>OZ023313.1:31503930-32103930 GCA_964007375.1 Ophion obscuratus | reverse complement strand
TTCCAATTGGCGTGACAAATAACTTCAACAATTTTCACTCGATTTATTTCAAATTTAAAAGTTATGTTCCTAATTGCATTTCGCAGAGAAGTACGTACGGAATTTCTGATTAATCGAAAACTTTCCATTTTATGAGCAGTTTATGAGCAGTTATAACGAAATTTTTCCCTGGAAATTCATTTCTTAAGTTCAAGTACCTACAACTTTTGAATAAAACAATATTTTTTAAATTCCGTACGTACTTCTTTAGGTATTTTAATGTAGATCAACGAGAATTTTTGTTTTTTGTTTTAGGTAAAAAATTGTGGATGCTAAATGTCATGCCGCAGAGCGCCTAAAAAAAGATAACAAAAGAAAATATTAGTAGTCAGCCATTTTGTACATCGAAAAAAAAAATATTTTCTAACAGCTTGATATTCATACTAAATAGATGTGTAATTAATTTTATGAGTGAATCACTTTTTCAAACGAAAAAAAAATGGTTAAATTCGCACATGATTTTATACCTGTTACTGTGGCCTAAGGCCTTAACACAATGGACTCAAATACTGGATTGCTCTGCGAGATGGCTGCGGCAGAATATTTTTTTTGTTATGTTACTTCACATAAGCATTGAATAATAGAAAACAATTGTGCTTCAAGGTCAAGGTCTTATTTGTAAAAAAAATAGCACTCGACACATTAAAAAGTTGCAAATCATCCATTTTGACAGAAAGAAAATGAAAATTCCCAAAGTTGGCATACTCAATTTCCTTCCTGACACTTCCAAGAAGATCCTCTCTGTCCTTTCTGCTGGTAAAATTGTTCTGTGTCTTGTTGAACTCGAGTTTGTAATCCTTAAGAATTTCTTTGTGTCGTTGCATTGTATGAAGCATGGCTGCTCCATTTGGCTGAATTTCGCTCATCTTCTCGTTGACCGCCATGAGCTTGAACAAAAAAATGTTGCCTCCTTCATCCTTTGCAGTGGTGAGTTCTTTTCTTTTTACAAAGATACCTTGGCCAGTAGAGATTCGATCTCCGATGCCATGTTTTCAAAAACATGATCCTCGTCTAAGAGCGGAACAGTGTCGGCGCTCGAATGACTCGAGCCTGCGTTTACTCCGAGCTTGCTGAAAGCCACCAACTTGGCATCAATCTCGTTTTCCAAGTGCCTCGCCTGTTTCCTCAGATCTGTCAAATGTAAATGCGATAACTGTCACAATGGACAACGACTTCATTTTGCCCTAACACTCTCAAACGAGGGTTTACTGAGACAACTATGGAGGGAAACACGCGAATTGATTTGACGACCCGATGACGTTCTGGTTATAGAATTTAGCGTCAAAAGTTGACAAAACTGACATCACGTACTTTCGTTTAACAGCAATCGGAAGAACTTCGTGAATAATTGACAACACAACCGGGAATAATTACGAATTTCCGCGAGTCTTTTCAGATACTATCATCGTTGAATTACCTTCCCAATCAATTACATCCGAACCGCTCGCCATTTGTTTTCGTGCAGAATATTCAGATCATCTGGCGTGTATAATGATTGTTTTCATGAAATTGTGTGTATGCACTTGCAATCGCAGGAATGATATACTGTAAAAAAAATGACGTACCATCAAGACACGTCACGTATCTTTAAAATTTCAAAGTTGCGATGTGTTTTGTACACGCCTAGATGGCGTTACACGCATATTCTCAAGATAATTGTTATGTGCACTCGCAAGCAAGGTATATTAATGATTTTTAGCAGTCTTCTTGCCCTCTAATTAGTTTTTCTTGTTACCAAAAAAACGTCTGATCAAAATGTTAGATCCTATAATGATATTATTACATTCATAGTAAACGATATCGATTGTAATATGTAATACGCGCGCCCACAGAAGATGAATCATCTATTTCGTTCTACCGTATAGCTGTATATAATTTTTCGCTGGACAAATGTAATAATATTAAAACACAGTCTATTCAAATAACTAATATACATAAGCATCGGAACGAATACCGTAGATGCTAAAAACTGATTTGGTTGTTGCGCCAGTCAGAAAATTTCGATAAAAGGTCGTCGTGTGTCTGGCACTGAGTGTCGCGTTGCACTTGGCTCGGAGTGGGGATAGCTGAAAAAAAGGCGCCCATCGCGTATACACACTGATGAGACCGATGCCCGATTCTGCGCGTCGCGCCGTGTGTGCATCTTACAAAAAAGTATCTTTCAATTTTACGCCAAATATCCACAAGCGTAAGGCACCCTCGTCGCTTTATTTTTCGTATATTGTTCATATTAGAGCCCCGATGAGTGTATGAATGCCAAACGCATTTTCACTATGGAAAACAAATTAAGAAAATTTCATCGCAACGAAATGTCGGAATGGGCGTGCTAACGCTTCTAACTCGGATCAACGCTCTAGGACTAGATCGTCACTTTCTCGTGATATAAGACAAATTTTCGCACGGCGTCCCGTCGAGAAACGTAGAAGGTTCAATAAACAAATTAATCCTGAAAATGGTGAAAGGTAACAATAATCATGTTTTACAAAACTTTATTGACATCGCATTCAGTCATTTAAGAGACGCCGTGAGAGGTTATATTTTGGTGTGCCCGAGTTTCTTCATTTCATTCGTTACCTCATCGAATTCTTGTATTTAACTCGCGATTTTGACAAACTTCATCGATTTTTATCGATCTTTCATTTCTCATCGGATCGACATTTATCCACTTACAGTTTAAGTCGCATTTTCGATTACCCTCTTTTACTTTTCACACAAGTTTCGCCAGACTTCTCGCAGCACTGGCTCCATTGGGAGTGCCCACGTCATTTTTTCATGGCATGCTAAACGCCCTTTGGCACTTTTCATGTCTCTCCCCGAAGGCAGAAGAAAACGAGCGCCATCCTCGGCCTCGGTGTATTCGAAATCATCCACGATTACCGGAGCCGTCGGATCGATCGTCTCTCCTCTGAGAAAAGAGTCTAGACTCGGTGCAAGTAAGACAGTCGGAAAGTCCCCAGAGGCGGCAGCCATCCATACACGAAACGACAAATCACTGGTCCGGATTACGTCCTTCTTCAGCGCCCAAGTACGTCGGAATATACCAGTGGTCTCATCACCTTAGGGAAGCTAGTCGGAGACTTGAGTTTTTTTTCTTTATTGTAGGAACAGCAGGAAAATGGAGTCTCCTTTATCAAAACTCCTAGAGGAAAGCAAAACACTGAGCTTCTCGGAGAAACCGAGCACTACAATGGTGGGAACATCAAAGTGGAAGAAGGAGCGGAGGATCATTTGCCGATCGACGAGCTATTCAAGACGGATGGTAATTTTTTATCATTTCGACCTGAAGACATAGTTGTGGAATGACGGAATAATCATTGACAGGGTATTCTGGTCTATAGGCCTAAAATCCAAACGTTTTTTCAGGCTTGATAAAAAACCGTTATATTTTCACGATACTTTTTTTTTACTTTCTGTTTCAGGCTTTAGGCCACAGTAACGGGTATAAAATCATGTGCAAATTAAATAACTTTTTGTTGTATGAAAAAGTGATTCACTCATAAAATTAATTACACATCTATTTAGTATAAATAACAAATTGTTAGAAAATATATTTTTTTTTCGATTTGTAAAATGGCCAACTACTAATATTTTCTTTTGTTATCTTTTTTTTAGTCGCTCCGCTGTGTGACATTTAGCAACCACAATTTTTTACCCAGAACAAAAAACAAAAATCCTCGTCAATCTACATTAGAATACCTGGAGAAGTACGTGCGGCATTTAAAAAATATTGTTTTATTCAAAAGTTGTAGGTATTTGAACTTAAGAAATGAATTTTCAGTGAAAAATTTCGTTATAACTGCTCATAAACTGCTCATAAAATGAAAAGTCTTCGATTAATCAGAAATTCCGTACGTATTTCTCTGCGAAATGCAATTAGGAACATAACTTTTAAATTTGAAGTAAATCGAGTGAAAATTGTGGAAGTTATTTGTCACGCCAATTGGAAAAAAGCTGTTTCGAGAAGTTTCGAGTAGTCGGCCATTTTATATATCGAAAAAAAATATATATATATTTTCTAACAGCTTGATATTCATACCAAATAGATGTGTAATTCATTTTATGAGTGAATCATTGTTACGTGTGATGTTACTGTGGCCTAAGGCCTTAATTATGTGTCAAGAACATTTTTTAAAAAATTGAAAAAGTTATGGGTCTCTGAATATGAGGGTGACAACACGGATGGTACGGACATTGTGATTCCAAAGCTCCCATTTATCTGAAGAAGAAATAAAACCAATTTTCTTTATCAATAAGAATTTCATTGTGGTACTTACCAAAGATATAAAAATTAATTAAATGGAGATTGACTGAAAAAAAGTTTATTTATCGTCCCACTTCTTTCAGTTTTTAATTTTTATTAAATAGTAATAATAATTTCGCAATACCCGAGGTAGGAACGATAGAGGGATATATACTGACGTTCCATGCCAAATTTAAAGTCAATCGGTTGAATAGAATTCGAGATTTTATTTCAGCCAAGTTGGAGAAGATAGTTTCAAGAAAAACGCGTATTAAGTTATGAGTACTATTTCAGAGAACCGCAACTATCTAAGTGCTACAATGGCATGTTATTCATACGTTATATTCATCAGCCATTCCTCCCTCGTAAAGTGTGCCTTCCTTGACTTCTAAATGATGTTTGTAGCTCCGAGTGGTCGATCCTATTCTGCTCTCGTTTATATGAATAAGCATGAATATTGGGAATTTCAATATTTCCTTTTGAGGACATATTCTTAAGAGTCTATACTTGAAAATGCTTATAAAAAATCGATTTTTTCAAATTTTTAGACGAAAATACTGCCTTGAGGAGTTTCGGGACAATCGACAAAATATTACCATCTGATATAAATGTATACAGTAAATTCTTTGTTATTTAACGAATGTACCTCCCAAAAATATCAAATCGATCGTCTAGACCGTTTCTATAAAATGTATAATTGAAAAAACCCTTTTCAACATGGGGAGATGCCTACGCTTGTCGCTGAATGGCAGCTTTACGCGTTAAAAAGTGTGAAAAAATGTTTAAAGTGTAATGCAAAACCAAATCACTCGGTACATTATGACAATTTTGTCATCAGTGCCATAATGGTCTCTTTATGTTATCTGATCATAGGCATCTCCCTATGTTAAAAAGTATTTTTTTTTCAATTTCAAGTTTAATATAAACAGTGTAGACTTTCGATTTAAAATTTAGGAAGTGCATTCAGCATATGAAAAAAAATTTACTTCATTTGTCCCGAAACTCTTTAATATGATTATTTCACTCAGCTTGATACAAGTTAGATGCACCGAAATAGATATTTTAATACGCACCATCTTGTATTCCATTGAATCAAAATTTTCCCGTGTCATTCACAATTCCGATGAATATATTATTGAGGATATAACTGAACATGTGATTAATCGACAATTTCATGGTTGTAACTCGGAAGAAACTCCGGTTGCTGTGCCATGCCGCAATCCACCCACCCCCCACAGGATAAACATGCCAAACGTACAGCCGGACGATTCCGACATCAAAGTTGCCAACGACGTTATGGAAAAAAAGCCTGGCGGTCTTATTTTTTCGCCTGTTCAGAGAGTCGCTAAGAAATCCGGCGGCCGTGGACGAGGCAGGCCCAAAACTAATGCGCCTGCAGTGCCTGGCACTGTCGATTCCACAACTGATTCAAAGTCGAATCACAAAGTTACGGAGTACTTCCCGGTCAGGCGAAGCGTCCGAAAGTGCAAGAAAACTGTGCTCGAAGAGAAACAACGTGACCTCGAGAATAAAGTTGTATGTCAAGTTGAGGACGGTTTGGAGGTACGGAAAAATCGTTGAAAATCTTTGTTGAAAAATCGGAACGAACCTACTTGGATATATGGTGTTGAAGTTTGCACCTTTGGAACGCAACGAAAATCCTATTTTCTTCCCTTATTTCTTTATTTTCATTGTCACCAAAAATATTTTCTTGCCAATTTGTGGTGTAGTTTTATAATGAGGATCCTGTAAACGTTGGAGTGATTTTCCAGTCCAACGAAGTCCATAAAAATGATGCAAACCTCAACGTCATTTTGGATATTTAGATCTTCAACGTTTGATTACTTGGAAGGTTGATGAGTCAGTGTCTTATTCTCCTTGAGTCGTGTTTTGTTTATGTCTCGACAGGTGAGGCACTTTGTCGGAAAGGGCCGAGGGATTGTGACGACGCGAAAATTCGGCAAGGGAGAATTCGTGGTCGAGTACATAGGCGACCTGATCGATCAAGTAACGGCAAAAAAGCGCGAGGCTATTTACGCTCAGGATCAAAACACCGGTTGTTACATGTATTATTTCCAGCACCGTGGTCAGCAATACTGGTAAAATAACCCTTCATTATCGTTCCGATAAAAAAAAAGTTCGTAAACGTCTAAAATCGGGGCTCCTGACCAAAAACGTCAACAAATTTGTTTTTACCATGAGCAGTTTCAATTGGTCTCCACTAATGATATTTCGTCGGCCAAGGCTAACAATTTTTATTAATTTGACAAATTTTGGGTTTTTTTAAATTGGGAAAACATGCAACGAAATTGCGGATTTCAAACACTTCGACGTGAATATTGAGGTAAAGGGGTAGGGCGCACGCACACACACACACGAATGCGTGCGTGTGTTTGGGTTTGTTTGTGTGTGTCGATAGTTAAAATAAGGGTGGAAATTGTCTTCCGCCGAGTTGTATAATCATAAAAAAGTACCCTGAAAAATAGCTCGGTGAAAAAAAATGTCAACCCCTTTTTGGTCACGAGCCCCGATTCTAGTCATTTACCAAAAAATGAACGCTATATATAATAATTAATTTTCCCCATAATAATCGCGTCTTCCGAAAAAAAAAATTGTTTGTTTTTTTTTTCAGCGTCGACGCCACCGCGGAAACGAACAAACTTGGTAGATTAGTTAATCATTGTAGGAACGGTAATCTCGTGGCACGCGTTGTAGAAGTTTGTACGGTGCCGCATCTCGTGCTGACCGCGAAGGAGGACATACCAGTAGGCATCGAGGTAACGTACGATTACGGCGATCGAAGTCGCGAGGCTATTCGGAATCACCCGTGGCTCGCGTTATAGTGAATATTTCGGAATATTTGTTTAGGAATCGTAGTTCTCCTTTGAGAGCATCATTAAGAACGTTTGCTCGCGCGGTCGTGTCAGAAATGTAAAATTGTTGCAAAACTTGGTAAAGATAAACCGGCAACTACAATTTTTCTCAAACAAATTTATCCGTCGTTCGTTTCAACGGTTGTACGGTAAATGCAGAAAAATATAATGACCACGAATATACAATTAACACGCAATGAAATTACGAAATTTTCGTTGCCTACGAGGTGAATGTTCTTTATAATTATTTCGAAGTAATTATGTCAATAAGCATCGAAAACGAATTTTATACGTGTGGTTTAATTTGGAAAAAGACTTCGTTTATTCACGAAAGGCTGTGTCGAAGAATATTCATCGATGACGAATTTTAGCATCTTATGTACTGCGTTTGAAGCTGGAATATTCTTTTTCAAATATCATTTCAGTGAAACTGCGAACAAAGAAGCCGTTTGACGCGGAGAAAAGTTGTAGTAACGGTTAAAAATCTCTGTGCTCTTTCGACACGACCCCAAAAACCGAGTAATCCTTGAAGCTCGAATGACTGACGTTTGAAAGAAGAAGAGAAAAAGAAAGTGCAGTCGTGTCCTTTCTGTATAAATAATCACGGCGGAACCAGAGACGCGCTTATTGTATAATTTTTTTTTTTAACGATCCGGCTCATCGACGCCGCGACAAATACGCACGGGGGAGATACCTAATGAGAATCCTACAAACGGTCTCCCAACGGAAGAAAAAAAAAGAATAATCGAAATTTTATATTTATAGTATCCACGCGTACCTCTCCAGAGTCATTTCTCTCATCTTTACTCGACCTTATTTTTCATTTATACAGTACAATATAGACAAACATCCCACCTTTTTTCTTCATTTCTACCATCGTTCACACCCCTCGCATTTGGGATTTTTTTTAGATTCATCTTAATTTAAGTAGCGAAAGATGGGCAAAGTCTCACTTTGTCAAGCGAAAAAAAAAACGTCCTCGGCAAAATTACCTCGACATTACTCAAACGGGCTATTCGGATGGAAAAAAAGTTCGCGGTGTCGTGTGTACTTTAATAGTGCGTGTACTTCGTAATATTTGCCTTGTCGCTAAATGTGTTCGGCCTCGTAACTGTCGTGAAACAAAAAGACACAAACGAAAAGCATTGAGGAAACACTCATGGAAGATGAAGCTATTTTGTATGTGACGGTGAACACGAGGTCTAGGAATTCTATTTATTTAACGAATCGTAAAAATCGGGAGACTACACAACTGATGGGCAAAGTTCGAATGAGAATGCATGAAAAAATGGACATAATATTTCACACACGAGTGGTTTAAAACGGCATTTTTATACAGGTTTATTTATCGATACTCGATCGTCCTACGATCAATTTATTTAGAGAAATGTCAACGCCGATGAAGCAGTATTTGGAAAAATATCGTAAAAACCTCTGATTAGGTGAACTATTACTTTTGTGGCAACGCGAAAACACTCGATGTACAACAAAATGTAAAAGCGATATTTATCTTTTTCAATCACTTCAACTTCTGCTCGTGATAATTGTTACAAAATATACGATTATCATAGTAAGTAAAATTCGATACAATCGTTGTCAGCAATTCCAATTACCTTCATGAGCAATTGAGAATAAGTTGAGCAGTTACTCGTTGTATTTCAAAAGTAATGTGCAATTTCTTCGAAATAAGATTCGTAATGACTCTGAAAAACAAAACCATGTTGAACCGTTTTCATTCGTGCAGTGCACTCCAATTTTAGTTGCGATAATGGCCGTGTAATCAGTTTTAAGTATAGATATATAAGCATATTTATGTATGTGATCAATTTCGTAATAGGTCTGTTAATTATCTCCGGTATCTGAACTGCTCTGCAGACAAAACAATTTCGTGAATTTTCTTTCATTCCCCAATTGTTCTATGCCCTGTCTCTCTCTCTCTCTCTCTCTCTTTCTCTCTCTCTCTCTCTCTCTCTCTCTCTCTCTCTCTCTCTCTCTCTCTCTCTCTCTCTCTCTCTCTCTCTCTCTCTCTCTCTCTCTCTCTCTCTCTCTCTCTCTCTCTCTCTCTCTCTCTCTCTCTCTCTCTCTCTCTCTCTTTTTTTTCTTTCTCCTCTCGATACATATTCATACTCTACGTAGCAGTTCATGATGCTCTGAGTTCGCAGTCTTCGTGATTCATTATATCCCGAATGGGAAGTAGACGATCGTTCAATGGATTATTTCATTGCTAGACACTGCCAAAAGAAAAGAAAGCGAAAACTGTGCTTGATTGCCCCGATTCGAGGGTCGAGATGAATTTTCTTCGTCACCACCAATTAGACTGTCAAGCTTGTACAGTTTCGTCCATGTGAAACGAGAGTATGCGTGGTGAAGGGAAAAACTCAACGACCCTCGTTATCGTAAACTATTATTGAATTTGTTTGTTGTCTTTTTTTTCCTTCGCGTTTATCGAAAATCAATGCCGTCAGTAGTGTATTCACTGTTGTATCAATTCACGCGGAGCAGATAACTTCACGAACAAGCAAATTAATCGTGGTGTTATGCCAAAATTGCCTTGACCCATTTTCAAATTTCACAATAGAAACAGACTCCAATGCTATACAAAAAAAAGAGTTTTAACGGAGTTTGACAAGACTATTCAATGTAAATATGCAATTTATCGTACTGAATGGTGTAAGAAGCACGCTTATAAATCAACTTTCGGAGGTCAGAGGTAGATTTTTCCGTTTTGCCGGTTATTTTATTATCTATATATATATATATGTGTGTGTTACGTAAAAGCTCGAAAACCGATATGTCTCTGTCATGAAGCATCGTTCATCGTCAAAATGTGATTTTTAAATTATCCACACCTTGCAATGATATCGGTACCATTTTGAAGATTTTTTTCTTCTCTTATATCTACACACACTCGATACGGTATAGATGCAGAATAAGAACAATCCACATTTCTATATAATATATACACATAAACATATTTGTGAACTCGGTAACGGAGGCATTTCATCGACGCTTTGTGTTTTACGTTGAAATCTTATACGAATAAAAAAAAACAAATGTATGCAATTTTGTCTCCGATACGATGGATAAAAGAAAAAGAACCATTATTTTATTCGTCCGTACCTCTCTTCCTCGTCTGAATATGAGTTTGTGATCGCTTCGATTCGCAAAAACTGTAAAAGTGCGATTCGAAATTGGAAAGTTTATACGATGTCAATAAAAATTATTTAACGGGTTATGCCTACTTGTAACAGCCAAGAATAGTTCATTTTTTGAATTTTTCAATAGAAAATCGTGATGATGAATTTCTAAAAAAAAACTTAGGTATTTGAAAAAGTATCACTAGAAGTACGCTGTAATTTTTTTTGTCTAAAGATATTCAATTATAATCGATTTACAGCCGATGTCCACGAAGCACCCTCGAAAACGTACTTTGCGGTGAGCTATCCTGGACGAGTTTATCTAATATCAAAGAACTCAACAGATTTCGTTAGTATACTAGTTGATTCTATGATTAATCGAAGAAATTTCCGAAATATTGAATTTAAAAAAACGGCGCATGTTCACAGTGAGTTGATTTTTGCGAAACATGGAGGCTAAACTTCCGAAAAGCGGACACTTAATTTCAATCGGAAATTTGGCATACACTTTCCTTTTAATATTTTAAGAGATACCCTAATTGGATATTTGGCTCGGCTCTGGGTTTAGCTATATATCGACGCTGCTTACGGAAAGTAGCACGATTCAAAGTTCTTACGAAAACTAGCATGATTATGATTTCGCCACGGAAACTAGGACGTTTCCATATTTACCACGAAAACCAGCATGTTTCGGCTGTCACCCCAAAAACTAGCTTCTTTGATTTTCACTGTAAAAACTAGTGTAAAAGGAGTAAGTTTAAAACATTAAGGATCTCATCGCTCGTACAATCTAACCAAAAAGAGTTTTGGCGGGAATTTAAAGTCCTTCGTGCTCGGGTAAAAATCTGGAAAAATAAACCATTAGTATTTTTTATTAATTCGACAATTTTTTGCGTAATGACATTTTTATTTTTATACTCGATGCATTTATTAACATTTTGATAGTAATTATCAATTAAAATCGATAATAGTAATTTTTATAAAAAAAACAATATCGGAATTGTAAATATAATGAAATATTTATCGTAATTTTCTGTTAAAAAATAACGCTATTGAAAATATCATTCAACAAATTTTCTGTAATTTTACGGATGATTATCGTCGAATATGTTTGAAAAATGTTGCTGATGTTCGATTGGAATTAAACCTCTGTCAAGCATGGCCTGTAAATCTTTTTTTTCTTGGCCTAAGAGGCAATTTTTTATCTGACGTCTGTTTTAATTGGAACATTCGAACATCATCCATATTTTTTTTATTTTTTTTTTAAAGATTTTCATCTCTCGGCTTTCTTGGTAAAAATCATATTTAACGTGGATGGTATCGACGTAAGGTTGAATGGATATTTCCCGAATACGTGCTATTTTACTTGAAGTCCAATTAAAATTTTTTGAGAAGTCCAAGAAATCGTAAATTTCCGATTGCGGTAAAAGGAATTGGAGTAAAAAAAATAGAGGCAAGGCGTAAAAAAGCATGGAAGAAAAGTCGGAAATAATTCCAGTGTTACTGAAACATTTTAATTTACGCGTTGAATATCGAGATCTGCTTCTTTTCGCGGCGAAAACCGAAACTTGCTAGTTTTCGTGTCGGAAGCCAAAACATGCTAGTTTTCGCGGTGATATCAAACGTGCTAGTTTTCGTGTCGGAAGCCAAAACATGCTAGTTTTCGCGGTGATATCAAACGTGCTAGTTTTCGTAAGAATTCTGAAACATGCTACTTTTCGTAAGCAGCGTCGATATGTTATCGCGCTCTTCGCTTTATATAGTTCTCAAGTTTGGGCGGTAAAAAACCCTCCTCCATCGCTACAGCGGCCGGTTATCAAGCATTATACGGAAGTACCTTGTAAAATGTAAACAAAAATTAAATACTAGAAAAACCCCAAAAAAATTGTTTAACACATACAAAATCCCAAAAATCAAAAACTGGTAGAAAACAAAAAAAAAGCTTCTGTGTTCGATAGCTTATCCTAAATATAAATTGTGCTTGTTTACGAAAATCTTGGGAGAACACGAACAAAAAAATAAAGCCAGATTAACAACAGTTTCGTGTGAGATGTACAAATACTTCTTTCACCCACTGTATAGGTATAGCCAGAGTTGAGCCCGTCAGCTATAGATATAGTAGGAGCGCGGTAAAAAAATAACTTTCAAAAATCGATATCTCGAAAACTATGGCGCGTCGCCAAAAATCCTTGTAGGGATCTCTTAAAATATTAAAAGGAAAGTATATGCAACATTTCTGATCGAAATTCGATTTCCGCTCTTCGGAAGTTTATCCGACGAAACACACCAAAGAAAATTGCCACCACGTTGAATACCGGCGCGTTCGCCGGTGTATATGCGCGCGCACATTTCCTTCCTCAATTCCCGCGTTTGCCGCCATTGCGCTACGGTCGTCGCAGGATCGTATGTGCTTCGAGACTTCATCGATGCAATCGATGGTCACGTGAAGGTCACAGGGTCACCTAGCGGCCAGTCTACTCTCGACCACGGTCAAAGAAGCTGTCTCAGAAGTATCGCGGATTTTTTTGAATTTTCAACTAATCAAACGAAAATGGCACGTAAATTTTTCGTTGGAGGTAACTGGAAGATGAACGGCGTGAAGAAGGAGATTGACGAAATTGTCGCTTTCCTCAAAGCTGGACCTCTCGACCCAAATGTTGGTGGGTGCAATTTTTTTATCTCCACTGCTTTTGTCCCATCTTTCTGTATTGTAGGCAACGCATGTAGAAAAAAAACAAAAATATATATACATATATATATATAATTTTCTGATAATTATGCAATCATTTGCAGAGGTGGTCGTTGGTGTACCCTCAATCTACTTGGCATACGCCAAGAGCGTTTTGCCAAGTACGATAGCCGTAAGTGCACAAAATGCTTACAAAGTATCAAAGGGAGCCTTTACCGGAGAAATAAGTCCAGCTATGCTCGTCGACAATGGCATCCCCTGGGTCATTCTTGGCCACTCGGAGCGACGCAACGTATTTGGCGAAAAAGACGAATTGATCGCCGAAAAAGTCGCCCACTGCCTAGAATCCGGAGTCAAGGTATAATCGTTCATGAAAATTCACTGTAAATTCTGAAAAACTGCTTCTGATTTCTGCTCTGATTTCCTACATGGAACCGGAAATGTTGTGTTATTTCCCGGCGACAAAATGGTTCCACATCACAGATCCTTGCCGTTTCAAATCCCAACTTTAGGCCACGTTATCTCTGAACCGTGTTTAAATTTATGAAAGGAACTATTCATTCGTATTTGATGTATAGAACACACAAAAATGACAAGTTAATTAATCGCATCTATAAACGAATTTAAAAGATTGAAGTATTTGAATTCGTGAAAATATTTGCAATACTCTTCAGTGGGATATAAATCTCGTAAGGCTTCACATCAATGCCTATACTACATAACAAATCTAATGAAATAATTATGGCTGTTACACATATGGAAAACCACAAACACTTAGGAAATCTCTTCCCTCCTGAAGTAATATGGGAAACGTCAGGGAGTTTTTCCACAATTTACTTTTTGCAAGAATTGCAAAAAATGAAACCCAATTAAAAGAAAAAATTAAAAGTATACAAATAAATATTTTTGTATAGTTTTAATATTCATATTATACTTCATTTTATACAAAAGAAAAGTTATTTCAGTGCCAAACATTGAAAATTTTAAAAACTCAAAATCAATTTACTCCAAGGCTTTTGATTTGTCGATACACAACCACACAATTATTATTGTAGATAAGTGTTTATATTTATTTGTTATTTATTCGCATCGACTTAAAAAAAATTGTTTATAATAAAGAACAGGTTCTGTATTTCCTTCCAGTGATTTCTTTTTTACTTTATCGTGTCTAAATTTGTTTTCGATTTTCAGTTTTTTTTTCTATTTTCATTTTAATATTTAACATTTTCATATGTTTGATCTACAAAAAAAAACATGTTCTTCAATCAAATCAAGTTTTAGGGTGAACTTCCGAAAAACTGTTGTATCCAATTTGACTGAAATTTTGTACAGATGTTCCATTTAATATATAAAGACATTTCCTAAAGGGATTTTTGGTGCGTACCAATAGTTTACCAGATATCCCATTTGTTTGGGTTTATTTGTGTGTTTGGTATGACCTTGGCGAGCGATATAGATATACTCATGCGGGCTAAAAAATCAAATAAAAAATTCGGTTTCTCATGGACTATTGGAATGCGCCAAAAATCCCTTTGGGGGATGTCTTTATATATTAAATGAAACGTCTGTGCTAAATTTCAGCCAAATCAGGTGTAACAGCTTTTCGGAAGTTTATCCGAGTTTCATTTGCACAACTACTTTAACAAGATTTTTACAATATAAAAATCATGTTCTTCATTTGATCCCAATCTCCGTGGAAAAGTCAGGGAATTTCTGTCAGTAAAGCGTAATAACCATTTAAGGCCTTAGGCCACAGTAACGGCTATAAAATCATGTGCGAATTTAACAATTCTTTTCTTATGTAAAAGTGATTCACGCATAAAATTAATTACACATATATTTAGTATGATTATCAAGGTGTTGGAAAATATATATTTTTTTTTCGATGTACAAAATGGCCGACTACTAATATTTTCTTTTGTTATCTTTTTTAGGCGCTCCGCAGCGTGACTTGTAGAGTCCACAATTTTTTTCCTAGAACAAAAAACAAAAATTCTCGTCAATCTACATTAGAATACCTAGAGACGTACGTACGGAATTTAAGAAATATTGTTCTATTCAAAAGTCGTAGGTATTTTAACTTAAGGAATTAATTTTCAGTGAAAAATTTCGTTATAATTGCTGGTAAAATGAAAAGTTTTCGATTAAACAGAAATTCCGTACGTACTTCTCTGCGAAATGCAATTAGGAACATAACTTTTAAATTTGAAGTCAATCGAGTGAAAATTGTTAAAGTTATTTGTCACGCCAATTGGAAAAAAGCTGTTTCGAGAAGTTTCGAGTAGTCGGCCATTTTGTGCATAGAAAAAAAAATATTTTTTTAACAGCTTGATATTCATACTAAATAGATGTGTAATTAATTTTTTGAGTGAATCACTTTTTCATACGAAAAAACATTGTTAAATTCGCACATGTTTTTGTACCCATTACTGTGGCCTAAGGCCTTAAACGTAGGGTAGAAAAAGGTAACCCCCCTACATTATCAATGAAGATATTCTGTCAAGATCATTAATTTTTCTTTATCCGATGATATGCGACAGGTAATCGCGTGTATCGGTGAACTTCTCGAGGAACGCGAAGCTGGCAAGACCGAGGAAGTCGTTTTTCGTCAGACCAAAGCGATCGCCGATAAAATAAAATCCTGGGACAACGTTGTCCTCGCGTACGAACCAGTCTGGGCGATCGGTACTGGAAAAACCGCGACGCCAGCACAAGCTCAGGAAGTTCACGACAAGTTGAGAGCGTGGTTCGCTAAGAATATCAGTCCGCAAGTCGCCGAAACATTGAGAATAATTTACGGCGGTTCCGTCACGGCAGGCAACGCCAAAGAACTCGCCAAGGAAAAAGACATTGATGGTTTCCTCGTTGGTGGAGCTTCGCTCAAACCGGACTTCGTACAAATCATCAACGCCAAACAATAAGCGCAATTTTATCAACGCATCGTTTCTTCTCTCCTTAATTACCGTCATGTACAGTTCTCGTAAATCGTAACGTGATTCATTGCCTTATCCGTCAACGATATTCACTAAATTTTTCCGTCAAGCGTACAATATTTCGTGTTTTTCAGAATTGCACATTTTCCGAATGAACAGTTTTCGAATGAACATTCTCGAAACAGTCATAAAGAATCATTCAATTGGTTAACAACGATGTTCATAAAATATCATTTTTCAGAGATATTTTCCGTTGGGGCCCTGCTCCATTATACAAGCATTTTATTTAATACTTTATTGATACTTTCAATCCCTGCTCCCATTGATTTCAGGGGGGTGGCTGTTGAATGGAGAGCCAATGAACAAGATTATACCGTTGTTACTGCTGTTGTAATCTATAAAAATCATGTTACGTACAGATCATCCTGTGACTTGATGAAATAAAATTCAAGCATGCACAATACACAGTATTTGTTTTTCTTTTTTCAGTTTTTTCCTCTCCTTTATTCATTTGGCAAACAGTCTAACATTTAATGGTTCGGTTACTTGAGCATTCCTCTAGTTATAACACCAGTTGGAAAAGCCAAATCTTTAACGACATTCAGGCCATCCGTTTTTGCTCTGGCCCATGCTATGTTGGCCAGAGATTTGAACGTACGAGGCTCCCACATTGCCAAGTCGGCCAGAGTTTTCTTGTTCAAGAGTATGTTGCATCTAGTCAGTCCCACTGCCAATATATAAGACGTTATGCCGTGTTCTTCACAGGCTGCAGAAATCCTCGTCTGCCAGAGCTGTAACAAAAACAAGTTTTTATTTTCTCATTCCCTTAACGGGACAATATTCTTGCCATATTACGGTAGAGTACAGATTTTGCTCCGAAGAATAATCCAATGAAACCGTAGATTACTACTCGACCAGGACTTTGCGCAGTCTAATTTTTCAGTGACGAGAAAAAGATTTACATCAATTGTCCGATTGTCATCATCAAATCATTACTGATTTACAATTAAAGTTACATCAGCCGTTTGGATTTTCAATCAGCAAAATAGCAATTTCAGGAAAATGATTTATAAGTAACATTTTAAATGATTTAAAAGTGAACGCGAGCACACGAAAATTCAGCGACTGTTTATTGCCAATATAACTCAGGTGCTTTGTACCTCTGTCATTTGTTGTTTCTTCAACTTTCTTCCAATCGTCGCGTTCGTCAAAGCACGATGGACACCTCGAATAGCAAGACTGTAACAGTTTCTGCGACGACCACGGAAATGCTGAAACAAGAAAAGACAAAAAAAATCATTTACCTGCACAAAGTGGATACAATTGTTGAAAAGATCAGACGAAAGCTGATATCGTACACTCGCTATTCGGAAAATTCGTCTTTTCCGCCAGAATTCGTCGGGCCCTTTGTTCCGAGCGAACAGTGTAAGCGAACGAAAAACCATTTTTCAGAAATAACTCGTTCCTGACAACTGACAAGTAATTGTACGGAATTAAAGCAACGTCAAACCGGCGAACGTTAATATCGCCGGTCAGCTTTTACGAGCTCGGGTTGCGAAAAGATGGTTTTTGAGGTTAGAATCTGGAAGATGCGATAATTCGCCACGGATGGCGCCAGGCTTCGATGTCGATGCTTCCGAAACAAAACTACACACGTGGGAAAGTGCAGTATAAGTATTAAAGCAGCAGCACACTTCGTAAAAACACAGAATTGTCAATAAAAATGAGCAATAAAAAACGGTACGTAGTTTAATTTAAGGATTGCTCAATCGTTTTTAACCAAAGTATGAATTGGAGAATTCTTTTATAATTAGGTAATAAGTTGAGTTAACCTATTCAGCATTTGTTACCGCCTTCAAAAACAAGCGTCTGCGAATACGTGTTGTGAAAATATTGTTTTTTTCACCGGTATTCATTGATTCAAAACGTATTGCCATATCGAAGATATGCGAAAAAATCGGAAAAAAGAACACGAATATGATTCAGTATTGTCTACCTTCAATTTTGAAACAAACTCATTGGTTTTGAGCTCTCGCGTGAAATTTGGATATCGTAGAAAAGACGTGCGAGTTTTTGATGCTCCAATGAATAACTAATGGATCCTTCTGTCGTGAGCAGATTTAAGGAAGATTCGCCAGACCCGAATATTGAATTTGACTCTGAGGACGTGTCGAACTCGGAGGATGAATATTCGGAGAACGAGCGTCGCCTCCTGGATAAAGTACGTAAGAAGCGGACACCCGAGAACTTTGACAGCGAGGATGAAGTATTGGGTTTCGAAGATGAGGGGGAAGTTGGCGATGACGATGACAAGGATTCCATGGCGTCTGACATAGAAGGATTGCCAAAGGACGATGATTTGCCAGACGACAGGGCTTGGGGAAAAAAGAAGAGAGCGTTCTATTCCACGGATTATGTCGATCAGGATTATGCGACGGCGAATCGTAAAGATTTGGCTGACGCGGAGATGGAAGAGAAGGAAGCCAGAAGCATACAGAAGAGATTGGCCGAACAATTGGACGATGCTGACTTTGGCCTCGATTTCTTTCAAGTCGATACAGAGGCTCAAGGAAGCGACACGGAGAACGACCATATTGTTAAAACAGATCTGAGCAAACTTGGGAAAAGAGAGAAGCAAGCTCTGATGCTGAAGGAGAGTCCAGAGTTCCAGGCTCTTGTCAGTGATTTCAAGGGTACTTTTTCAAATATTAGTCAATCTGTAGCCAACAGGAGCATTTTGTTTCTATAGTCGTTCTATAATTAAGGGGTTAGGCCACAGTAACGGGTATAAAATCATGTGCGAATTTAAGTTTTCTTTCTTATGAAAAAGTGGTTCACTCATAAAATTAATTACACATCTATTTAGTACTAATATCAAGCTGCTAGAAAATATATATATATATTTTTGTTCGATGTACAAAATGGCCGACTACTAATTGATTCTTTTGTTATCTTTTTTTAGGCACTGTGCGGGGTGACATTTAGCATCCACAATTTTTTACCTAGAACAAAAAACAAAAATTCTCGTCAATCTACATTAGAATACCTTGAGAAGTACGTACGGAATTTAACAAATATTATTTTATTCAAAAGTTGTAGGTATTTGAACTTAAGAAATGAATTTTCAGTGAAAAATTTCGTTATAACTGCTCATAAACTGCTCATAAAATGAAAAGTTTTCGATTAATCAAAAATTCCGTTCGTACTTCTCTGCGAAATGCAATTAGGAACATAACTTTTAAATTTAAAGTAAATCGAGTGAAAATTGTTGGAGTTATTTGTCACGCCAATTGGAAAAAAGCTGTTTCGAGAAGTTTCGACTTGTCGGCCAATTTGTACTTCGAAAAGAAAACAAAATTTTAACAGCTTGATATCCATACTACAGTCCGACCTCCGAATAAGAAACTTTCCCCAGTTTTTCACTCGAGCGCTTCCCCCACTCCGACTCGAACTCCGAGCTCGAGAATTTTGTGCGCGAAGCTCTCGTTAAGAAACCGGCCTGGGAGAGATTGTTCGGGCAAAATAGAGTGAACGTTGTAGTGTAAATTGATGTGTGCATGCGTGCGTGAATATGTGTGTGTGCGTGTGTGAATGTAACAAAAATCTACAAGTTTATTAGAAATTGTTTGTATTAATTAAAATTCTTGTCAACATATATGTGTTGACGAGATTTCATACAAAATAAAAACAAAGATAAGAGCGTTTAAAGATTTTCATATAAAACAGCAAAAGTTTCCGAGACGTAAAGAAAGGCGTTTTCGTCTTGTTGCGTATTATTTTGATCCGCAACGCACTCAACTGACGGTGGAATATTTTCGAGAGAGTCGAACTCTGCCATTGAAGATGAATCCTCAGAGATATTGACTTCTTCTTTTATATAAATGGGATAAAACAATATGGACATAAAGCTCTTTGTTTAAATTATCACCTTGTGGCGCAGATTCTGTAATATTTTCTTCAACTTGTATACTACAGTCTCTCTTACGCTTCTCTACAGTTTCGGTCATTTTATAACAGTTAATAGTAATTCAGATATAGTAGTACACAATAATATTCAATAGTATGTATATTAACGTAAAACAAAAATTCGCTTAATAAATGTCCACGCGCAGTCGAAAACGTTTTTGTATGGGCGATGTGAATACTAAGTTGCAACTCGTTCGAGCGAGTTTCTTATTGACAGGATAGCATGCGGAAAAGAGTGAGAGAGACAGACAGAGGTAGTGTGCGCGGAGCACGCGCCTGATGCGGGTATGCGATATATAAGAAAAACTCTTCCCCTTGGGGGCTTTTTGTTATACGGAGGTCGGACTGTACATGGATGTGTAATTAATTTTATGAGTGAATCACTTTTTCATAGGAAAAAAATGGTGAAATTCGCACATGATTTTTTACCCGTTACTGTGGCTACATCTACCTAGAGGCCTCAAAAAAATGGCCATATACCGAACTTTTTTTTTCTGGGAAACGTTTAGTGAAAAAAAGTATTTTTTTTAACGCAAAGGCATGTACAGGGTGGACTATTCAACGTGACCACCCCAAATATCTCCGTTGCCTTTGGAGTGCCGAAAACAAACCCAAATAAACCGAAAATATTTTGGTGAAAAATCATTTCAAGGTCATGATATCATAGGTAGTTGGATTCGTCTGAATATCAGCTACAAGGTCTTAATAAAAAAAACATGTTCCCATTTGACAAACCATTGATGACCTTGAGAACGCAAAAGCTATGACCTTGACAAAAATGCCTTTTTGTCCACTGTATCAGTCTTGATACTGATACAAAAAACAACCAAAACATGGCCGCCAGCACGTGATATTTTTTCGCGACGTTTGGAGGTGGGCACTCCAGCTAAAGGTATTCCTTTTGAGAACCTAAATATTTAACAATTAGCTGATTTTCGCCTATAATCAAAAATACATCCCAGTATACTGGTAACATTTCAAGCCACGTTACCGAACTTAAAATGAAAAATTACAACTCTAAAAATCGTCTCATTTGTAGGACGCTTTATGGAGATGACACGCTGGCCACATTTCTATCGAATAATTTATACACTAAATAACTCTAGATGCCTGATATAAACTGCTCATACGTGTGAAATAATTTAAAGGTTCCGTTACGATGATAAAAACAGAGGATCACCGAATGTTTCAAGAACATATTAATAAAGCTTAGAAAGTATAATTTGGATAAAGCTTAGACAGATGTGACTAGCAAAAGAATTTCCATAGCCGTGACTTTTCAGAGAAAATGTAAAAATGTATAAATCTACTAAAGTTGCGCGAATTTTTTTATTCCAATTTATCGTTAGGTATAATAGTTGACAGGGACTTATTTTTATTGAGCGCTACTGTAATTTAACCAATGATTCAGAAAGGCCCTCTTCGGTCCCCCACAAAATACGGCCTTCCGCGAAAGGAATGCCTTGAACGGTCCATCTGAAATCTACAAACCAAATGACTTATTCAAGTTAACTATAAATACGAGTCGAGAACGGTCGTCAATCTTCAAAATCATTGTTTTTAACAACGTGGCGACAAATTGAAACGCGTGTATACAAAATCTAGCAAAAATGTCATTTTTACAAAACTCAAAGAAAATGAAAATCGATTTAAGGGGTGAGATGCAGTCAGAGGCGTGAAAAAACGAGCATTTTCAATAATTTTTTTTATAGTAATTAAGTTTGTTTTACAAAAGTGGTTACACAGACTTTTTATGTTATATTTCAACTTGACTTGTACAAATTTTCAAAGAAAAATATTGATTATTTATAAAAATATCGCTATCTTTGTCATGTAGTGCTTTGCGGTGACCATCATAAAATTTTACTAAATCATCTGAAATTAAAAAAAAATCATTAGTTTAATAATAAATCTAGTCCTTAATCGAAACTTTTTTTTATTTAACAAAATGGCAGCTTCCGACAGATAACATTCGAATTCCGATATAAAAAATCGCTCGTTTATTGTTAAAAAAAAATAGAAATTTTCAACAAGTTAGTTTTTATATAGATAGTTTTTGATGCTATCAATAAGCACACCAAATTTCATCAAGATCCATCGAGTGGTTTTTGAATTACAGTGGTCAACGGCTTGAAAAACATAGTTTCAAGAAAAACGCGTTTAAAGTTGTTCCATGTGGATATAATACATATTTTCGTAAAATATTGAGCTCGATGGATGACGCTAAACTTTTTTAAAATATATTTTGATCCGCTGAATCCGAATATCACAATTTTTCGCCGAAAAGTCGAGCATTCAATTGTTTATAGCCAATTGCTAAAACCATTTTTTCCGAAAAATTAAAGTTTTACGGGATGAATTATTTTTTTGAAGAACATTTTGGGCAATTTTAAAACGAAACTATTCTTTATAAAATTTTGCTAAAGTTCATAGTTTTTGAGTAATAAATTTTTGAAAAATTTTGAAAAAGTTTTCCAATTTTACACTTGATTTATGTATAGAAATACTAATTAAAAAATGACTTACATCGAATCATCTCCTGGCCCATACAATAGGGCTTCTGCCGATGTGAAAGCTTCCAAAATATCAATTTGTTGTTGTCTTCGAAGCATTCTGCCTTCCCGGGTATTATGGTTTCCGCGTTTGTCAGCCGCTACCTGCCATGGGGACCCGACGCTCCTTGACTAATTGTGGGATATCCCGGAAACTATTCATCAGATTGACTTGAAATTTTTAGGGAATATTTCCGAAACATCATACTTCAAGATAATGTAAATTAAAAAATCGATTTTTTGAAAATTCTGACTGCATCTCACCCCTTAAATAAAGTAAGATGCTACTGCTCGCCAGTGTTGGGCATTAATTAATTAAATTTCCAACAGTTAATTAATTGACTAAAAAAGTAATTGCATTTAATTTGATTGCAATTAACATTAATTGCAATTACACTATAAATTGCATGTTGCAATTAATTGATTTGGATTGATCTATGTTAACCGCAACTCCCAATTAACTTTTTAAATTGCTTTGAGAAACAATTAACCTCGTATACGTATTTTAATAACTTACACATTTATTCCGACGCCACTCCGCGCCCTATACAATAATCAGTTTTAATTCTTAGTTTTTAATCAAATACAATTAAAAGATTGAAAATCGATTAGTTTCTATTTGTGGTAAGTCATAATTGACAATTGGTTAATTGTAAATTGCGACTACAGCAATTAACAATTAATGAATTGTTAATCGTGAGTTTTCACAATTACAATTAATTAATTATTGTTATAGACGTGATTAACAATTAACAAGGGAATCTTTAGTTACCCTAGCAATCAAATTTTTCCCAACACTGCTGCTCGCCCGTCGGACTGTTGGAAGCTGTAGGTCATTCAATTCCAGGAATATTTCAATTAAATTTTCAGGGAATATAGCGAAAAGGTGATACTATCGAAAATAATTTATTTTTGACAAATGTAATTTTGGACCCACCTAGATACATGTAGCCTCTTGTGTAAACTCTTGCGTATAGTATACCTCATAAAAACTGCGCTTGCTCTTACAGAACGGATGACTGAGGCGAAAGACATTCTTTCGCCATTTCTCAAATTGGTGAAGGCAGGCAAATGTCCGGATTGCCCAGCCGTGAGCTTCGTAAAAACGAAATACGAGCTGATATTGAATTATTGCGTAAACATAAGTTTCTACCTGATGCTGAAAGCCAAAAGATTACCCGTCAATTCGCATCCGATCATCAAGCGTCTGGCGCAATACCGTCAGCTTCTCGGACAATTGGAGAACGGCCAAGGGAAGCTGTTCGTCAAAATAGAGGAAATTCTTGAGGCGGAGCGAGAGGGAAAGCCGTTGTACGTCACGGATAGCAATCTTACAAGCAAAGAAACTATGACAACGTCGAAAAGGAAGAAATCGGTGAAGAGCGTTGAGTTCGAAGAAACCGTGCCAGAATTCATGGAGGAAGACATCAACGAGGAAGAATCGATGGACGAGGAAGAATCAGCATTGCCGGAGGAGGAGGCAGAAGGGCCGATCGAAGAGGACGAAATTCGAGGGGAGGATGAGAAGAGAGGAATAACTTATCAAATAGCGAAGAACAAGGGTCTGACACCCCATCGAAAGAAGGAACTACGAAACCCTCGAGTCAAGCACAGAAACAAATATCGCAAAGCTAAAATCCGTAGAAAGGGCGCCGTAAGAGAAGTGAGGAACGAAGTTAATCGATACGATGGCGAAATATCGGGTATCAAAGCTAGCGTTAAGAAGGGTATAAAGATCAAGTAGCAGCGTAAAAAACGTAGCATCACTTTTTATTCGAAAAAACAAAAATCGAAGCTGTATTTTGATGGACCAAGTAGGGGCTGAGTAATGAATAAATCATTTTATTATTCTGAAAATTCGTATGAAACAATGACACCTACGTGCTAGCAAACTTACAAAGAAACAACGTAACCTCGATTGAAACTTTTTCGAACCGATAAACGCATTGATTATTTTTTCGTTTGTTTTCTCAATGTCCCCGATCCCCCTAAACTGTACCGCTGGCTCTTGCGCTCTTGGTGACGGTATTCGAAGTTTTCTCACATCCCAAGACAGGAGAGCCATTGCGTTCGCTCGCGGAGTTTCGTGATCGATGTGAACGGTAAATTATAGTCGAAGATCCGGTGCCCTTATGATTCGAGCTTGGCGAGAATGTCGGATTCACGGAAAAGATGGAATTCTTTGTTGTCCTCGAGCTCGACCTTGGTGCCTCCGTATTCCGGGAGAAGAACCATGTCTCCGACCTTGACACTCAGGGGAACGTGTTCTCCTTGCTTTGATAATACGAAGGAATGAAAAACTTTCATGAACACACACGATACTCGTATAAAGCGCTTTAAAAGGTTTCAAAAATTCACGAATACTCTTCAATCCTTTTAGAACGTGAAACCACGATTGCTTAAGGGGTCGTCACATTGTAGAATTTTCAAAAAATCGATTTTTTGTAGTTGCATTATGCGATAGTATAGACGGTTATCAACATGGACCTGGCATCGCCGATTGACCGTAAGTAGACCATTTTATATGAAAATTCCGCACAAACTGCACACTCTCGAAGGAAGGGTTTTCAAGCTATCCGTTTCAAATTTTGACACAACATTCTTCACACCATTCTTTATCTTGCTGTGGAAGCTTTTTTTAACCCTCAATCTCTGAGCCCGGGTCATTTTCGTCCTGCCCTAAATCATTTTCTTCGCAGGTTGCTTAATATTTAATTTTAAAAAAAAAAAAAAAGAAAAAAGAAAAATCCTATTTTCCCTTGAGAAGTACGGCTTAAAGATTGACCACGCATTTTTTCAGATTTTTTCACTGGTAATTGTTGGTTCGGTAGTGCGAAGACGAAAACGACCCAGGTTCACGGAATTAAGGTGCCTCAAATACCTTCACGGATCTCCATTTTTTTAACGAAAAACTGTTGAAAAGTATACGCCAAATTCGATACGTTTTTTTTTTTTCAAAACGCCGCCATTTTGTCTATTTTGATTTTAAAAAAACCTGCATAGCAAGATAACGGCTTTCATACTGATTAAGGCGTTAGGCCACAGTAACGGGTATAAAATCATGTGCGAATTGAACAATTTTTTTTCGTATTAAAAAGTCATTCACTCATAAAATTAATTACACATCTATTTAGTATGAATATCAAGCTGTTAGAATTTTTTTTTTCGATGTCCAAAATGGCCGACTGCTCGAAACTTCTCGAAACAGCTTTTTTCCAATTGGCGTGACGAATAACTTCAACAATTTTCACTCGATTTACTTAAAATTTAAAAGTTATGTTCCTAATTGCATTTCGCAGAGAAGTACGTACGGAATTTCTGATTAATCGAAAACTTTTCAGTTTATGAGCAGCTATAACGAAATTTTTCACTGAAAATTCATTTCTTAAGTTCAAATACCTACAACTTTTAGATAAAACAATATTTTTTAAATTCCGTACGTACTTCTCTAGATATTCTCACGTAGATTGACGAGAATTTTTGTACTTTGTTCAAGGTAAAAAATTATGGATGCTAAATGTCACGCCACGGAGCGTCTAAAAAAAGATAAAAGAAAATATTAGTCGGCCATTTTGTACATCAAACAAAAAAAAATTCTAACAGCTTGACATTCATACTAAATAAACGTGTAATTAATTTTATGAGTGAATCACTTTTTCATACAAAAACAAATTGTTAAATTCGCACATGATTTTATACCCGTTACTGTGGCCTAACGATTCAATAATAGTTTTACAAATTTTGTTTCAGATAATATTTACGGCCACAACCGTGTACACTGTGACGACTCCTTTTTTGTGAAAAATTTTTAACCGTTAAAAAAAATGTAAAGAAAATAAAAATAAACGTTTGAAAATTTATTTTCTGTACTTCATGAGTGCTTTGAGTTGACATTAAAAAATCAGACTGATTAGCGGAAGGTTTGATCGTCAATCGATGAATTAGTATGGAAAAGCGTATCCCACCAATCGCAAAAATCGGCTATTTTTCGACCCTGTGATGATTCCTTAAGTACAAAAGTTACTATATTCGTTGCTATAACTTGCTAATTGCCAGGAACTTCTAAATGAAGTTCACTCAGGACGAAATCCTCCCAGGGCGACTGCAGAGGATTAAAAACAAATTGCTTTGTTTTTATTATATCGAAATTTCATTTTTCACTTTGCATTGATGGGAAGATTTTTCTTATGCAAACTCTCTGTATCATCGAAAGCTACATATTGAGCAACCTGCTCCCAACTTCTTTTATTAGTTAGTTTTTGAACTTTGCATCCTGTACAAAAAAATCGTGAGCCCAAAATCTAATCATTGTTCCACGTTTTTCAACTATTTTCAATAATACGTTAAGTATCGAAAGAAAAGTTTCTACAGAATTGGCAATAAAAAAGTTTCTTTTATAAACTATCCAACAAATTGCATTTCCAAACCTTCCGCCGAATAAATGATGAATTCTTTGAGCAAATGATGTACGATCGGCGAAATGTTCGACGGAAATTGAAGTGAAATTTGGTACTAAACCGTAGCGTACTTCATTCCTGGAGCCGGGTCCGATAGCGACTACCGTTCCTCTGTGAACTTTGGCTTGGGCCTTTTCAGGCAGTACGATGCCTCCCTTTGTCTTGGTTATCGCCTCTGCTCTCTGTATAAGGACTCTGTCCAGCAGAGGAATAACTCTTTTGGCTAATGCAGTGGCAGACTGGAAAAAAGTAATTACGCGCTAATGACTGTACACGTGCAATGTTGCGTCATTCACGATTTTATGAAAAAGGATTTTAAAAAGCTATACTTTTACTGTAAGTTTAGTCACTGATTGATTCATAGCGAAATAGTTTCGGAATAACGTAAATCGTTCTTATCTCGAGCCCAAGTTAATCGTTCGCGATGCAAACATGTGAGTTCTGAAAGTTAGATAATTGGGAATGAATGCCGGAGAGAAACTTTTGTCATTCGGCTTTTACACTCGGTAACTAAGGGAAAAAACTCCAGCAATTGTTTCGTTTAATTAAAACAAAAGAACCTTCGAAAAAGTGGCGTAAGAACGAAGCGAAACGCTTGTAAATTCATTTCGCGTTACTTTTTTACGACGAAAATTGCGATAATCACGTGCCATTTTTTTCCCCGACAAATGCGCGAGTTTATTGAGATAAATTGAAAAAATATATTGTAGACAATGAATGCCCATTATGCAAAAATCATCGACTCACCATTTTTTGCTAGATTGCGTTTGTACGTTTGGTAATTGCACCAGGTGCTTTGAACCGGCAAATTCGACTCGTGCACGTTGTGCCTCGAGAAAATGTTAACCTAACTGTTCGCGCTAGAATGGAACTCCCTTATCGTTTTCTCGAAACTTCGGCCGTTCTCCCCACCTCGAATCTCGCGACCATTGATTTCGCTCTACGAGAAAAGAGGACGAGAGCGACGGAAAGAGCGGACATTCTTACGTAATTTCGACGCATGCGCTCACGACTTATCGAATCGCTTTTGCACGTGTCTCGTTGATCTCAAAATTTCCTGAAAAATAGGCTAATTTTTCGTATGTAGAAAAGTCGAATGTTATCAATGAGTATATGGAAGTTTCTTCTTTTCAAATGTACAGCCGTCTCGAACTTAAACACTTTTTAAGTTTGAATGTGGGCATAACTGCGAAATCGGAAGTCACCGGCTTCTCAGCTAACATTCGACTGCAAATAAAAAACAAATTTCGACAGTTTTATTCAGAGGTCCATTAATTCTGGTGGACGTTACAATCGACTGATTGTGTGGAATATAAACGAAAAATATTTCTTTTATTTCACCCGCTCGAAAAAAACGAAAATCAAGAATAACCGGATATCGAAATAAAAACAGCCTGCGACGCCCGAGTCCAAAGGCCGCTGCCTGTATAAAAATCAACGACCACAAGTATATAGTATCGCCTTTATGAAAAGAATATTTCGGCCAATTCCAACGTCCATGCGTTCCCTAACAAAAAATGCTGAAAGTGCATATGAGCTTCGCCAGGGCATCTTGGAAACTCGCTTATCACTGATTTCTTATCGGTTTTAGCTTCGAGTTGCTACATATGAAAATGAGCTACGTAAAAGATGGAAATATATGCGTGAAAGATTGTCGGAGCAGAAAGAAATATAGCGGTTGGAATCAGGGGTAGAAAGAAGAAAATATTTCACACTATAGCACGAGAATGATTGGTTGGTGCTCGAAGATTGCGTCATCCACTCATGGTACATTCTAGAACCTAGCACCCGAACTTTTGTCTTCGAACGAAAATTACGCCAAATATACGCAAGCACCGTGATCCCGAAGTGGTCAGAATAGGGACAAAGATTGATGAAAATCATTTGATAACCATACCGGTCGAATTATTGACAAAGAAACAGCGATAAAAGCTAATTTTTCGAGACTAGATCCCGTGGTTAGGTTGGGTCGATGAGAAAGTGGTGGGGGGCCGAGCCCATGTGATAACGCAAGATCCTGTCCGCGCGACTATCTTCTCATTCTACTCGCGAAACAACGTGCGGCCACGCCGTGACGATTCTCACATATTTCTTTCAATTTTCCATCGAGGACTCATTTTGTCAACTTCGAATCAAGGATTCAAGGTAAATCGATCAATTTATAGGACTAATGTGAATTATCATTCATCGGCTTCGCGTTTACGAATGTTTCGTCCCATCACGCGGTTACTAACCGGTTCGCCCTTTGCGTTCGGCTTCCACAATTATTCTAACGTAAATTTCACCGAGACAAATCCCCGTCGACGCTCGACCGACGGCAATGCGAGCAAGCGCGAAATAAAATGACCATTATCTCGACTCAGCGATTCTTTCGGGAATATTCTTATTTCACAAATCGCGATTATTCTCCACGCGGTGGATTTTACATAACCCATCCACGAAGAGCCCACGAATGATCACGCGTAATCTTGGACGGCGAATTTTTCCCTACGAAGTCGCCGATTTTGTATCAATGGTTTTTCGATACTAATTCATCGATTGACGACCAGTCCGATACAGAGGCAATTTCGTATGAACGAAACGGAAAATATCAATTATTATGTATCTAATGTTATTACTTCGTTTAGACGAATTTAGTATTTTACCTAACCCCTTCGACCCAACGAAAATGCATATTTCGATTTCTATTGGAAACATGAATCTATGTGTTATTTTGCTAGGTACTTTCGTGGATGTATGCGTTTTATTACAAGACAATTGTTTTATCGTTTAATGGAAAGAAAAATTCTCTACCAGGTTTAATAATGCTTATAAGAAGCAGACATAAAAGATATTGGAAGGGTAATCAATCAAGTTGTGAATATGGTATAATTTAAGGTATTCTTTTCGCTAACTCAAATATTTAACAATTAACTGATTTTTGTCTATAATTAAGTAAAAATACATCCCAGTATAGCCGTAGACTTTCAAGCCAAGTCAGCGAACATTTGACGATAAATTATGACTAAGAATCATATCATTTAAACAGCGCTTTATGAAGATGACACGCTGGCCATATTTCTATAATAATTTATACATTATATAACTAGATGTCTAATATAAACTGTACATGTGTGTAGAAAATTTTGAAAATTCTTTAACGACAATAAAAACAGAGTGTCGTGGAATGTTTAAAGAAAATATTAAAGGCTTACACCACTGTAAACTTCTAAAATTAAGTCATGTTTCACGATTTTTTTTTCGTTGCAAGGACAAGTAAGAGGATAATAACATTCAAGGATATCATTAGTCATATCTTCAAGTGAAAAAAAATGTATATTAAAATATTATACAAAATGGTGACGCTGGAGCCATTCTCGTGAGGCATGTTGAGTTTGAGACACTCTGCGGCACGCGGTATAACTGACGCAAAATTGAATTTAGCAAGAAATTTAAAAATTTCTATTAATTTACATGAGTATAGCTCGAGAAATACGCAGGGGTTTTTGAAAATATGAATTTTTGTGTAATTGCAAGCATTTAGAAACTCAATTTTTGACAGAAAAAAATTATTCTTATTTCTTTTCGGAATATATGACTCGTATTTCTCTTCGGAATGTTATTTTAAAGATGCGCAGAAAAATTTGGAGTGAGAAGAATGAAAATTTTTGGAAAATGAAAGTTTTTGGAGTTTGGAGTAAAATTGTGTTCCGCGAAAAATGGTCGACGTCTTGCACACTTAGGCGTCGCTTAAGCCAATTAAAAAAAATCAGTTTTTTGAAAATTCTACAGTCGTGTTACCCCTAAATGATGAAACTTCGAAAAATGTGACCAGCAGAAGAATTGTCGTTGCCGTGACTTCAGAGAAAATGTAAAAATGTCTAAATCGACTAAACTTGCGTGAAACTTTTGATTCCGGTTTATCGTTGGGTATGATAATTGTTTGTGACTTATTTTCATTAAGTGCCATTGTAATTTACTAATGATTAAGAAGGGTTCTGCCTGTGGCCCCACAAAACACAGCCTTCCGCAATAAGAATACCATAATTTGCAACACTGAAAAAATCATCGAATGTAAGAAAACGTTGCAACGAATGGATTGAACATGTTTATTAAACATATTGTGCTTTTAGTGAAATCTTATGTATTTTATCTTGCGTAATGCCTCTAAGTAACGTTTTTAAGTGAAAACGATAACTCCGCATCGAATAAAATACATAAGGAAGGTTTTCGTTACACGGGTGCTATGGACTCTATTTTCTGAGGGTAACAATGATTTTTTTTTGTGTACAATAGATGTACCGACTACCGAGTATGATGAGAACCGTAGCTACGCGCCAGATGCAGCTTCAGGCTCGTCTGTATGCCAAAGACGTTCGCTTTGGACCCGAGGTACGCGCTCTCATGCTGCAAGGTGTGGACATTCTAGCCGACGCAGTAGCCGTCACCATGGGCCCGAAGGGAAGAAACGTAATACTCGAGCAAAGCTGGGGTAGTCCCAAAATCACCAAAGACGGAGTCACCGTGGCAAAGGGAATAGAGCTCAAGGACAAATTCCAAAATATCGGAGCAAAGCTCGTGCAGGACGTTGCAAACAACACTAACGAGGAAGCTGGCGATGGAACTACGACAGCTACAGTTTTGGCCAGAGCGATAGCTAAGGATGGCTTTGAGAAGATCAGCAAGGGAGCCAATCCGGTAGAAATAAGAAGAGGTTAGCCAGCTGTTCGTTTTTTTAACGGGGCATGCCATGCGACAGCTATCCTTTTTTCTTTTTTTGTGGAAAAAATTTTGATGAAGCATTCACTATCTTTGAATATTTACCACACATTTATAAATATTTTTACTGTCTCTCACAATTTTATCAAACACAAATAACGAATTGAATTGACTTTACACTGTTCGGAAGACACTCATGTGTAAAATAAAGTTGGTTGACGGCTGCCATGATTTCGGAGGTTTGGTAATCTGAAATTTAAAAAATCGCTTGGCATTTTAAGCTCGAGGCTGTCGCGGGAACTAGATCAAAGTAAATATATCGAAAATTCAATTTTCGGCACGATTTTAAAAGTTAAGTTTCGGGTTTCGTAATTTTTTTCGACTTCAGCTTAAAAATTGATGTGCAAAAACTTGTTTTAAGCAAGCTTTTATTGAATCTACTAAAAAGTAGAAAATATATTTTTTTACCAAGTCACCTATATGTGACTATAAATAAAAGCTTGGGGCGCTCAACTTTTTCAATGTTTATTAAATTTCATCAATTGAGTTTCATTAACCGTATTTAATTTGGCATAATAGTAACTAGAGAAATTATTATCAAATTTATACACAGTTTCAGGATTTTTATTTACGAAATAAGGTTGCTTTACAGTAAATAAAATACAGTTGATATGTTAACGGATTTATGTAAATTAAAAATTATATGTTTAAATTTTGAGCGTCCCATGCTTTTATTTATAATCACATATAGGTGACTGGGTAAAAAATTTTACTTTTTAGTCTTTAATTGATTGTACTACAGCTCTGAAATTATTGCAAAGATGGATTAATACTTCCAATCGAACCGGTGTTATTATTGGTTGATTGTCAGGAGAAGTCCTGGAGAACGGTGATGGGTGGCATCTATCATAGATATTGGCTCACCACCTATTGGACCTCACCTTTTAACCTATTTTACCTATTGGAGCCTTTTAACGATTGTGCGATCCGAGAGCACTTAGAGCCAGTTCATATTTTCTCATGCACTTTCCATGTAGTTTAGCTGACTCATCACTAGTCTGCTATGCCGGGTTCATATAACACGCAAATATTTTTGCAATTGGTACAAACAATTTTTTTTTTTTTTCGATTTTTTGGACTTGTCACATGGGATGACTGCCTTAAGTTGGAATAATTGATGGCAATAGTAATTCTAATTCAAGATTGAGGACGAAAATAGGATTTGTCCGTTCGTAATTTTACCACTTTGTTTGCAAACCTGGGTATTTCGTGTCTGAGCCAAAACTACTTTCTTTCCAAGTTTCTTCATTTATGTAACTAAGAATATATGAAAACATTCATTTTCCTATAATTTTATGATTGTAGTAGTAGTACTTATTCAGTGTGTACCCTTATAGGGTATTTACATACTTGCCCTTTCCTATCCCCACTTACAATAAGTTTACATATATTTGATACAACTTGAATGCTTACATCTATTGACATTTGTGAATGTTTGAAGCTACTTTCTATTCTCTTATTTTTCTAGCCTCTCGAATTGCCTCACGTAGAGGTGTTTTAACGGTTGTTTAACCGTTAAAACAATAGTTGTTTTAACGGTTTCAATTTTAGTTGCGCCTCTATTTTCTGATCGATTTCCTCCCCCTAGTTGTTCCCCAACCATTGTTCTAATTCGCCCACTGTTGCCTGATTGATATTTTCCTTCCCGTCAGGGCACTCGCAAATGTGGCTCCAACTTTGTATTTCTTCCTTGCACATTCTGCCTTTCGCGTCCGCGTAGCCTCTTTTCTTGTTTCTCACCACATTCCCGCATCTTATCCTTGTCCATGTTTCTTTCATGTCTCCACTAATTGTCGTATCTTGCCAATATTTTTCCATTTGTATTCCTATTTTTGCTCCTTATGGCATGTCAAATTCCTCCCTCCCCTATTCTCGCCATCGCTTTTTTCAACTCATTGCGCCATTTCGACGGGTTTCCATTTACTATTGCTCCCACCTCCTTCTTGAGACATGCTTCAGGCCAGCTACTATCCTCCATCTTAACTATTTCCAGATGATATCATGCGGCTCTTTTCCACGTTTCGACTTTTATCCCTTCCATTCTGCAGATGTAGTTTGGGATATTTTTGCCAACACTCAACGCCATTTTAACATACCTTGTCTGAAATTGTTCCCGCTTCTGCCAACCCCAGATTTCGGATCCATACAGCATTCCGCTTTCGACTATCGCTTACATCAGGTATAATCTCGTAAGGCTGTTCATTCTGGCTCGCTTAAAAACTCCCCATGTTGCGTTTATTACTTTGGTAATTTTCCCTACCAGAATTTTCGTATGTTTTTGGAAAGTCTTCCCCGTAGAGAACTATATACTCAAGTATTTATATTCCTTAACTATCTACAGTTCCTTACCATTGTATGCCCGCTTCTTATCTTTTTGCTTTCGACCTCCATTCCTAAAAATCATAATTTTTGTTTTATTTATGTTGACCATTAACTTATTTTTCTCGATATATTTCTCTATTCCAACTAGCATCTGCCTCAATCCGCACTCAACCCGCACTCTTCGTCCGCTACTAATACAATGTATGATTGATATATTAAATTGAATGTCCCGAACACTAGCATGATTTTTTTTAAATTTTCGAATGTATTAACTGGATGAATAAACGGCAGGATTTGAAATACCCACGTTTATAGGAAAACATCTACAGACGAAGTGTTAATATCACCGTTTTTTCTTACATTTTTTCGAAATATTTCTCATATTCTTGCTCTTTTTTGTCATCATAATATCAATGCCATAGTTATTGCATTTTTTGCTCCATTCATTCAGACAAGAATGGAGTGTAACTATTCCTTATGTGTTCCCAAGCTTGTGGTAGCGTTGAGGAATCCCGAAAATGTCAAAATTTTGCAATGTATTGCAGTTTTCTTCATTCGAGTTATTAAGAAAAACTATCAAATTCTTCACAAACGTGTGAAAAAAGGAATTATTTAAAAAATGTACTCCAAAATTGAGTGTTGTAAGACTGAAAACTTGTTTTCCCAGGTGTGATGCTGGCCGTGGACACGGTAAAGGCAGAGTTGAAAAATTTGAGCAAACCAGTAACGACACCCGAGGAGATAGCGCAGGTAGCTACGATTTCGGCGAACGGTGACACGGCTATTGGCACCTTGATTTCCGACGCTATGAAGCGAGTCGGCAAAGAGGGAGTTATAACGGTAAAGGATGGAAAAACGTTGAACGACGAGCTCGAAGTTATCGAGGGTATGAAATTCGATCGCGGATACATTTCGCCGTACTTCATAAACTCGACGAAAGGAGCGAAGGTCGAGTTTCAGGATGCCCTCGTGTTGTTCAGCGAGAAGAAAATATCGTCCATACAGAGTATCGTACCGGCGCTTGAACTCGCGAGCTCGATGCGAAAACCTTTGGTCATTATTGCCGAGGATATTGATGGTGAGGCACTCACGACTCTCGTTTACAACAGACTGAAGATCGGCCTTCAGGTTGCCGCGGTCAAAGCACCGGGCTTCGGTGACAACAGAAAAGCGACTCTCCAAGATATGGCGATCGCCACGGGGGGCATTGTTTTCGGTGACGATGCCAATCTCGTTAAAATCGAGGACGTTACGGCCAACGATCTCGGGCAAATCGGCGAAATTGTTATCACGAAAGAGGACACACTTTTGCTTAAGGGCAAAGGTAGCAAGAGCGACATCGACAGACGCGCCGAACAATTGAGGGATCAAATCGCCGAAACGACTTCCGAGTACGAAAAGGAAAAGTTGCAGGAACGTCTCGCGAGACTCTCGGCCGGTGTAGCTGTTCTGAGAGTCGGAGGTAGCAGCGAGGTCGAGGTCAACGAGAAGAAAGATCGCGTTCACGATGCCCTCAATGCTACAAGAGCAGCCGTCGAGGAAGGAATTGTTCCTGGTGGTAAGAATTTCGCTTTTTGATACCTCGCAGAAAGTTCGTTTTCCTAGAATTAAGGGGAAGTAGAAGATCTACCACGTGACATATGAGTGCGAGAGAGATACCTGAAATTTTCGAACAGAGATTTCTCAGAGATGAATAATATTTAGGGCAAAAGGGAATCATCAAGCTTTGCGTCAGGGAATTCTCTTCTATGGTTAATTTAAAAAAATTAACCAGCTATGAGAAAATTGGGTTGGAAAATTGTGAGGTTATGTTGACCTTGTACATGCCCTTAAGGCCTTAGGCCACAGTAACGGGTATAAAATCATGTGCGAATTTAACCATTTTTTTCGTATGGAAAAGTGATTCACTCATCAAGTTAATTACGCATCTATTTAGTATGAATATCAAGCTGTTAGAATTTTTTTTTCGATTTACAAAATGGCCGACTACTAATATTTTCTTCGTTATCTTTTTTTAGGCGCTCCTCGGCGTGACATTTAGCATCCAAATTTTTACTTAGAACAAAAAACAAAAATTCTCGTCAATCTACATTAGAATACCTAAAGAAGTACGTACGGAATTTAAAAAATATTCTCGAAATGTCCAATTCTTGACCACGGTGCCGAATTGATATTCCTCAACTCTCAGCAACACTCACAAACTGCTTCGATGTTTTGTGTTGAACGACGGCCAGAGTGCATGAGATCACAAATGGATTCAGTCTCCCTGAATTTTTAATGTAATCTCTTCACAGTTGATGAAGTTAAATCACCGAGCATATTTTGTACGAAAATTGCGAACTGTAGCTGCCAAGAACCCATGATTTTAAAAATATTGCTCAACAATGAAAACGCATTCTTTCGTATAGCTCTCCATTTTCAATAACCCTGAGCTGTCCGCTGCCACGCTGTTTTTTTTTTCGTTGGCAACTATTTACCGCATAAATGGCGCAAAATTCAAGTCTTGCTTGAATTTTGGGACACCCTGTAAATATATGGCGGCGGCGTTTATTGGCGGATAAGATATACATATATATGGGACATTCCACGCCATTTTACCTAGCCCGTGACCCCGACATTTTTGATTTTGCTGATTTTTTTTTGTAAAATTGTACCCCATGAAAGGAATATCCACACCAATTTTTAGATTTTTCTTTTCTTTTGTAGGACTTACAATTTTCCAAAAATGTCGATTTCGGAAGTTTTGGAAACGTTTAAACGCTGATAACTCCTGAACTTGTTGATATATCGACAAATGTCACTATATAATTTTTGTTCATTTTAAAGCATACTTTCGTTACAAAATATGATAAAATTATCAATTATCAATGTCAACGTTTTTTTGCTTATAGAGTGAAAACTATTTTTTTAAAGATGATTACCTCGTTTTATTTTTATAAAAAAATTCTTCAAAATTGCATGACCCATTTTACGATTTTTAACACTAGTCTCATTGTGGGCCCATTTTTCCTTCTATTTGTTCTCGAATTAATCATATTTTTTGCTAAGATTTGTATCATTTTAATCTTCAATGATGCTATTAATGATTTTGTGATTTCCAATTTGGCTTCGCTAGGCTTGCAACATTTCCAATTTGTGCTAAATTTAACGAAAAAAAATGATTTTTTAGTCAAAATATTTTTTTTTTTCGTTAAATTACAAAAATAAATGTCGAAATGTTTGCCTCGCGCTTGCCGCGGCGGCGCAGAAAAATATTCTTAGGCGATAAGTAGCGTCACGTACAGGTCAGCGGTAGAGTTTAGAAATCCGGATAAAAGGCATAGCGTTCTAATGCATGGGAGTAGTGCGGCGCGTCACGACCCTGGGGGGTGGTATTTTCCATCGAACTGACGGATAAAAACTCTCGTTCTTTCAGGTGGTACCGCTCTTTTGAGATGTGTTCCCGCTCTTCACGCTCTCAAACCGACGAACAACGATCAGGCAATGGGAATCCAAATAGTAGCCAATGCTCTTCGCATGCCTTGCCAACAAATCGCTCAAAACGCCGGTGTCGACGCGAGTCTCGTAGTTGCAAAAGTGTCCGAGGGACAGCTCGGCTACGACGCAATGAACAACGAATACGTCAACATGATCGAGAAGGGTATAATCGACCCTACGAAGGTTGTTCGTACCGCGCTAACCGACGCGGCTGGTGTCGCATCTCTGCTCACGACTGCCGAGGCCGTCGTCACGGAATTGCCGAAGGAAGAAACTCCCGGAATGCCCGGCATGGGAGGCATGGGCGGTATGGGAGGAATGGGCGGTATGGGCGGTATGGGAATGTAAAAAAGGGCATTGTTCAAAGACTGAATCTGGTTCCGAAGATAACGATAAACTTCGTTAAACAACACAACAAAGAAAAAAAATTATAATTGCATTTGGTGATGTTACGACAAGACCGGTCGCGAGCGTTTAACTTTTTTTTTAAAGCCTCTACGAAAGTTGCCACGAACATTTGTCGCGGGTGTGACTTTCTTACGGTCGATCTGTTCAGGAAAAACGTTTTCTTTTTTTTTTCACGAGATCGCAACATTCCTCGAGTCACCGGAAGTCGCTTTGAACGAACAATTGCGTGGAGGTGCCGACGAAAGCCTCATCTTTTCGCCCATTGTCTGATTCACTGCCCATCGACGATATTGATTTTCTCGAAGCCTCCGTAGGAGATGCGGATACGCATTCGCGACTCGAATACGCGACGATATTTGGTCAAGCACAAACATACACACAAAAACGGCAGCAACCCCCTTAACCGGGCTTGAGTTATATTTGCAGGCTTTTCGCGTCCATCTACACGAGGGTCCTCTGTAAATCATTGCGGAAACTTTGAATGAAATTGACCAATTTTAAGCTGTTACGTTTGCCCGATACAACAGCGTCGCAAACTTCACTGAACATACACACGAATTAATCAGACTAAAGTGTAGATTTAGTAGGATTGCGAAAAGCAAAGCTATCCCGAAAAATTGCACACCGCCGTGTATTACGCGTACAATCTGATAAACAAAAGTTTCCCTGAAAGAATGGACGATCCTGCCAAGAATGCGAGTGTAAAAATGTTATCGTACGCTACTCTTGATACGATATAAGATAGAGGACTCGAGTTCTATGTTACTTTTTTAACATTAATGTTTATTTTTCACATTTAGTCTAAATAAATGTACGTTTAAATTATAACAAATGAAAACGATTTTTTCCCCTCCATGTCAGTGTTTATATTTCAAGCGTTTCTTTTATTTGTCGTTGAAGCTGTGGTAAAAAAATGTATTCAAACTATTTTTCATACATACGAAATAAGCTGTGCGGTAAAGCTGAAGTCTCCGTATTTTTTTTTTCGAAGTACGATGAAAACGCATGTACATCATTTGATCGGCGAATTGAATATTCGAAGTTTAATGAACTCAATCATACGTCACACGGATATCGCATCTCATTGAACATATAAAAATAGGCTCTGATTCTTAAGTGCTACTGTCTTTAAGCTTCGTCTGAGCAACGATTGGGCGACACTAAGGAAAAGTAAAATGTACAGTGTTTGTCGCCGGATTATCGACGTTCGTTACGAAGAACGTAGCACGAGTTATGATTCGGTACAAAGGATCGCCAATTTTTGGATTTTTCATTTGAGAAGAATAAATTCGCAAGCTTAAACAATGCTTTTCTATATTTGCGCATGGTAACGTGACGAAAACTATGCGCCAATCTTTTCAATTTCGTCGGCGTCGTCGACGTCAAGGTAGTGTATCTTTTTACCAAAGTGTTTGCTGATGTCGTCACAAATCTTCATCGCGTGGGGTGAGTCTACCAAATTGATGGCTATTCCCGATTTACCGAAACGTCCTGTTCTGCCTATTCTGTGCAGATATGTCTCGCAATCCGCCTGGCGATTCAGATCTATTGGGAGATCGAAGTTGACGACTATCGTCACTTGGGCAACGTCGATACCTGAAGCGAAAAAATAGCGTAGCCGTTTAAAAAAAACACGTGTAAGTAAAGAAACTAGGTTGCGGGTGAAAATCGTGAGAAAAAGATCATTTTTAAATAATTGTCGCCAAGAATATTTGGAGTTTTTGGTACCTCGCGCTAGAACATTCGTAGTAATGAGGACTCTCTCAAGGCCGGCTCGAAAACGATCCAGTACGGCTATGCGCTGTTCGACGGTTAAATCACCGGATAGCAGAGCAACCGCGTGACCATCGCTGACCATTTTTTTCGCGAGCCAATTCGCGGTCTTCCTCGTCTGCAGATAAATGTATCGTGTTCGACAGAAATGCGTATTGTTTTTAATATGGAGAAGGTTGGAACTTTAGCCAAAATCCAAGATTGAATATGACAAAAATATGTTATTGTCTAGACTATACTTAATGGAGATGAATTTTTGGTAATTTTATCACCACTAAATACCAGAGATAATAAATAGTTTAAGGGGAGGTACCTGAGTTAACGGCGAAAAAAAAAACAGGTAAACTTCGGGAATTTTGATCTCAAAAACGATTGTGAAAATATGTACATTGAGGTATGATTAGGATTTTTTTAAAATAAATTCAAATTAGGACAAAATCGGACAAGCCGTTTTCGAGATACATCTGGCACCGACTTTGAAAACTATGTTTCGAGATAATCGCGTTTGAATCGCTTCCAGTCAACGAATTTATTTTAAAAAATTCCTAAACATACCTCAATGTACATATTTTCCAATAAAAAAAAAACCCGGAACCAATCGAAACATTAGATTTTTAGATAAAAATTCCCGAAGTTTTCCTGCTTTTCTCGCCGTTTACTCAGGTACCTCCCCTTAATGTGTGTAATTTTACGTGTGATTAAGTGGACAAGACGTTCACGCTGCAGGTGATGTGATTTTCGTGACTATTCAGCAACAATATAAGTTATTTCTAACAATGGATTAACGCAAACTAAACCTTTGTAGACATTTAGAAAAAAATCCGTCTTGCCCGTCGTAAACTATACAAATTCAATATTGAACCATCAAGGTTTGAAGGGATATCACAATATCTGTGGTAATTCTGACCACGCAACCTTCATATTTGACCTAAAATAAGACTTTTTTCAAGAGTGGTAAAAATCGAAATTCGACCCTTAAGGTGGTGATAGAGGAGTTTTAAAGTTTGTACGAGACAACATATTTGTTTTGTCAGATATGCTTGAAATTTGTTGTAAATAGGGAAGAGTGGGGTACAATGGATCACGGGGCACTGTGGCTAGATGCGATTTCTCAGAGGTTTTTAGCTCGTAAAACCTCCATTTTTTTGTGTTTGACCGCGATTTATATTTGGTTTCATCAGGCTTAAAACAAAGTCGATAGCAGCCCGCAGAGAATTATTAAAAATTAAAAATTGATTTGAGGCTTGGAAAAAAAATATTTCGCTTGCCGGAAACACGTAAAATATAACGTAATTTTCTGTAGCAGATCGGGTTTTGGTCCTAATCGAAAGTTTTATCATACATGATGAGCTCAGTGACTTGTATTTTTCCATTCGTAGGTTAATTAATAGTTATTTTCATCAATAATCGAATGTTTAACTAGTGGGGTACAATGTATCACCGAAATGTGGGGCACAATGCCCAGGCTCCCAATGAGGAAACAAAGACGTGACGACGCTCCGAAGAAGCGCAAGGTGTCACGGGCCGCTGTTAACGACGTGCGATTTGTAAAAATAAGACGTTCCTGTGATATTACTGTTTTTATACTGATACTAATATACTGATGTTGTTTGGGTTCGTACTGTTATGTGTAAAAATCTGTTATGTATCTTAGAAAAATATAAAAGTTTCAACCGCCTCATTGTACCCTACGTTTCGCAGTAGACACGCTGTACCCATCTATATGATACATTATACCCCACCCATGGGGTATAATGAGTCAAGCCCCTTTTTTCGATCCCATTATTCTGTATTTTTTATCTTTTTGCAAAAAATATGGAAACTTCATTGTACGCCCAAAGGTCTATAAAATTGGTTATGACCTTTTTTTTCTAATCAGACTACCTTGATTAGAGTAAAAATTCGTTAGAAAAAAAAGTGACACACTGTACCCCTCCTTCCCCTACTCGACATTACAAATAATTGAATACGTATTTCAGCATTTCCTAAAATTTAATCTTTAAGAGGGTTAAACGGGAGTATTAACGTTTGTACGAGCACACTTTTTTGTTACCAGATTTACTTGAATCTTGAAATTTATTTTATATAAAACAGTATATGTTTTCCTCGCTGTCCGGTGCGTGTAGACAGCCAAGTAGTACTTTTAACCCCTTAACTGTGTTTGTTTGGGTTCGGTAGGGTCAAATACACCAAACGAACCCAAATAAATACACGTATAATAATTCGTATTGGAGGGTATTTATACCAACTTTCAAGCAAACTTGTCCAAAACATATGTTGTCTCATATAAACTTCAAAAACTCCGTTTCACCCCCTTAACGGTCGAATTTGGAGTTTTACCACTCTTGAAAAGTCTTATTTTGGGTTAAATATTAAGACTGCGTGGTCAAAATTGGGGGCCACAGATATCGAATACTGCCAGGTTTGATGAAAAATTACGAATCTCGGCTGGCGAATGAAAAGCACCAGCCTCAGTGTCCGCGAAGTTGCCGTATTTCGACAACACTTAATATTAATTAATGGTAATAATAAATAATCTCGTGACAAATATAAATAGGCATAATTATAAATTACTCATAATTTCATTCCGAGTTGTGTAAAACATTCGCTGACGCAGTTTTTTCATAATAATCATCGATAATGTTATACTTTTTCAAGTTGGTAGTAACACAAAAGTTTTTCTTATTTACGCAATGAAAATATAAAAATGTATAATTTTGCCCTTTAATGATATATTTTATGAAAAATTAGCTTCTACAGAATAAATGTATACCTGGCATGCATTTTTTTTAGATCCATTGAAGAAAAAACCTTAAACCACCATTTGACTCAACCTCCAACTCTACAGCCTCGATAAAATAAAATAAATGACCTTCAACTCACGTGGCAGAATATAATCGCTTGACCGATCGTTATGACACCATAAATATTGGTAATGGCGGTATACTTTTCCTCCACATTTTGACATTTAACATAGTACTGTTTAATGTTGTCGAGGCTTTCTTGTTCCTTCAGAAGCCTTATTATCAATGGATTGCTAACGATGACTTCGGCAAACTCCATGACAGCGGTATCGTACGTGGCCGAGAAAAACATCATTTGAGCATCACGCGGAAGGGACCTTGATTACAGATAACAATATTCGTGCAATTGCCGTTTTTCCCTTCTCTCTTCGTATCGACTGAAGCTTCCTTACTTGTGAATTCGAATACATTGATCATGATGACCCTGTGTCGCAATCATAACATCAGCCTCGTCGAGAACGAATACCGAGATTTTCTTCAGATCGAAAAATTTGAATTTCGTTGTCCAATCTAAAACTTTGCCCGGCGTGCCGATTATAATGTGATCGGTTATTTGACTTCCTCGAGGTACTGAAAAGAACGAATGTATTATCGTCGCACGAAGTTTTACGACAAATAAGATCAATGATAGCAGTGAAGAGCAAATATCATTACTTTCTTCGCCTCTTACGGCAAACTTGATTTTTATTTCTGGACAGTACTGCGACATTTTTGCGGCGACCTCGCCCGTCTGTATCGCCAATTCGTAAGTCGGTGATAAACACAAAACTTGAGGATAATTCTTTGAAATGTCCACTCGGCTGAGCATAGCGAGTACAAACGCCGCTGTTTTGCCAGTTCCCGATTGAGATTGGGCAATCATATTTTGAGGACTGAAACAATTATGAGCGCTACATACGGAATTTAAGTTATATTCCAGAGTTATTGGAGAACTAGTTCTCTTTTTCAAGAGACTCCAGTTTTAATGTTATGGTTTTAAATGCAAAACGATCGAAAGAAATTTTTTAAAGGCTATCTCCGTTGCCCCTGCGAATGTATTTCTGTACGAGAGCATGAAAAAAAAAGTATTGGATTCCGATACCTATAGAAATCATTGTAATCACTCGTAGCGAACATACATGATGCATTTTCGAACGAAAAAAGCTCATTGCGGTATATTGTTGTTTTGTGTATCAAGCATGCTAAGTCAATGTCTTCAGGCGTTAGGCTGCGGTGAAAATGACGAACGCTCGTTTGTCACTTGAGGCAACTTAAATTGAAGAGAAAGCGTCGCCATATCGCGCAGGAATCACAGATTAAAGGTAAACTTACGATTACTACGATAGAACTGCTAGTAAAACTTTCAACGCGTTTTTCTCGAAACTTGGTTTTTCAAAATGGTGTACACGATTTCTCGCCATCTAATGAACGGATTGATTTGAAATTTGATAAACTTATTCAGTGTGATAGTGGTTTAGTCTTGACGGATTTTTTTTTTTTTTATTATTAACAACAGTGACGATTTTTTTATAGACAAATTTTAAAAAATGCTCAAAAGTTTTTTTGACGTTTGAAAGCCATTAAAAAAAAGCTCGATCAAGTCTTAGTGAATATTATCTATTTTAAGGAAAACAAAAACTCGTTTTTGCTGTTTCGGATTAACCAGGTGCCCAAAATCAAGCACGCCGTTGAGCTCATTGCGTTCAAAGGTACTTTACGACATTGTTTATAACTTCTTCAATGATTAATATTTTTAGAGGGAGTTTGGTACACAACTTCGTTAACAGACTACATCTACCTGTGTGGGTCAAATAATCGCATTTTTCAAAAATGTTTTTATTTGATGGTATCACCTTTTAACTATATTCCCTTGAGGTGAGTTTGAAAATTTAAACAAATCCATTTAAAAAAATGTTATTGTCACCATTTAAAAAAAAAAATGTTATTGTCACCATTTTTTTTTAAATGTCGTTATCCACAATATGTCGCATTTTTCTTAAAACACTATTTTTTAAGTCGGTGGACACGATTTCTTAAAAACCATAAAAAGTGCACCGATCTTATTGAAATTTTGCACACTTTTCCAAAATAGCATTGACTAGTGATTGAACGAAGGTTTTTTTTCCGATTACAACTAATTTTACAAGGCTATATGTAGTATTAATTGTACCAAAAATTCAAATATTTTGCATACAACTTTGCCAAAAATTCAAATTATTATTATTTTTTAATCCTTTGTTCAATCCCGAGCTGTACTCATCTACTAAGAGAAAAAAGTTAGTTTTTGAATTTCAGATAAAGCTATCTGAGTTATCCTGACCACCATGAGGACACTTTTTTAGACTTCTCTGGAAATCAGGTCCCACCGGCTGAATTTCCGAAATTTTTGGATGAATTTTTTTTTAAATATTGTTGTGATGTTTCTCTTTTATGTGCATAACATTTTAAATAAAATCATTTATATATTATATTTTTAGAAAATATGCTTTTTTTTTGGCTTTGAAACCCACGTAACCCCTTAAAATATTCGTGAAATATTCCTAAAATTAAATGAGCTACAGCTCATTGTTTCTCATAAAATATGATGAGAGACTTTCAAAGGCCATTGACGGGCTCACTTTTTCAAAGTCGATCTTCATTTTTTAATAGTTACGTAAAACTAGCGACTTTTTTTCATAGATTTTGCATGCACGATTTTTAATTAGTTGTCACGATATCAAAAAAAAAAATTATTAAAAAAATCGACCTTCTCAACAACTCGTATTCATTAACTTGCAGAACCCGTTTGGTTTCTAGATTTCGGATGGACTCTTTAAGCTGGAGTATCCACCACCAAACATTGTGAAAAAAATTTCATCATCTGCAAGTGGCCATGTTTTTATTGTTTTTCTGTATTTTTTGGTCTTTTTTTAGGCTCTCGATATATGTACCAGTGTGTTTAAAAAAATCGTTTCTTTATCACTAACAGTTGTTCAGAAAAAAAAAAATGGAAACGCAGCTATTTGTTTTGGGCCTCTAGGTAGATGTGGCCCCTTAATGTACATGCAAACGTCCAAATGATGTTTTATCATACTTATTCTTTCAAAATGAATATCTTCGAAAACCCCTGCTTTGGGGTCGTCACAGTAGGCTAACCCCTTAAATTCAACAAGTACGTACGGATCGGCGAGTAAAGTTGGAAGGGCTGTTTCCTGAATCTTCGAAGGTGCGTTGAATCCCATTGCATAGACACCCTTGAGCAGGGCAGGTTTGCTACAAGCAAAAAACAAACATATTGAATACTTCATCGGCAGGTCGTCAATGCGACAATCAAAATACAAAAATTCGAGTACTAACAGGTGAAGCGCCTCGAACGATTTTACACTGTACAACGGCGACGCGGGATCTTTGCGCTGAATTTCTAAATCTTTTGTCGTTTCAACCAAACCTTTCCGAATGATTTTCTGCAACAACGATTTTTCGGCGGGCGATATTTGATCATCCGACTTGTCGTCGCTGCTTTTCGAATCGTCGTCGGCGTTTGCCGGTGGTGCGGCCGCCGGAGTGGGCGAGGATGCAACCGGCGGAGCATCGTCCGTTTTTGCCAATCCCAAATTTGTGACCTATCGCGTTCCGAAATGTCCAAACAAAAACACTTTAACGCGTGTGTGTGTACTCGAAATGGAGGTTATTCGTTCGCCACTTCATCGTAGGAAATAAAAATAATCGAAAAACTGAACAGTTACCTGTTCGGCTAATTTTTCGGATTCTTCAGCAAAAGCACCCCAATCAACCTTAGTCGAGGCCATATCTGCATCAACCTCACGTCTCAAGTTATTATCCGAGTCCGAAAGCGTAAGCTTTGTTAAAGATTATAATTCTTTCGGTATCAGAGAAGGAATCAATTATCCTCGTAGATTCTTGACTCGAACAAGCGCCACGAATTTGCATAAATTCACGGTTCGTGATTTATGCGATTGGCTTTGGGAATCAACGACTGCCGCCATCTCACGACGCTTATCGTGCAGTCGCGTAGGGAACTTCGACAGTGGGGACTTTTCCGTCAACCCTTATATCACTGTGAATAGCGTGATATCACGCGCCAATTCCTGCTTTTCGCGATATCAATTAAATTTAATGTACTGCCAATGCGGGGATGAATTTTAGCGTTTTATAAAAATTCAACATGACGATAAGTATTTTAGTAACAGAGTCGAACGAATTTTTCAACGATAATCGCTGCGGTGGAAAAAAAATTCCCGCGCACGAAGCGCGATCTGGGGACTTTTGATATTCGTCGGTTGACGTTCTTCAATATTTTTCGCGGCAAGCAACCGCGAGGAGATCCGACTACGACGTACGACGCCAACGCGCTAACACGCCGGGAATCTCACTCCTTTTTACGTTATATGAAAGAGAAAAAAAACACTCAACTACCTGCCGCAAAGTGTTTTCATCGGCGTGTAAGGACGATTCCTTTATTTTTACGCATAACTCACAACGCGAGTTATAATCAGGTAAGTCTTTTGTCGTATTTCCCATACACTTGATTGACAAGTTATCGAGAAAGCGTGATACCGCAGTACCCGGTCGCGTTTTACCGCCATTTTGCCCTCCATTTTATGCAAACCCGGTTTAGCTTCGTTGTATGGTGTCTTTTCATTCATGACTTTCACGATTTTTTCCCTTTAATTTATATCATTAATTTTTTTTATTTCGACGAGAAAAATTGCACCGAAAATTCGTGAAACTTCGTTCGGAGCACGCTTGTGGGTGTTTCATACATTTTCTTTGTTCCTTCTTTTTTTTGGATTTTTTTCTTCATACTTGGCCATATTTGCAACCGTTAAAAATTCTGTCAACTGTGGAAACGCGCGTATCCCTCGATTGATTTTGGCGTCTCTTCGTCGATTTTTGTTTTCGCCCAATTTTCAAACGCTTCATTCCTTTTTGACTTTGAATTTCCTGCAGCAATTCGATCGCTCAAGTTCTCGCTCCCCTTTCTTCGTTCCCACTTTACTCGCCAATTTTCCACAACTACCTTTCATCGCTCAACCCGCAACACCAACCGACTCTATATGCTTTCGGTTATTTTTTTTCTCCAAATACACCCCTGCTGATTTCTTTTGTTTGTTTAATATCAGTTGCAAGCATGAGCAAATCAAAGGACTCGCCAGCTACGGAGGGAGAGACTGAGGAGGAATTCAGTGTTGAAAAAGTTTTAGACAGACGCGTTGTCAAGGGCAAGGTGAGAAGGTTTTCTTTGTTACTTTTGGATGTACCCTTCTAATTTTGATGAAATTGAAAGAAATTTTATCACCTTATCTACAATTGTGGACCTTCCCCAGCATTCCGTCCGGCAAAAAAGTAATTTTGTCGAATGAAACTTTGCGGTTAATCAAATTTTTTGGCGAAGAAATTGACCAATTGCCTAAATTCCTAAACAATTCTAACTGTTAGTCCTGGATTGGCTTCCCGTTGAACTTGTGAATTGAAAAAAACAAGAGGAAACACGAGGATAAGCATCATCGTGATTTCTGTGACATAAAATTCGTTTTGTTTATCGTCGCGATACAGGTGGAATATTTTCTCAAATGGAAAGGATATTCGAACGACGAGAATACATGGGAACCGGAAGAAAATCTCGATTGTCCTGATTTGATAGCCCAATTCGAGGAAGCGCGTAAGAAAAAGGAGGCGGCTTCGAGTGGTAAGCGTCAAGAGGAGAAAGAGCAGAAAAAACGAAAAAGTTCTGGCACCCCGACACCTACGCAGGCCAAGAAAAAAGTCGCAGAAGAGAAGAAGCCCGAAGGTACGTTATTGCCTCTGCCCACGATAGAAAATTCCATATTAGTCGAGAAATCATTAACCGCCCGAAGCCTTTTTCAGAAGTATATTCATTTTTTTATCGAAGCTAAATAATAATTGAAAAAAATAATAATAATTTGAGGAACTATCTCGGTCGACTTTTTTTTCAGGCTTCGACCGAAATCTTGAGCCGGAGCGCATAATCGGGGCGACCGACTCCAGCGGGGAATTGATGTTTCTGATGAAGTGGAAAGGAACGGATGACGCAGATCTCGTGCCGTCGCGCGTAGCGAACGTCAAATGTCCACAGATTGTCATCCGATTTTACGAGGAAAGACTAACGTGGCACAGTCCCACGCATGACGAGGAAGGCTCCACGAAACCCGATCCCGAGTAACCCACAGCCTTCCAACCTCACGTACCATTGCACTACTACGATTTGTCACGTCGCGGTGATTAAAGACTTGAAAGAAGATTAAATAATCCACGATGAAAAAAAAACATTAATGATTAAAGTAATAACTAAGCGTATTGTGGTGGATGAAAGTTTTTACACGGCAAACGTTGCCAAAAAAAAAAAAAACAAACAAAACAGTGAGAGAGGAAATGTGTAAAAGCTAGGGCGATGTTTTTTTACGAATTAAAAAAGTTTGATAGATGTAAGTATAACTGTCTATTGTCCGTGTCATTATTGATCACACACGATACGAGTGAAAAACATTAATTATAAACTCTGTCAACCTAGCTTTTCTTTTTTTACTTTGCGACATTCGTCAATCTGCGTTAATCTCGTAGAATGGGCGAACGTGAACCGTACAAAGTTATGAAATATATAAGAAATCTCCGCAACGAAGTATGGGAAGAAAAAGAATGGAGTGATTGAGTGGAGAATCTTTAAGATTGCCAGTCGATGCAACACGTTCGACAAGTGACGTATTTTGACAATGAACGTAGTTCCCTACAAGTAGATTTCTCGTATTTAAGAATCTCTTGATTTTTGTTTTCCTCCATTATTACCTCAGCGAGTGAAATGAGAATGTTTCGGAAACTATTCGCCCAAACCACTGATCTACCATTGCCAAATTACGAAAACACGATGCACTTTGTCTCTCCGACATTTTCGTAATCTGGCAATGGATCGTTAACTGTACGTGTATTCTTTTTCCCTCCAATGTTAATGTTGACGTGAATGATCGCCAAATTGAACGAACGCCACCCAGGACACCGGAAGTTGTAAAAATGGTTGAATAACACGCGTGTTGCTCGACATGTTTTTGAAAATTCTCGGTAGTGCACGAGATCCTCGTTGGAAGTTGTTGCAAGTAGCATTTCTCGTTTGCGAGTTACAAGCTCAGTTATTGACATTCACAGGAACAAATAAACGATCAAAAGGAAATGAAAAACGAGTATTCGGACTTTGGCTGTACAAATAAAAGAATCAACGTCATTTTTGTTCGCCGCGTTACATACATTTCGAACTCCTTTCGCTTTGTCTCCATTTGGTGCGGGGAACAAAAATGATTAAACCTGTAATCGCACAATGAACGCTGCTCGACATTCCCCTCAAAGAGTAACAAAAAAGATACGATAAGGATAAGTCTAGTGTGTTAGACGGTAAAAGAGACAAAGAGATAAACACAAAAATTGTACGGATTTTCGATGAGCGTGAAAAATGTTACGTAATCACAATATACATATATATATATTTAATTAGAACCGTCGTTTGAATTTCTTAACATTTTTGTTGACCTTATTACTTTTGTTATTTCGCGGTCGTTTGCGCCCGTTTATTCGTTCGTTACGTCCAATCTCCCAATCCAATTGCTTAACGCTTGCACCGTCGGCATCGCTGAAAGCGTTGCTGCCCCCGTGTTTATATTTCGCACGTCCTTGCTCCTCGAGCATTTCCGCAAATTCTTCAGCTCCCACAAATGGATTACTGTCGGTGCCGAGTTTCTTTTTATTCTTAGCGGTTTTTCCGACGGAGGTGCGCGATGATCCCTCGTCATTAACGTCATCGTCGTCGAAATCCATGTCGCTCAGATCCTCGTCGTCGATCCCATCGAGGTCTATGTCACTCATGTCGTCAAAGTCCTCCGGATCGCCGATTTCATCGTCTTTCTCGCCATCGGAGTCTACGTCCGAACCCGCAAAACTTTCCTCATCGTCGTTCTCAACATCATCGTCAGAGTCCGAAATGTCTGAAAAGACCGAATTTTTAAATATATCGGGTATGCATTACATTTTTCAAGAATTCGTAGAAATTGTAAAGTTGTGGAAAATGTGATAAGGCTGCCAGATTTAGAGATTCTTGTTTCAGCCCCTTAAGGGGGGAACCTCCTTCAGATATCAATTTTTTTTATTGATTTAAAAATTCATTTAGTATCTGAAGAATATATTTCCAAAGTATGAAGCCCAACAAAAGTACCGAGAGTATGTAAACGAGCGGGCGCACTTTGCGGCCTCTACCTTTTAATTTTTTAGCCAACCAAGTTTGCTAGTTTACTCCTTGAATGATAGAAAAATTCGGCCTGTGTAACCGTCGTTTTTCGTTTTCACACAAAAATATAAAAATGCAGTCCAGATTAGTGATTTCCTAGAAGAAGGCTTGCTTTATGGCCCTGGCATTGCAGATTAAGTTTGGGTAATTATAAATCACTCTAAACTCTACTTTTCAAGAACGAAAACTTCAATCGAGTTTTTCTCAAAACGTGTTTTTTTTCCGTGCCGTGGAATGTAACTCAAAAAGTAATGAACCAATCCACTTGAAATTTTGTACAGATATTCTTTAACTTATCCGCCTTTGCATAAACGTAAAAGTTCGTATAAATGGTTTTAATAAATATTATTTTCAACGATTTGTGTATAAAAAGTGTTTTTTCTTTTTGTCCTTAAATTTTCCATTTTTTTGCCAAATCTATGAACCTAGATTTAGCAACAACAAAAAATGGAAAGCGGTATGACTTATTTCAATGAAAAGAAATTGTTTCGTTGATTTTAGTTAATTACAAGGACGTGGGCGCTCCAGGGTGCAAACTCTAGGAGCCAAGTTCGAGCATCTCTAGCGCCGCCATTTTGTTCTTTTTTCACTCATGAACATTTTTTTTGTATTCATCGAACGTCAATATTCTTATATCATTTGATTCATTGCAACGAATACTCTCAATTTTTTGTAAAAAATTATTGAAAATTCTGTTGTCCGAAGGAGATTAATTGACAATCTTTATTCACAGGGACTTACCCTTCTTTCTGTTCTTTTTCTTAGACGAACTGATGTCGGCTGCAATGTCCACATCGTCAAAGTCCTTTCGTCCACCCAGAGAGTCAAGCAACTCGTTGAATTCCTCGCTGTTTACGCTGTCATTGTCGTCGTTGTCTTCACCCTTGATCCGAGGGCCTCGGGCTTCGTTTTTCCGCTGCAGGTAACGATAGAGGAACAATTCGTCCACGGGAATGCGATCCTCGCGTTCGTTGACGTAGGCCTCACTGTCGACCGCAACAGACTTGACTCCGCGGGGTATGTACTTAGCTCTTAGAGCCAGAGGATCGTTCCTTCTCGCGACTCTCTTTTCGTCCAGTTTCTTCGGATTTTTGAACACGTAGCGATCGAGAAATCTTATCAAATTCAAATCTTCCAGCGGATCCCCGCTGTATTGTATCGCTCGAGCTTGCGCTATGGTACTCGCGAAGAGAGCCACGCTCGGATGAAAATGCCTCGATAGAGCTTCGAGCTCGGCCAAAGGTGTCGTAATTGCTCCGGATCTCAGCGGATTCAGGCAGTACGGGTCGTAGAAAGCGGCCTTATCGTCTTCGATCTTAACTTCTTCGATATCGTCTGCTCGGACTTCCTTCTCCGAATTCGTCGGCGGTTCGGCTATCACGTTGGAAAGCATTATAAAATCTTCTTCAGGTGCTTTTTTCATCTTCTCGTCGTCATCCTCATCCTCATTCGTATCCTCGTCATTTTCTTCGGATGTTTTACTTGTCGATGCTAGGTTTGACTCGGCGTCTTTCTCGAGCTTGATCGCCCGATACCCCCGTTGCACAATATTTTGCAAATCCTTTCGCGTCTGTAAGACTTGCGATACCACGTACAGCGTGGCGCAAGTCATATTCGCGGGAAAGTACAACGCGACCTGGAATATTCTTTTCAAAAATGCGTACAATCTCGTTACGCTCTTGTCGCTACGAAGTACACGATACAACAAGTTCAGAAATACGGCTCGTTTGTGGGCAACGCCGATCTGAGGATCGAGCAATTTTCGATAGAATGCTGTGTAAAAACGGTTCTCCTGCTCCGGCTCTTTTCCGACGACCTGAGGGGAAAAAAACGATGCATAAAGGGAGGCTCGATGGACGAGAATTTGCGATATGTCATGTTATTTTCAATACATAGAAATTGTGGGAACAAGCAGCTGAAGATAAAAAAAGTCATGTTCTCATGATGAGTAGCGTATAGAATAACGTGTGAACGCACTTGATGCAGCAGACTAAGAGCGTTGAGTGAGACGTTGAACGAGCCAACATGGACGACCTTGTAAACTGAATCAATGTGTGCATGAAGCGTCGAAGATTCGAGTTTTGCGAATGGATAAGCACGATTGACGCCTGTCAAAATGGCAGCCATCATTCTACTGTCGGGCTCGCCGCGTTTGAGACAAGCTTTGAAGAATGCAAAATACACGTCGATCAGAGAATTAGCAACTTCAACGTCCTCGCGGCCCAAAACAAATTGCGTCAGTAGACATATGGCGTAGTACTGTGCTCTCTGTGCGACGTTCTTTCGGAACAACATTTTTTCAATTTCACGCAATACAACGAGCTTCATGTTTGGATGTTCGAGCAACAGTTTGCCCATACAGAAAACAGCCTTTGAGGCTACTTTGCTGCGGGGATCGCCAATTTTGTTCACGAGAAACTCGAGGAGCTTGTGCTCTTGCTCGGAATTCGCGATCAACAAATCGGTCATAACGGCTACAGCCTTTTCACGATTTGCATCGACGGTATCGGCCGCTACCGTGGACAGTAACGTTATGAAGCGCTCGTATTGCTCACGCAGTTGATCCTCGAAGTACCAGTGGGCTAGCAATTTTTTTCTCTGCACTTCTCTCGTCGCTTTCGTCGCGTTATCCCCCGAATCCAGAGAATCCAGCTTGTCCAAATTTTGCTCCTCAAAATTCAGGAGCTTATACTCCGGATGAAGTAAATTGGCAATGAACAGGTCGCGAAGGGACGTTATCAGCATCGAACTCTGACTGTGCTTAGACGCTTTGACCTGGGATACGAGCGAAACGAGACGCCCGAGATTATACTTTGGATTGTTCTGTATGAGAACGATACTAGCGGCTATTTTGTCCGCACTTGTACCCTTTGTTAGTGCCGTTTTTAACCACTCAAATTCGGAATCTCGTGACTTTGACTCTTTTAATTGATGCGCCGCTGTTTCGGCTTCCAAATGCTTCTTTCCATTTGCTTTCAAATCCATAACTTCAACTTCCGTCTTCTCATGCTTGCGAGGCGCCGCTTCTTTCTTGTACTCGTTGTACCATTTCTTGTTTTCCCCTGAAGCGTCGCCATCGTCGCCCAACGCTCGAGCGTGAGATTTCATCTGGGTAAAAAAGGTGGAAATAATTTTTGTATCATCCGTGCAAAAGTGGAAACGTTTGGATTTTTTAACTTTGCACTTGCTATCGGAACCTTCGATTTCCGACTTGCAATTTTTAAGCTAAGAATGGAAAAGCATATCTATTAGGTATGAATATGCAATGTCCGTTTTGCATATTGACAATTTGAAATAAACCAAAATAAAAAGGGTAATATACAGGTATAAGAACATGTACATATACAATATTCTAACAGTGTTTATAATCCAGCGATATAGAAGCAAAGTAACAATATTGATAGAAGAAAATAATCATCAAAGTACCCGTACCTCGTGGCGGCAGCGTATAACCTCTTAAGAAAAACCGACTCGATAAAGCGTCGAATTTACCTTGAAAGCACGTCGTGGAAACAAGCCCGCTTACGCATTACGGTTTAGTGTGAACGATCATGTTTTTCTCAACGTTTTATACAAGCACGCTGATTACAGGAATACAAAGCACGTGTGACGCGAGTTGATGATGAAAGCGGCGTATCGTGAGGGGGCGACTTGCTGCGGTCGTTTGATGAACTATCATGTGCGCTTTCGGTTGAACCCCGTATCGCGCCTTGCTATTTTTAAGGAGGTTGCTCAGCTATCGCGAAATAGTAAAAATTTGCTGGAATTTATTGAGGATATTTGCGAACAGGTGTTACGACTCCGTGTAAAATTTCAAGTACTTTGTCTGCGTAATTGTTAAGCAATTAATTATTGAAGTTAGGCTCTTATACACGGGCGACATAGCAAAAGCTTCATGAGAACTGTAATACGAGACTGTCGCAACATAATAAAAATAGTAAGAGTTGAATGGAATTAGGCGGAAAAAATTCTTTACATTTTTATGTATAATTTTAACGAAGAGTACAGCATTTGTCTGTCTCGTTATCGAGATATTCGGGGAATAAAACAGGACTATTTAGCTTATTCGCGTAACACGATAAAGCGCCCTACGGCACGTAACAACGCTGCTGTCAAGTCGGCCATTATGAATAGACGCCAAAATTTAAAACGCACAAACGCACGCTTCCTTGTTATATTTCTTACCGCGGTTTCGTAAAGAGTATTTAAATATTTTGAATTATTCTTTACAGAAGCTGCAGTGCATGTGTTTCGTCATAACCTCCAAATCAATTACGCGTCGTCCCTCGACCGCGCATTCATTTTTCGGCTCAACTACTTTTTTCCGCCGCTTTCCAGGTTGTACTTGCTCCAACCGTCGATTGTATTGTCTTTCAGTTTGCTATTATCCCTTCCATCTTTTCATTTTCGCCGAACAAAAAAAAAACAAATTCGTGGAGGATGTTGGACAGCTACGCGTTCACGATGTGGCCTTCGTATCTGAGGTCAGCGATACGAGTCACTGAGAACCAAGCTGTGCGTTTGCCACATTTTAACTTGGTTAAGGAGCTATACGAGTGTGAACGCTGAAAATTTGGGTGTTTTTCGGGAATTTTTTGGAAGATAAGTACTCAATTAAATGTTTCGGATAATTAAGAATATATTCGGCTATATTTGACCTATATTACATACTTTTTTCATAGAAAAATATTGAGATCCAAGCGACTTATGCGCTGCCTTCGGACGCGCCAAAATAAAAGTTCCTCCACTGCTGAAATGATACCGGCCGATTGAGTATCTGAAACCGAAAAAGGAAAAAATGTCGTTAAACTGAAAGGTATTTCCTGTACAATGACGTAGGATTTTCGAAAAATATCAAAATCTAACAAAATGGCGTAGTTATGAAAAAATCTGTTTTCTTGCATATAAAATGGTCATTTTTTTCAATGCCAAATCGTCCATTTTCATCCAATCCAAAATATTCTACTTCATTGTAGAGTAAATATACTCAGTTCAAATTTCAAGTCAATCGGATAATCGCTCTTTGAGTTACAATGTCAGAAAATTTGAAAAATCTCATTTCGAGAAAAACGCGTTTAAAAATGTAACTATCAATATTTGCAAGATAAAACGAATAAAATACGGCCTTGATTTTTTTACAGGATATTCTTGAAAGTATAAACTGTCGAGAGAGGCAAAAAAAATCGATTTTTTGAAAGTGCCTCACTGGTAAAGCCCCTTAATAACTTATTGGCAATGCAAATAAACAAAAAAGATGAATAACATTTCTAAATAGTCAATTATATGCATACCACATATTTATTAGCTGAAATTTATTTATCTTGCGTAACCGAAAATTTGATTATTCGGGGTTAGCAGCCGTTACAGGCGCCCCTGTTTGAGCATATGCGTTCCCCTCTTGCCGCCTGCCCCGCAAAGACCGTGAGCAGCCACGTGAAGAAGTTTCGGGGCTAAAATTGAAATGCTTTTAGACGCTTGACATTTATATGCCCGAGAGATTAAGTTCAGACGCATTGACTGTTCAAAAATCAATCAATTTTACACGATAGTTTCGGAGATTTTTAATGTTGAACACATCATGATACACATGACACATTTGGCGATTTGAGTTTTAAAAACTAATAAAATCGTGATTATAGTGTTGGGAATGTCGCGTCAAATAATTAAACGGTTCCTCTACTTCGTTCAATGATAATACTCGAAAAAAGATGTGAATTTTGAGCTTGAACGGTTTGTTTTCGGACATTAACGAAAATTGTAGGTTAAACCTGCAGCACCGCATTAACTGGCTCTGTCGAGTGAGCCACTTACAGTCAAGCATTAACGGGCATTTAGAAATCGGCGAGTGTTTTTAACGCACATATAGTATTACAGCATTTGGACTTCATAAAAAAATGTATTTATTGGTCCGCTTGATAGTTTTGACGTTTTCTCGACTTTGTCGAATCGAACATGCTTTATAAAACGTTGAACCGCAAGTACGCTATGAGCACTTGTAAGCGCAATTTGAACCGCGGCCATTGTCAAGTAATCGGCTATTTTTTCCTGAATAAAATTGCAACATATTTATGTTTAGTTGAAAAAATTATAACCAGTAATATTCTTTCTTAGGCAATATCCATGAGTTGGATATTGCCCAATAATAATTCATTTTTATATAAAATTTTATTCCCAAAACGTTGGCAGTCCACCGAAAACTCATTGATTTCCATCTCCACTCTTGCAGCCAATGAACGGTAACGAAACTCCTTGAGGGTATGGCTCACAAGTCCGGTCAGTAAAAATCCTACGCCTAAGTTTTCTCTTAAGAGGGAATGATACCTCATCGCAGTCGGTATGGTAGAACAATTATAGATACCCAAAAATCTCTGAAACGGCTCTTCAGATCCCGTCGAAACTTTGCCAAACGACGTCAAATAGATAGACGAACAGCTGTCTGCCCCTCAAATTTTGTGAATTTAAGAAAAAAACGTAGATTGGTTTATGATAAGTCAATCTACATTTTTTCTCACATTCAGAAAATTTGAGGGGCAGACAGCTGTTCGTCTATCTATTTGACGTCGTTTGGCAAAGTTTCGACGGGATCTGAAGAGCCGTTTCAGAGATTTTTGGGTATCTATAATTGTTCTACCATACCGACCGCGATGAGGTGTCATTCCGTCTTAAGGACATCACTCACACGTCAGTCGGTAAAAATCCTACTGCCAAGTTCTTTCCCAAATGCATCACATTTCGGGCAAACGAAGAGAAAGACGTTGTTCGTCGTTCAACAGAGCGGAATGTGTTTCTTTTCTTTTTTCCGAAAAATCAATTGTTTAGGAGAACACTGGAAATCTGTAAATCAGCCATGCAGTGCAGCCAGATCGCGCGTAAAAGTTACCCCCTCTCTAGTCTCTTACGCGCCCATCACACAATCATAGTAGCGCGTGTCCGTGAGCGAGCGACGCTCGGACGTCTTCGGAAAGAGCCGAGCGGGGTCGAAGTTTCCCGACCGCGCCTTCGGCAGCTACACTAATACATGCACGCTGATGAGCACGTTCATGTGCGGCCAAGCCGAAACGATGGCTTCGAGGGAAAAAGCAATCTGAGCACGACTCGCGCGTGACGTCACCGACGGCACGCGCGAGGCTTTTAGATGATTTCAATGCTTATTTAGCTCTTCGTTCTCTGCGTTATTAAGGTATACAAAAAAATGTATCGCGCACACTGATCGCTTATTTTTTTAGTTTATACGTTAATTTAAATATAATAATAAATCTAAATTACAACTTGTTTATCTTCTAAAAAATTGTTTACGCTTTACTCACACCCGTCCTTATGCCAAATAAATTATAATTCATAAAAGTAAGCGGAAATATATTTCTATTCGTATTATTATATTAATTCTCATACTTTCATCAAGCGATAAAGCATTATCCCCAAAAACAAGCCATTCATCCATCCGGCCGCGAATAGTCAGTAGCAAAAAGTGCACATGTTCTACAAGCGGTGAGATGGTCCCGTTGGTAGCGTTCCTTGCTTCGGTCCGCAGGGGCGCGGTTCGTTCTCCGCGCTCTGTGCTTTTTTTCTTTAATACTACTATTAATTCATATTTGATTAGTTATTTCTATTAGTTATCATTGTTATTTTAATTAGTTACCTTTTAGGGTCGAAAAATGTATCACGCACTCCGACCGCTTATTTTATTAGTTTGTACGTTAATTTTAATATAATAATAAATCTAAATTACAACTTGTTTATCTTCTAAAAAATTGTTTACGCTTTACTCACACCCGTCCTTATGCCAAATAAATTATGATTCATAAAAGTAAGCGGAAATATATTTATATTCGTATTATTATATTAATTCTCATACTTCCATCAAGCGATAAAGCATTATCCCCAAAAACAAGCCAATCATCCATCCGGCCGCGAATAGTCAGTACCGGAAAGGGCACATGTTCTATAAGCGGTGAGATGGTCCCGTTGGTAGCGTTCCTTGCTTCGGTCCGCAGGGGCGCAGGTTCGTTCCCCGCGCTCGGTGCTTTTTTTTTAATACTACTATTAATTCTTATTTGATTAGTTATTTCTATTAGTTATCATTATTATTTTAATTAGTTATCTTTTAGTGTCGAAAAATTTATCGCGCACTCCGACCGCTTATTTTATTAGTTTGTACGTTAATTTAAATGTAACAATAAATCTAAATTACAACTTGTTAATCTTCTAAAAAATTGTTTACGCTTTACTCACACCCGTCCCTATGCCAAATAAATTGTAATTCATAAAAGTAAGCGGAAATTAATAATTAAAAAAACAGGATAGTACTATCCTGTCAAAAATAAATTAATAATTAAAAAAAACAGGATAGTACTATCCTGTTTTTTTAATTATTAATTTCTTTTTGTATGGGGCGAATTGTTTATTCGTAAAACACGCTCATTGAAAGAACATTATTCTGAAAATAGGAAAACTGATCATTATATTTTACTATTAAAACATTTTTGTTCTGTCAATGGTGAGTGTTCACAAATAAACAATTCATCTCATTACAATGAAAATTACCTGCAAATGTAAAAACATACAAAAATGCCACTGAGCGCGGGGAACGATCCCGCGCCCCTGCGGACCGAAGCCAGGAACGCTACCAACGGGACCATCTGACCGCTTATAGAAAATGTGCACCTTCCGGTACTAACTTTTCGCGGCCGGATGGATGATTGGCTTGTTTTTGGGGATAATGCTTTATCGCTTGATGGAAGTATGAGAATTAATATAATAATACGAATATAAATATATTTCCGCTTACTTTTATGAATCATAATTTATTTGGCATAAGGACGGGTGTGAGTAAAGCGTAAACAATTTTTGACGTGATAACGTCTTATAAATCGATGGAGCCGGCTGCACGCACGAAAAAGCATGACTCATTGCCGTTACCTCGCTCTGAGGCGTTCCATCTAAGGCTTGAAGTGTAAGCGAGAGCGCGGAACGAGCGACAAAGAGGCACAATCGGCCTCCGCGTTCGGCAGCGTTCGGCAGCGTTCGACATCTGTCTCTCTCCTACTTGAGTGATGGCCTCTGCACACTGCGAGCGACGAGCGACGAGCAATGAGCGATATCCAATGGCAACGTCACTCTCATAGAGCATTTCCGTCATACTCGAGCTCTCATTGGATAATGCTCATCGCTTGTCGCCCATCGCGCGCAGTGTGCAGAGGCCATGAGCGATGCGTCCGTGTGGACAGCTGCTATACAATAATACATGTACATGTTTTCGTCAAGTATGAAGTGCAGTGAAAAGTGAATGTGGTGTCAATTGTTTATAGCAACGATAATTGCGGCGATAAAGGTAATGATTCTTTCGATATTAAATATATGTTCAGTGATATATTGTCGAATATTCGTGCTTTCATCATTAAAATAAATAGCATCGGTCCGCTAGTGCAGCGATTGTAGGTTATGCTATAATTGACAAAACTATAACAATAAGTTAACAGAACTATTTCACGATGAGTAAAAATCAATTGCTTTACTATTCGATCGAAATAATTATCGAGCGTAGCTATGATTTCAAAAAATTAAAACATAAATGTTAAATCTTCCACATATCGTAACAACGTGTCTGAAATGACAGGTTGGACCAGCCAGCCGTCAAAGGGAACAATTTTCTCCTATATCAAACACATTGAGGCGGGCTTTTTAAAAGCTAGAGTTACAAAAATTTTAATGATGTTTCCAAATTTTAAATTTTAAATTTAAGATTTATGAACAATAATTTAATCACAGTTTATTCTTATAATAAATTATTCAAAATTATTACTTTTTTACAATAAATTACAATTAAATTTGCAAAAATAATTAAGTAACTAATTGAACAACAACTTTTATTCAGTTTACTTGCTGAAAGAAATAATGTCAATACAAAATTTATTATTATAAAATAATAAAATCAAAAATTAAATTTTAACAGTCGAGTAGAAATTTAAACAATAAATTTTATTCAAGTATTTTGTAAATTTAAAATGATTTTCTGAACGAAGAATTTTATGAAAAAATAAAAGTTGTAAAACAATTGCTCAAAGCACATTCATACTTGTAAAAAATATGTACATTGTAAAAAAAAATAAATAAAAATTGACATAATTGTATTTATGCGTACGAATAAATGTAACTTGATCAATTCAATTGTGATTTCCATTTACCTCCTTCTCTATATCCATACAAAATATCTATCAAACAAACAAAATAAAAATTTTCTTTTGAAAAATGAAACCATTCCATCAGTATTTTCTTATGACGTTGTCACGTTCAACTATCGTCAGTAAACCGACTTTACAGACAACCGATTTTTTTAGAAGATAAACAAGTTGTAATTTAGATTTATTATTATATTAAAATTAACGTACAAACTAATAAAATAAGCGGTCGGAGTGCGTGATACATTTTTCGACCCTAAAAGGTAACTAGTTAAAATAACAATGATAACTAATAGAAATAACTAATCAAATATGAATTAATAGTAGTATTAAAGAAAAAAAGCACAGAGCGCGGAGAACGAACCGCGCCCCTGCGGACCGAAGCAAGGAACGCTACCAACGGGACCATCTCACCGCTTGTAGAACATGTGCACTTTTTGCTACTGACTATTCGCGGCCGGATGGATGAATGGCTTGTTTTTGGGGATAATGCTTTATCGCTTGATGAAAGTATGAGAATTAATATAATAATACGAATAGAAATATATTTCCGCTTACTTTTATGAATTATAATTTATTTGGCATAAGGACGGGTGTGAGTAAAGCGTAAACAATTTTTTAGAAGATAAACAAGTTGTAATTTAGATTTATTATTATATTTAAATTAACGTATAAACTAAAAAAATAAGCGATCAGTGTGCGCGATACATTTTTTTGTATACCTTAATAACGCAGAGAACGAAGAGCTAAATAAGCATTGAAATCATCTAAAAGCCTCGCGCGTGCCGTCGGTGACGTCACGCGCGAGTCGTGCTCAGATTGCTTTTTCCCTCGAAGCCATCGTTTCGGCTTGGCCGCACATGAACGTGCTCAACAGCGTGCATGGATTAGTGTAGCTGCCGAAGGCGCGGTCGGGAAACTTCGACCCCGCTCGGCTCTTTCCGAAGACGTCCGAGCGTCGCTCGCTCACGGACACGCGCTACTATGATTGTGTGATGGGCGCTTAAGAGACTAGAGAGGGGGTAACTTTTACGCGCGATCTGGCTGCACTGCAGCCATCTCTTTTGCACTCGTGGCCATTCGGTCGGTGTGACACATAGCCTTAAACGGATCACATTTTGGACAAACGAAGAGAAAAACATTATGGAAAAACAGAGTGGAAGGTGTTTCTTTTTATCTTTCCGAAATATCAGACGTCTCGGTGAACACTAGAAATCTGCAAATCGGCTATTTCTCCTGCAGTCATGGCCGCTCGGGCGGTGTGGCACATGGCCTTAAGGAGTTTGGAACGTTAGCCACAATACAAAATTAAAAAATATATATATTTATGTTATTATCTAGACTATGATGAGTCTTAGCGAATTTTTTAGTTTTTTTCCCACAAAAAACCAGAGATAAAAATAGTTTAATGTAATTTTACGTGCGGTTAGATGGGCGAATTCTCACACTGCGGTGATGTTATTTTTTTTTGCTATTTGGCACCCAGATAAACCCTTTCTAACAACGTATTAATGCTAAGTAAATCTTTGTAAACATTTGGAACAGAAAAAACCCATCTTGCCGATCGTAAGCCATATATATTCAATATTAAACCATCAAGGTTTGATGAAAGTTCACGAATCTTGGCTGGCGAATGAAGAACATTGCTGCAAACCTCAATGTTCGTGGAGTTGCCGTCATTCGGCAATACTTAATATTAATTAATGGCAATGATAAATAATCTCGTGATATAAATAGGCATAATTAAATACCAGTTTTTAATAGATCAGTATTTCCCTCAAAATCATTTTCGAGCCGATTTGGAAACGTAATTTTAATTTCTCGTTATTACTACGGGGGCACAAATATTTTTCTGTGAAACGGATTTTCAAAAGCTCTTGGGGACACAAAAATAAACGTACTCCACACTTGCAAAATTGCACAAACAAACTCTCTGTTTTACTTATAACACTTATGTACAAACGATCCATACAAAGAATTGATTATAAAAATAACGCTCGAGAAGTAATGAATTAACCAGTTTGTCGTTCTTAAACTTTTATTCGTTTGATAATAAACTATAGTGGTACTAATGTTTATCGTCAGGATTTCTCTTCTTTTTCTTCGTTTTGCTCGGGATATCCTCCTCCACGGATCGTTTTTTTGTTTTATTCCTTGTGTTTGGCTCGGGGTCCGAGACGCCATTTTCCATTGGAACGTCCGCGGCATTGCCGTTTTCGAACTTTACCGTACTAAAATCTAACGATTCTAGACCTTCCGACATCGCCTTTGCGCGCAATTCACGAGCCTCTTTCTTCAATTTTTGCTTGTCCTTCTGTTTGCTACGTATTTTGAGCTTTTTCTTCAATTCCTTTTTCGACTTTTTGCCGCCTGTCGGAGTGTCCTCGTTTTCGGATTCCTCCTCCGATTCGGCCCCGTCATTTTCCTGCTTCGATTGTGTTCCGTTGGCAAAGACACCTTTCACCTGTTCGTTCGACTTTGTTGTTCTGCAATTCACATTTCAAGCAAACCATTGTAATGAATAGCTAACTATAATGCTTATAAATTAATCTACTTATAAACTTGTCATTAACGTAGTCCTATCGCTTCACACCAGTCCTAACACTGATCATACTTGAGACTTGTACAATTTCTATTTTTAGCATATGCAAAAAAATTGTAATAACTAAATTTTCCATGTGTAAACTGTTTAATGAATGTTCACATTTAATTAGAAAAATGAAAGAACAGTTATTCCAACGATTCGCACAGTATTTCTAGGTTTGATATTTGGCAATATTGGTTCTATCTCAGTCTCTTTTTACTCAACCAGGCGTGTTTCACCGCCATGCTTTTCAACGTCGATCTGTCAAAACAATGTCAGGTGCGGGAAGTATAAAGCACTGTATTCGGGCCACGACTGGTAAAAAGCGTGGAAAATTTGTGTCGGCGAAATATGTCGGTTAAAAATGAAATATGTGTGGAAATTCGGATGAGTGAGATGAGGTTAGGACTACAGTCAGCTGTTGCCTTGATGTCACGTCTCTTTATTGTAGCAATTGGTAATAAATCCAATACCGGAAGTTCGAATTAAACTTAATATTACATAAAAATTAGGTCAATAAGCGTAATGTTTTTGAGAGCACTGAATTACTACAAGTGTTAAGTATGTAAATCTGATTATTTTTAAAAATCTGACGGATTCCCACTATTATATGAGACGTTCCATACCATTTCGAACGGTCAAAAAGTTGTCCATTCTCAAAAAAAAATGAAATTTTGTCAAATTATTCAATTATATGAAAAAAATAGTGTACATTTTTTCAAAATTTTTGGATCGCATTTTCTCGAGTTTTTTCAAAATTTCAAAAATTTCAAAATACCGTTATATCACGTGAGCATTTGATTGAACAGAAAAATGTTTAAGAGAAAAAAGTTAGAATTTTACATGAACTTTGTGAAAACAATTTGTTTTGAATTTTTCGAGTTTAAAAAATGCCCATTTTCACCAAAATTATACAAAAATATTTATTTTCGTTCGGTATGCCAGTTTTGATTTTTCTCAAAAAATTCCAGAAAATACTCTGAAGTGTGTACAGTAACACCTATTTTTTTCAGAGTGGCTCGATTCGTTTCGCCAAAGCTATGCTTTGTTTTATTATTATGAGATATTTTTTTAGACAAATCAGTTATTATTAAAAATTATTCTCTCCTAAATTTTTATCACATTTTTCTGGTAATAAACATCCATAACAGTAATAATTTTTTTGAGCTTAATCATAAATTACTCATGAATTACTTTGTAACAAGGCACTCGAGAAACCACCAAGAAAATTCGAAGGAAGCATATGACTTCACTGCTTGGCTCACACCGTGCAACCCAGTGTAAAAAAATCAGAACACACTGAGAACTCGATAGTATTTTGGCATGGAGGGGGAATGTTGACAAATTGAAGGATGTACAAGGCATTTGACGGCGCACATTACTTTGTATGACAATGTTTATATTGGGCGGTCAATGTTTGTATCACATTTTCCATATTGCACGATGACGCTACTTTGTATCACAATTTTCATGTTGGACGACGAACGTTACTTTGCAAGGTTAACTTTGTGTACCTTACCGATAATTTATAATTAAGCTCAAAAAAATTATTACTGTTATGGATGTTTATTACCTGAAAAATGTGAGAAAAATTTGGGAGAGAATAATTTTTAATAATAATTGATTCGTCTTAAAAAAATATCTCATAATAATAAAATAAAGTACAGCTTTGGAACAACGAATCGAGCCACTCTGAAAAAAATAGCTTTTACTGTACACACTTCGGAGTATTTTCTGGAATTTTTTGAGAAAAATCAAAAGTGACATACCGACCGAAAAAAAAGATTTATCTATAATTTTGGTGAAAATGGGAATTTTTTAAACTAGAAAAATTCAAAACAAAATTTTTTCACAAAGTTCATGTAAAATTCCAACTTTTTTCACTTAAAAATTTTTCTGTTAAATTAAATACTCACGAGATATAACGGTATTTTGAAAATTTTGAATTTTTGAAAATCTCGAGAAAATACGATCCAAAAATTTTGAAAAAATGTACACTGTTTTTTTCATATAATTAAATAATTTGACAAAATTTCAATTTTTTTGAGAGTGGACAACTTTTTACCGTTTGAAATGGTATGGAAAGTCTCATATACACTTTTGTAGCGACCGGAAATTGTGTTTTTGTATATCGTCTCGGAATTCCTTCACAGAAATACGCAATTTTAATATTTATTTTCTTTGTAACAAGGTCGATAAACGATCCTGAAATTTCACAGAGACGATTATTAATAAATTTAATGAAGATGAAAAAAAAAAAATTATGAAAATTCTATGGATTGAAGCCTGGCGATAGGACTACCTTTAAGCTATGTTTTGTTGAACTGTACGTACATATTGGTGGGAGCTCCAATTTGTGATGCTAATCTATTGTAAGCGCTCTTCGCGTCCTTCGACAGAGACACGTGTATCCTGTACTCGGCTACTGCATTCGCGATCAATTTCCAATCCCAGACTTTTGGCAAATGTTGCGGATACACCGCATGCAAAAGAGTCATCAGAAGACAAACGAATTTTTGTCTAACTTCTTTGCCACCGATGGCATTTTTCTTATTCGTCGGTTCGCCGTTCAGATTTTGCAGGCCCGAGGTCAATTCTTGCAATAGATTCAAGCTGTTGGCGTATAATTTCTTTTCCATTTTCAATCGCACCAAATTGTTTTCCTCGCCCTTCACGAGCCTGTTATTGCGATAGAAAATCGTTAGGAATTCGAGCGCCTGACCACGTCGGAACGATCTTATTGTATTGTCGAAGGCGAAGTCCACCTGTTCAATAACGGACATCTTATTAGTTTGAATCATGGCGAAATGTAGTTGGGGGGTTTTTAAACGATGAATGGTTAATAAGACGAGCAATATTAAGGCGACTTACACCACTGTAAACGTCTAAAATGAAGTGATTTTGTACGATTTTTTTCGGTTGATGGACAAGCAAGAGTATAATGATACTCAAAAATATTATCAGTCATATCTTCAAGTGAACAAAACAAAATTTATATTAATAAATTATACAAAATGCTGACGCCCCTCTCGCAAGGCATGTTGAATTTGAGATGCTCTACGGCACGCACTATACCTGATCCAAATTTGAATTAGGAATTTTTTTTTCAATTCTATCAATATACATGAGTATAGCTAGAGAAATACGTAGGGGATTTTGAAAATATGATTTTTCGTGTAATTGGCAAGCATTTAAAGTAAAAACTCAATTGTCGAGAGAAAAAGAGGACAATCATTTGTTAATAACTAATATTATAAATAACTCATGGAAAGACTCATGCGTATTTCATTGTGGAATTTTATTTTAAAGATGTGCTTAAAATTTGGAGTGAAAAGTACGAATATTGTTAGAGTTATGCTGTGTACTATATTGCGGACCCACACGTGTCCCTTATTCTAGATGGTTCAAAGCATCTCTTAAGGGGGGCACTCCATATAGAGACTTCAAAAAATGCATTTTTTATTGCCTAAATTTATAGTTTGAAACCTGTAGAATACGATGCAGTTAGCTATTTTGGTCAATTCTCAAAGATGACGTCCCGAGACTCCTTTGAGCGTGACTCGCCTCTGCTCCGTTTGGAGCCCGACGCGCAGGTATAGGCACCATGTGGAGAGGTGAGTCGTCTATTCCATAATAACTGTTAGAAACGCTTCTATACCCATAGAAATATAGTATTACGAGGAAGCTGAAGGACTATTATACGGTGCTGGAACAGCTGATTAGTCGGTAAGTCCCAGAATCATACGTTTTTCTCTTGCCGAAACTTTAAACGCGATTATGTCGAAACTTTTTTTTCAATGAGTTGAAAATCGGTGTACACGATTACTCAAAAACTATTTGACCGATCAAGCTCATGTTTGGCACACGTTATTATGATAGTTATGTGCCATTGATGAACCTAAGATCGACTAAAAATTATGAAAACAAACATGTTTTTGGCTGGGTCAAAGTTGTAAATGATTTCCGAAAAAATCAACTTTATCGTTCTAAAGTCTCCCCTGTAGCCAATTATCATTATTTTTCCAATATTGATGGTTCATCAAGTGACCACATGTATATACTAATCAATTTTTTTCGCGCAGACTGTTTCAGATAATCATACGAGGTGCTAGCGTCCACACCGCATTCGGCCTCCCTTCCGGACAGCTTCACTGGCGACGGCAACATATCTCCGCCATTTTTAACTTTTTTCAAGCAACAAAAATCGTTTTGAAAACTAGAATTACGGAATAAAAAGTATTTATGACCCTGAAAAGATATGTACATTTCTTACCCTAAAAAAAAATGAAAATCGACTAAAATTCGGCGTTCTATCTATACCCCCTTAAGCGGATTAAAAAAATCATTTTTTTTATTCTACAGTCGTGTTACCCCTTAACTTCTTTCAAGCAACAAAAATAGTTTTGAAAACTAGAATTATGTTATAAAAAGTACCTATGACCCTGAAAACTTATATACATTTCTTATCCGACAAAAAAAAATCATAAAAATCGGCTAAAATTTGGCGTTCTATATGGGGTGCCCTTAAGCGTATTAAAAAAAAATATATATTTTTTTATTCTACAATGGTGTTACCCCTTAACGCTGGAGAGAAATCACACTGTAAAGCGTCGATTTTGGTATTTATGTTAAATTACGACTGGAATAAATGTCATCTACCGTTTGCTAATATTATTACGAAGATGATTGGTGAATGCCGATTTTTCAACCCTTTCAATACGGCGAAAAAATCAGTTAAGTGTGCCTCATTACCGGGAACCGTTATTTCTCCTCCAAGTGATTATTACGACGAAATAACGTTTCTGTCTGAAACTTGCTCAATAAGGATGCGAATTCCTCACCACTGAAATGCGCCTATGTTTTTCAGTAACTGGGACATATGTTGTCCCAGCCGTAATTACCAATTTTTTCTGGACTGGGACAGCACGTCCCATCCGGTGTGAAAGGGTTAAATAACTTTAAATGCTATGGCAGTTTATTCATCGTTACAAAATACGAAGATTGAACTTTTTACTCATACTCACCAATAGCGGAGCCAATTGCCAATTACCGACCCACAGAAGTTGCAGTGCGCTCTTGAACAGGCTGGCGGGCAGCACGCAATCTCGTTTTTTGAAAAATGCCGTCAAATTTTCGCCGTATATCTGAACGAGAGTTTCATCGGGCAGGCCTGCTTGTTGTACGCATCTGACGAGGAAGGTCGCGCATTCGGCAAGTTTGTCGCCCATCTCCTGACACACAGCTGTGGATCTTTCGCCCTTTTCCATCAAAAGCTTGGAGACATCGGTCAACAGTTGTGCATCGACGCCCTCTGTGTCTTTGAACTTCTTAACGCCCGATAATTTTTTCAGGCACGTTCTCACACGATTTTCCAATGGCTTTTGATGAGGATCCTTGATACAATATTCCAAAAGTGCGAAGAGGGGTACGAGCATGTCGAGGGCCAGAACCATCGAAGGGCCCGAGTCTATGTAAGTCTCCAACAGATCTATCACGCGAACACGGAAGTGCGTGACTGACTGGGCCGACTTTTCTTGTTTTTTGGACGGAGTTTGGCGATTTTCGCGAAGTATGCGAAAAGCCGCTGCCAGAGATTCGTCCAAGCGCTTTCCCTGGTCCTCGTCGATCTGGTCGACGTCGATGTCCTCGTCGTCGGTATGCACGCAAGCGTCACCGAGTGCCTGACTTACCGCGAGACGCAAGCGATCCGTCACCGTGTCGTCCGCGTCGTCGTCGTCATCGCTTGTGTCCTTGTCGGAATCATTCTCGCTGTCATCGTTGTTCGTGTTCTCCTCCTCTTCGACGCCATCCATACTTGCCTTACTGGAATCATCGAGGCCTTCACTCTCGCCATCCACGACGCTCGAGTCCGAATCGTCGTCGTCTGACGAGTCATCGTCAGTTTCGTCGTTTTTCGAAACCAATGGACTCTTGTTGTTCTTCGGGTCTAATACCTGAAGCAAAAATCATCAGAGTTTAGTCAAGCGTTGACTTTGTCGTGGCATTTTCAGTCTTCGGTAATGACAAATTGTGCGAATACTGACGGAGAGTATTTGGTGAATCGAAGTAGCAGTCAAAACCGCGCACATATGAGGAAATACGCATTTGACCATGGACCGTAGAAGATGACTGTTTCGGGATAAAAGTGACAACAGAAGATCGACGATAACTTCGACCCACTCGGGCTCATCGTCGATCGCGTCGTTGCGCTTTTTTCCCTTCTTCGATTTGTTCTTGCTCAATCGCTTCGAACAGCTGTGAATCTCGTTTATGGCCGATATGGCCATCTCGGAATCGGAAAACAATTGCAGTCCCATGTGCAGATCCATCGTGTAAAATATCAATACGGCGTGTTTGTTTCTCGAATCCCCTTCGAGTTTCGTGATAAAAGTCATCATTGCGTTCCACGTTTCGATCGCCGGCTCCGTTAGGGGAGCTCGAAGCGTGCTCGTCTTGTTAACGAACAATTCTTCGTTCAGATGATGAATCAATTCGCTGAGCACCGCTCGTAAATCGCTGAGCTTCGGCAATTTATGGTCGAGAGCCCGATAAAAACTTTCCTTGAAATGAGCTTTGAATAAAAAGAAATACACAAGTCGCATGAGATTAACGAAAGCTCGAGAAAATGCAAGACTTTACGATACATTTTACATTATGTACTCACGAGCCAATTCAATCCCGACGTTCGGAGCTTCGCAGAGGCCTAGATTGAACAAGAACTTTAGCTGATCCAATCTCCATTTATGTTCCGTATTGACGGCAGGATGGCCGAGCAATCTAGAAAATTGAATAATTATTATTATACTAATTACACCGTAGTGAAAAGTACTTGACTAATTTCGGTTCTACTTTTGGCTAATTCCAATATTTAAAGGGCTACATCTACCTAGACCCGAACAAAAATAGCCGAATTCCGACTTTTTTTTCTGGGAAATGGTTGGCGAAAAAGAAACGCATTTTTTTAACACTAACAAGGAACATCCCTCAGGTATCGTCCTTCGATTTTGTTGAAACTTATATATGTCATGAAGCATTGAAAACTGAACGACACGTATTTTTTCATTGGCGGAAAAACGGTTTCGAGGGGTGAAACCAGCCCTCGAAGAAAGGCATGTCAAGGGGTAATATAACAGTTTCATCCACAAGCAGTCGACCGATCGTAATGAAACAAAAACGAAAATTCTTCTAATCCAAAGCGATGAAAAATCCACTAGTTATCGAAAAAAATAAATTAAGGGGTGAACCACCCCTATTTGAGGGCTGCTTTCACCCCTTAAAAACGTTTTTCCGCCGATAAAAAAAATACGTGTCGCTTAGTCTTCAATGCTTCATAACATGTATAAGTTTCAACAAAATCGAAGGACGACACTTGAGGGATGTTCCTTGTAAGGTACATATATTGAGGGCCTTTTACAAAAAATCACCAAAACATACAGAAAAACAACAAAAACATGGTCGCAGGTTTCAAACACAGTTTTCAAAGTAGGTGGACACGATATCTCGTGAACCACTTCGATGGACTGTTTCCAAATTTACAGGAGATACAATGAGAAACATTGAAAGGTCGTTGACGATCTCACTTTGTAAAAACCGATCTTCATTGGGGTTTCGTACCCAAAGGGTAAAACGGAACCTTGTTAATGACACTCTGCGGTCTGGCCCTTTGTATGTCACGGGTCTCTAGCACGTAAACAGAATGAGTTACAGACCTGAAATTTGGATATTTTGTGTAGAATGTTGGCCCAAAACCGAATATGGAATTAGAAATTCAATAAAATTATTTTTCATGGAACCCATACATAAAAAAGGAGCGGGATTTTTTTTCTTACATGTGGGGTGTCATTTTTTAAAGCTCATTAAGTAGAGTGCGAATATATTTTTTTTTCTTTTTCACCTTCAAAAATGAAATATGGCGGCCGTCAGAATTGTCGGTTTTAGACAATTTTTGATACGGGGTCTATCTCAAAAACTAAACTAGTTAAGAATTTGGAATTTCTGTATATTATGTACCATATACTGTATTTGAATAACTAAAATGAATAAAAAAGTTAATTTGTCATTTGTACGGAACTCTAACAGTGTGAGGCTCGACTCGCACTTGTTTTTCAATAGTTACGTAAAAATGACGACTTTCAAACATAGATTTTGTATGCTTAAGTTTCAATTCCTCGTCACTGTGTTAAAAAAAATCTTTTAAAAAATCAACGATCGTCAACGACTCCAATTTATTCTGACCTTGAATAATCCGCTTGGTTTTTAGATTTCAGATGGACCGTTTAAGCTGGAATTTTTCTGTACTTCTTGGTGATTTGTTTTAAGGTAGTCCTATCGCTTCACACTAGTCATACCACAGATCATACTTGAGACTTGTACAATTTATATTTTTAACGTATGCAAAAAAAATAATTCGTAATAACGGAATTTCCATGTGTAAACTGCTTAATGAATGTTCACATTCAATTAGAAAAATGAAAAAAATAATTATACCAACGATTCGCACAGTATTTCTAGGTCTGATATTTGGCAACATTGATTCTATCTCCGTCTCTTTTTACTCAACCAGGCGAGTTTAACCTCCATGCTTTTCAACGTCGATCTGTCAAAACAATGTCAGGTGCAGGAAATATAAAGCATTGTATTCGGGCCACGACTGGCAAAAAGCGTGGTAAACTTGTGTCGGCGAAATATGTCGGTTAAAAATGAAATATGTGTGGAAATTCGAATGAGTGAGATGAGGTTACGACAACAGTCAGCTGTTGCCTTGCTGTCACGTCTCTTTATCGTAGCAAGTGGTAATAAATCGAATACCGAAAGTTCAAATTAAACTTGATATTACATAAAAACTAGGTCAATAAGCGTAATTTTTTATGAGAGCATTGGATTACTACAAGTGTTGAGTATGTAAATCCGATTATTTTTAAGAATCTGACGGATTTCCACTATTATATACACTTATATAGCGACCGAACATTGGGTTTTTGTATGTCGTCTCGGAATTCCTTAACAAAAATACGCAATTTTAATTTTTTTTTCTCTGTAATTAGGTGGATAACCAGCCGGGAAGTTTTGGAGAGACGATTATTAATATAATAAGTGAAGTACGTAAAAAAATAGAAATCCTATGAATTGAAGCCTGGCGTTAGGATTCCCTTGAAGGCTCTCAACATACGTATCTTTATGTTTAAAAAATGCGTTTCTTTTTTACCAATAGTTTGCCAGAAAAAAAAACGCAATGTGGCCATTTTTCGCGCCTCTAGGTAGATGCAGCCCCTTAAATCTACAAAGCCAATACACACCTGGTCAATAGTTGTACAACGTAAACTCTTTCTGCGTTCGTCCAAGGCTCTGTATGGTCATCTTTCTTCTCCTTCGGCTTTGTGTTACTTGCCATTTCGTCATAAAGTTTCGATAACTTTTTGACGCCATCGATACTCATGTTCGCTGTTAACATCTGGATGACTTTGGTACCCGTTATTTTCTCGATCATAATATCGCCTGGATACAGAATCAGCTTTTTCAACACTCCAACTTGCGTCTTGGCTTTGATATCCTTGTCGTTCATCACGGATATCAACTGGCTGAGCAGCGACTTGAACGTTATTGCTATCTCGTCCTGGCGATTTTTCTTGCAATTAGTGAATCTTCGAATCATGTGGTGCAAAAAATTCGGCGTCAGTAGCGACGGCAGGAGTGTCTTGTCTCGGATGTTCGTTAGGATGTGCTTGAATAGCTCGAGACCCAAATATTCTATGCTCTTGGAAGGCTTGATGAAACGCTGGTCGATACCACACCAGAATTCCACGAGGTACTCCGAGGATACGATTTTTTCGCAAAATAGCTTGAACACGGGATGACGACAGCACACGATTCTTGGTATGTCCTGGAAATTGAAACGTTTATCACAAATATTTTTCGTAAATCACTATAACGTCGTAATAAAGCGCTATCGCGAAGAATCTTTTCTCGAAACAGTTCAAATAATTGAGTAGAATGATGTTATGGGGAGGGTAGGGGTTTCAGCGTGAAAAAAAAACACTTTTGCGAATTTTCTATATCTATATGGATAGATCTATATGGATTTTATATCTATATGGATATATGAATCTATATGGATAGAGTAAATTTATTGAAACCTTTTGTACATTGTTAAGTGTCATTTCAAGAACATTCCGTGAAATTTGTACGCGAAAATATCCACAAACAAGCCGGTGCCGCGTTTTTCTCGAAACCACTTTTTCAAAGTTCGTGTTCACTGCTATTTGAAAACTACATGACCAATTTATTTCAAACTTGGTACACACTTTCTACAAATAAAATACCTCCCCCCAACGGTTAGTTTGAGATTTTTTTACATTGAGGGGGTTTTCCACCCCCAAAATGGCGGAATTTTTCGTGAAAAATAGCACTTTCCACTTTATATGACCACCAAAAATTTGGAAATGAAAAAAAAATTATCAAAGACCGTTGGGGGGAGGATTTGATGATACTTTGACTAAATGTTAATGGTACTTGATTTCGGATAATTTCTATCTGAGATACAGTGAACACCGCAAATCGTGTTTTTCCAAAGGCGTTCTTGGAAAAGCTTTGTCACATGAAAAAAATTCGCAAAAAAGTGTTTTTTTTCACGCTAAAACCCCTACCGCTCCCTTAACAATGTGCCTTTTGAATTCTATGCTTTAAATATGTGGGAAATTATCTGAATGACAAGCGAAATTTGATATTACAGTACCGATTATTATTGTAGAATGTTGATTATCTTAAAATACATTTGAATTTAGTTCTATATTATTGAATGATACAATGGTTATTTGCAATTCATCAAAAATGTACCTGTATTATTAACACATTAAGGGACTAGTGTGACACTTTGAAAAATCGATTTTTTTTGTTGCCTTTTTCGACAGTTTATACTTTCAAGAATATCATTATCATTTATATCATTTATATCAATATCATTTTATCTTGCAAAAATCGATGGTTAAATCGTTAAAAGCGTTTTTCTCGAAATTATATTTTTCAAATTTGCTGACATTGTAACTCAATGAGCAATTATCCGATTGACTTGAAATTTGAACTGAGTACTCTTGAATATATTTACTTGACAATGATGTAGGATATTTTTGATCGGGAGAAAATTGACGATTTGGCATTGAAAAAAAAAAACGACCATTTTATAGACAAGAAAACAGACTTTTTTCATAATTACGCCATTTTGTTAGATTTTGATATTTTTCGAAAATTCTACGTCATTGTACAGGATATACCTTCCAATTTAACATTTTTTTCCTTTTTCGGTTTCAGCCACTCAATCGGCCGGAATCATGTCAGCAGTGGAGGAACTTTTTTTGGCCCCTCCGAAGGCAGAGCATAAGTCGCTAGGATCTCAATATTTTTTTATGGAAAAATTATGTAATATAGGTCAAATATAGCCAAATGCATTCTTAATTTTCCGAAACATTTAATTGGGTACTTTTCTTCCAAAAAATTCCTGAAAATCACCCAAATTTCCAGCGGTCACACTAGTATAGCCCCTTAATGTTCATTGTATTTTAAAATATATATTTTGTCATATCTAAAGAATCAACGTTTTTTTATCGCCCACGAAATATTGCTGTTCGGTTATCCGAATTTTCAATTATCCGAATTGGTTAGGATAATCGACGCTCTACTGTTATTCTAATGTACTCACGGTTAACAATTTCAATAATTCCTTCATGTGTTCGCCATTGATGATATCTTGGTGGCCGAGATGTTCCTTGAGAAATTTGCCACCCACGAGAGTGGGAAACTTATCGTTCATTATCAACAAAACGTAAAAAGTGTCCAGAGTTTGACCTCCCCAAGGTTTTCCCAGTTCTTTCTTCAACAGCGGCCATATACCGGATTTCAGCGACTTTGCTTCCGATTGTTCGAGGTAGTTGGCCAGGAAAAAAATTGAAACGAAAGATAGATAACTTCTCTGTTGTCCAGCAGAGAATAAAATTTCGAAAATTTTTTGTTGTTTTTCGCTTTCGCATGTAATCAGTAGCTTGGATCTTATCAGCGTGCCGCACAGCAATATTCTCCCCATATAGATATCGGCGTTTTCCTGAATTGATAAAAAAAATTGTTGAAACTTGTCCAATACAACAAAAATAACGTTATTACCTTTAGACGAGGAAAAAATTTGCTGATTTTCATGTTTTTTTAAAAATGAAATATATCTTTACCATTTTTGAGACTCAAAATTAGGTTTCATTACAATTTTTGGCTGTTACAAAGTATTTTTAAAAATGATTAATCTTTTCAAATGGCGGTGGTATGGTACGGTTTTCGAAACAGGCGTGACGGATAGCTATAAAACTAATCGATCGATTCTGATGAAATTTGGTATAAATCTATCTAACCTTATTGCCTAAAATATGATTCTAAACGTTTTTGAAAATGTTCTGAAAAGTATTTTTTATTGCAAAATGTGGTCTTTTTTTTCGGAAAGTTCAATCTATTTGTTTGAAAGCGTACCAATTCATAGATTGTCAACATTTTTCACTTTTTCTTAGTTCATATTCTGCGTATGAGTGTTAATGAAAGAAAAATCTTCGTTGGCTTTTTCACAGATTAATCGCGCTGATGCTACATGTCACACCGTCAGACAACATCCGCTGCAACCCGTTTAGAAGACCATGCCATACCTCCATTTTTAAGATTAATCAAATTAAAAAATACCATGTAACAGTCAAAAGTCGTAATAAAACAACCCTAAGTCTCAAAAATGGTGAAGGAACGTTTCCTTAAAAAGAAAATCATGAAAATTAGAAATTTTTTCCTTGCGCCTTAATTCATTTTGTGGAATCTTACACTTTTTGGATTACTGTTGACGGGGCGTAGCTCACTGTCCATTATCTTCAGCAAATCTTCTACATTGGTATCCGGATTTGTCTGTAGATAAGCCATTAGCGTGGTATAAAAACCTTTCCTGGAAAGCACTCTCGATGACCCCAGTCCTCGTACCAAACGAGTCAAAGCATAACTCAGTTCTTTGCTCTGCGTTTCTTCCTGTAATTTTTCAAATGCGATATTGATCAAACAGGCAATTAACAATTCTTTTATCCCCATCTAACAAGCAATGCATGTTTTTGTCACATTCTACTTGTTGAAAAAGTTTTTGCTGAAATTATAACATACAAAAGGGTCTGTATTCTCTTTGCGTACGAAATACGAACCATTTCAGCTACTTTGAAATTATGGAGGCTCAATTTATAAACTATCATTGCAACAAACGGATGGATCTTTTTCACACTTTGCCTCATTACAATGAAAGAAGTGCCCAGAAAAGTAATGTTTTATCTACGCAAGTCGTAAAGTTTCAAATAAAAGCTCGCGCAACACTTAACGTTTCTATGCGTTTGTAAAAAATTTGCAAAAATACCGAGGCACAGTGGAAAATGTACAAATTTGTAAACAAACTGAACGGCTTGTGAATCTCAAATAATTGAAATTTTATTTTCTACGTGTCAGATTAAAATTGTTGAAAATCTCGAGGTTATGTACACATCCAAAGACGCGTAAAAACTTACTATTTTCTTTTGGGACATGTGTCTGAGGAGAGCTATAGCGCCGTCCAATCTTTCTCGCTCGTTATCCTTAACGAGTTTCGTAAAACAATCGAGTATCGTGGAGCCCATTTTCAATTCTTTTCGTGGCTCCGAACCAAACGAGGCAGTTTCCGTCTCCATGTGCATGCTTTCCGACATGCCTACTCGCGTGAAAAACTTGTGGCAACGATGCCGCCATTTTGATTCTTGAGCTGTATTGACCGCGCGAGTCAAGCGACTTACTCAAATTCAATATCTGTTCGGACATTTCGGTGACAATATCAATATACGCAATCGAATTGCCAAGCAGCATTACAGAAATCAATTGGCCGAGTTAGCGTTTAATCAGCCTTGAAAATGGTTTCGGTGCATTTGCACGTACGGTCTGAGTTCGAATTTACAGAGATACGATCCCTTCTCGACGGATCGATACGATCGATTGCTTTAATCAACCACTAATTTCGTTCTACATATGTAAAACCGACATTTTCCGAAATTCATAAATGGAAACTGTCGTGCCAATTAACACCCGCCAAATAGCGACGAAACCTTGACCTTGGTTTGCACGTTGTTTCAACACATTCTTAAGTTGTCCAGAACAAAAAAAATCAAACGCGCTATCGAGACAAATACCCGCTCAATTATTTCCGACGTTTCGCTCATTCGGCAAATTGCCAACGTCTTTGTCACAATTCGCTTGATTTCAAATGCTTCGTTTGTACGTGCTTTATCCGGGGGCGAAGGATCTCCACATGGATGATTCGTAAAAATTGCCATTCTTGTAAAAAGCGAGAGGAGCGCGGCGAGCTAAGCACGACTCGCGCGGTCCCGGCCAGTTTCGTGCATCCAACATGGCTGGTCGAAGTTCTAATGAAGATCCGAGGCAAGTATTCTCTTGAAAATAATGCCTACGTACATGGAAAAGCGAAAAAAAAAATTTCATCGTCGTTCGACGCCCGTTCACGCGAAGCTTTCGATCGTTTTGTAACGGTTGTAAAGCTTTAAGTTGTGAGGTTATATTGCCTGTGTGTGTTTTGCGGGAATCGTCAATAGTGAGGTTAACCGAGGGTTCAGATTCGAGTGCGGCGCGAGGCACTTTGCTAACGTGAGCTGCCGCTCGCTCTCTCTGCCTCTCTCACTCTCCCCTTCCTCCCGCTTTCACTCACCACCTTTTCCGGAGCACGCGGCTTTATTTTTATTTTTTTTCAACGCGAGTGGAGAAAGTTGTCGCGATATCCTGTGACTCTGGAGAATTGTCGCGGGAGATTCCGTTCGCGCAACGTTTGCGCCAATCGGGCACCCCGCGGCCTGAGGGTTACGTACGTCTAGACCCCATTTCCCATGACTATTTGTTGTTCAACGATACGTTTTCTAGTCTACGAGATGGATGGGAAGCTCCGTGTGTCTTGTGGCGACGAGGGATGAACAAAATTAACGAAATCACTTTTCTCTTTTACGATCGTCTTTTGCAATAATACTTTTTATGTCGTAGAGATTACAAGGGAGGCGGATACCGCAGCGCTTCCAGGAAACCGTTGCCCACGGAACCTCCGTATACAGCTTACGTCGGCAATCTACCGGACGGTGTTATTCAACGGGACATTGACACGATATTTGTGAACCAGAAAGTGAAGAACGTGAGACTAGTGAAGGACCGTGAGACCGATAGGTACATTCATTTTTCACTGTACTTTCGAGCACGTAGAGACGTTCTCTATATGTAAACTATAGTCAAACCTCGATATAACGAAGATTTGTCCATTCTATTGTGATAGACACCCGAAACCTTCATGCGACGACATCATAATATACATTATGCTCCAATCGCTAATTGCTTGTAAAAATTGCTCTAATTAAAACCTTCCTTTCTTTAAAAAATATCCCTATGATTATAGTACTGATACAGTTTTTTAAAGAACATTTCAAGGATCATGATCTCGGTATAACGAAACCTCAATATAACGTAGACTCGATATAACGAACTTCCCTACAGATTCGTTATATCAGGGTTCGACTGTATATGTACACTATCCGGCTACAGATAAGTTTATATGACAGCAATGACAATATATTGCGTTTATGGGGTAACGTCACTGTAGAATTTTCAAAATTTGTTTTTTTCAAATTGACTCACAAGATGGTTTGAACCGTCTAGAATAAGGGGGAAAAACGGTTACCTGTAAAACAAAGGTCCCCAGGCCCGTGTGCGAAACGTCGACTGTTTTTCTCGGAACACAATTTTTCAAAACAGCATGCAACACAACTCTAACAATTTTCTTTCTTTTCACACGACATTTTGAGCACATCTTTTAAATAACATTCCAAGAAAAATACGCACAGGATTTTCTATGTGTTAATTATAACATTGGTTATTGACAAATGATTGTCCTTTTTTTTTGTCGAAAATTGAATTTTTACTTCAAATGTTTGCCATTTACAGAAAAATTCATATTTCTACAATCCTCTACGTATTTATCTAGCTATACTCAAGTCAAATAATTTAATTTTTTAAACTTTTTTTCAAATTCAAATTTTCTTCGCAAGAATAGCTCCATTGTCACCATTTTGTATAATTTTTTTATATACATTTTTTTTTGTTCGCCTGAAGATATGACTAATAACATCCTTCAAGATTATTATGCCCTCGTTCTTCCACCAAAAAAAAAAAACATCGAGGAAAATGACTTAATTTTAGACTTTTTTAGTGGTCCCTTGGAAGTCCCTTTTTAGTGGTCCCTTGGAAGACTAAACCTGTTGGGAACATGACTTTGAAACATGGTCGTAGTAATTTAGCAACTTACACTTAGCTCGTGGCAAAAAAAGAGGAATCTTTGTAAATTTTTTTGGGGGAAACGTGTGCGGGTTCTCGTATTTTTTCCATTTACATTAAAGAGTATCTTTTACAACTTTTGTATTGAAAAATATTTATAAATGTGTTAGATACAATGGTTTGTGCAGAACGCGGTTTGAAAAACATTCGTCGTGGTGACCACTGCTGCTTGGAAACATATCATGCGAAAAAAAAACGCATTTCGTTTTTGCATGAAATTATTTAATACTTGGACGAAGGATTTAATAAAATATAGATTTTTTAAAAAATGGCTGCATACACAAGTTAAAGTATCGATTTTCGGTGAAAAAACGCACCATTTTCGTTCGTAAAAAAACTATGCGTTGAAAAAAAATGTTCAAGCATTGATTTTTGGTATGAAGAAGCTTGTAAAATTTGAAGTTAATCAGCGCAGGGATGTTTGCGATATCGTGGTCAATGATTTTGAAAAAGTCATATTGACCCGTTTCAATGTTGCTGGTTCGTGGAGCCTACAAATCTCTCAATTTTGAGCGGGTCGACTTGAAATATTCAGAGAATATTTTTGGAATGTTATATTTTGCAAATCCGTCGAAAACCAAAAATCGATATTTTCGAAAATTCCAACTAGGTGTAAGCCCTTAAACAGTTCACACGGAAGTTTCATGCTTCGACACAAAAAATATGTCACTTGTCTCTAATTTACATGAACGGTTTCCAAGCCGAACCCAGTCGACATATTTAGTAGAAAAATTATCGAAATTGATATATGAAAGTTCTGAGAGGATATGTTTTATTCTGAACAAAGTTTGTACGTTTTTCAGCGAATACAAGTATTTACAGCTTAAGTGTTAAAGCTTTTTTGAGGTCTATACTTCTGAAGCATATTTACCCCATCTCTTTTCGCCAATGATTGTGGAGATATTTACTGTAAGAATTTTTGAACAATTATCCAACATCCGAAGATTGGAGCTCGTAATGCCGAACTGGTTCAGAGGATAGCTATAAAAAGAAATATTTTAATTAGTTTTCTCAAATGTTTACATTAGTATAACTTGAAAAGATTTTTTTTAATGGACAAAATGTTAAAATATAAGCCTTTTTTTTCTACTAAGCAGAAGGCCCATAAAGACATGATATGTAGGAAAGATTTTCAGAAATACCTGCAGTGAAATGTCTCAAGACTACGTTTTAATTTGACATTCACATTCATTTGACGTTTGTCATTCAGTCAAACTTTTCATATAATTTTGTCTATTGATTTCCAATAACGTTGAAGTTTGCATCGTTGAAATGCAACGAAAATTAATTATTTTAATTACTCAATTTTTTTGGCCGTTTTAGGCTGCGGAAATTGTTTAAACGTTTCTACGTATTTTTATTATAAATTTACGATTTCAATTTGTAAAAACAAGGCTTTGGACAATGATAAAAATGAAGAAATAAAAATGGGTAAAAAAATATCGTTGCACTCCAACGATGCCATCTTCAACGTCTTCATTTCCGCCATTCTTAATGTTAGAATTCGATTCTGTAAAAAAATGATAGAATACATTATTCACTTGGCTCCAACACGTGATAATTATAACACCAGAAATTGAACGTTTCTTCTTCAAAGCAGTTTAGATATGATATACATATGTGTTGACATCACGACAAGAATCACCAACATAATACTGATAGCATGACTAACCTGACAAAAATAACTCATTCCTTTCCACATAACAATCAGGAAATTAATGTTCCCGACGTCGTATGAAGACTTTTCGACTACATTATTTTTAAAATACGCATTTTTGTAGGTTTAAGGGCTTCTGTTATGTGGAATTTGAAGAAATTGCGGACTTGGTGTCCGCCCTGGACCTGAATAACGTTGTGGTGGTTGATGGAAAACCAATTAAAGTCGATGTTGCTGATGGCAAAAGAAATGACCGAGGCAGTGGATTCGACAGAAGAGGAGGTGGTCGGGGCGGCGGTGGCGGCGGCGATCGCGGTTATGGTAACTATGTAGTTCAATGGCTTTTTTTAACTCAACACTTACGATCTTCTCTCGCGTTGTTGCAACAATAATTATTTCGGCACCGCTTTAACCATAACAAAAATTAATCTGTTTCCACATTCGTTTTTTTTATGGAAAATAAACGTTTCAGCGATTACGCTGTGAAGAGAGATCAATTTGCATTGATTTTTCTTCCCAGCGAATGGTAGGATAGTATGAACACGTACTCGAGTAACATATTGCTGCTTATTTTCTTAATATTTCAAAGAGTATATCGATACGCATGTCTATGATAACCCAAACAAGGTGCTTTTGCTGAATAAATAATTCGACAGTCTATTGAGCATAATTTTTAAAATGGAAAACATGCTTCTGTGCCGTTTATTTGTATTTCGTAATTACGTGCACATCGTAATTAAAGGCTTAAGGAGGTTGGAGTATTAACCACAATGCAAGATTAAATTTTCAAAAAATCATGTGTTATTGTTTAGACGAGTCTTTACAACTTTGTTGAAATATCCGTATTCATATTATATTTAATAATGTCATACTTTTTCAAGCTGGTAGTAACACAAATAGTTTGCTTTTATTATTGAGGAAAACGAAAAAAGACCCTGGAAATACTGCTCGGCAGAGGGTGTAAAGGGAAAGGGATACGAAAATGTAGGCGAGATTAAGGCGTTACGGGGGTTTCGAAGCCAAAAAAGCATATTTTCTCAATAAAAAAAATATAATATATAAATTATTTTATTCAAAATGTTAAGCACATAAAAGAGCAACATTGCAACAATATTTAAAAAAATTATCATCCACAAATTTGGGAAATTCAGCCAGTGAGACTTGGCTACCGGAAACCCCCCAAAAAAGTGTCCTGGCGGTGGTCAGGATAACTCATGATAGTTCTGAAATTGAAAAACCATTTTTTTTCTGTTAGTAGATAAGTATAGCTCGTGATTGAATGAAGGATTTTTTTTTAAATTGAAATTTGAATTTTTGGCAGAGTTGTATGCAAAACATTTCAATTTTTGGTACAATTCACACTACGTATAGCTTTGTAAAATTAATTGTAATCGAAAAAAAACCTTGGTTCAATCACTAGTCAATGCTATTTCGAAGAAGCGTGCAAAATTTCAATAAGACCGGTGCATTAGTTTTTGGGAAATCGTGTCCACCGACTTTAAAAATAGTGTTTTGAGAAAATATGCAATATACCTGCGTCGCTCGCGGCCGGTCTTTCCCAACGGGGGGAATTCCCAAAGGCTCTCTCTCTCTCTCTCTTAGACTTTTGATCCGTTTGACTTAAGGCCTTATATACGCGATTTCGCCGATTTTTTACAGATCATTTATGTACATGGTTAAGCATATGTGAAAAAAAATCAGAAATATTAACAAATGGCGGAGATATAACATGATAAAGCAATGTATTTTTTTGCGCGCGCGTTGATGGTGAAAGTAATCGGCTGAAAAAAATTAACATATTTATAATTGCATAATGAATGTATCTTCATTGTCAACCAGCAATATTATTTTTTTTAAATTATAAAAATTCGAAACAACATTTTTTTACTCAATTTTATGTCGGTATTTTATTTTTTATATTTTTTTGCGTCATTGAAATTTTTGTTTCTGTGGTTCACACGATAGGTGATGATACTAAGAATATGTTGTCAAAATTTCAAAGCGACCTGAACCTACGTTCACGAGTTAGAACTTTCACAAGGTTCAAAAAAGCGAATCGTGAAAAAACGGCTTTGAAGTTGGCAGTCGGGCGCGCCGCGCGGTATCTATTATAAATGAAATCTTATCTTATCTAATAGCGTTGCAGAATTTTTCAATTTTGTAGAGCTTACAATATTCCTAACCGTTCAGGCTAATGGAATCAAAAATAATTTAAAAAATGAAAAATTTTGAAATTTTTCACGTATATAAGGCCTCAAAACTTTGGGAGAATATTCTAGACATATTGTACTATTAGATAGTAACATTTCAAAAATGGATTTTTTTAAATTTTCAAACCCACGAAACCCCTTAAGATTCGGCAACATAGGAAGGGCAGGAAAGGGGGGGGGGGATTTCTAAAAAAGAAAGTGAGACGCTGGAGCACCTGTTAGTATGTGAAAAAGGCTAGGAGTTGGTAACGGAGAAAGCAAGAAAGAAAGCAGAGGAGTGGGTGCAAGGAACGGATAATTTGGCGATAAAGGGAGAAATTATAAATATGTTGGGAGGGAAGCTACAAAAAGGGATATGCGGGTATTTTAGAGAAATAGAGGAAGTGTGCAGAAAGAAGTGCAAGGAGGAAGGGGGAAGAGGAAGAGATGGAGGGGAGCATCAAACTAAGAAAATGAGGGAAATTTTAGATAGTGACAAGGGAAAGAGTATGCAGAGTGGAAAATAAGCTAAGGTAGTTATAAGAAAAAAACAGCATTTTGTAAAAAAAACTTGTGCAAATAAAACTCGTTTCGATTGATAGTTTTTCTTATTTACGTAATAAAAATATAAAAATGCATCGTTTTGCACTTTTATTATATATTTTATGAATTATTAGCATCTCCAAAATAAATCTATACCTGGGAAGCATTTTTTTGAGGTCCATTGAAAAAAAATCATAAACCGTCATTTGGCTCAACTGGACGGCTCCAATCTCTGGAATTATCAGGTCCGGAAAATAAATTTACATTGGCAAACAACGTCCACCCATTGTTTCAATGAGAATTCTATACCTAACAGCAGTGAATAGTCTACGTGCAGAGCGCTTTGTACAAACATGGTAATGATATGAATCCGGGAAAGTTGATTTATCAGATATACTAACAAAGCCATTAGAACGGAGGCTCGCAAATACATAGAAATTCGTATGAGCATTGATTATTTGCAAACTTGTAGTCAATCATGACGTTACAGCAGCAACCTGAATTTATGTCTTAGAGACTACATTCACGTGAGAACCTTCCATCCCAATCAATCACTGTGCATGAAAATCATGATATTGAAATTTACGTCGTTGGAATGCAACGAAAAAATATTTTTTCGCGTTGGTATTTTTTTTGTTGGAAACTTTAGGTTACGAAAAACACTAAAACATTCCTAAAGATCCTTATTAAAAATTTATAGCCGAAACGTGCAAAAAAATATTGTAGATAATAATAAAAAATCAAGAGAATTTTTCGTTGCATTCTAATGATGCAAACTTTAATTCTGACTATGCAGCTTTCATATTTGACCCAAAATATGACTTTTTTCAAGAGTGGTAAAAATCGAAATTAGACCCTTAAGGTAGACCGGGCGCGCGCTGTTGATTTCTATATATTTTGTTCAAATTTTAACCAGACATTGTTCATATCATTATGCATGTTTGAGTGAAATTTCAGAACAGTTGACTATTTAGATTGTGAGATAACGGGTTTTTAAATTGCAACTTTTAACACTGCAGGATCTGCATTGAAATTTAGACAGAATAATTTTCCGTAAAAAATATTAGTCCCCTATAATAAGGAGCCATATGGCAATACCGCATCGTTCCACGTATCCAATGACGTAAGTTTGCGCGGCATATTTAAAATCATACTCCAACACATATTTTTATTTGGATGTAATTTTTCATCGAACAAAGCTTTTAATTATATATGAATTAACCAACATTTTTATTTGTTAATGAAGCTAACATAAACAATATTAAATATTAATATATATAACGCAATAATTTTATGATTAAAGTTTTTAACTTCAGGAACACGATAATTATTTTTTTCTCCAAATATTGAACAATACTGTTTTGCGGTGTTGTCCTATGTCTTCTTATTATAGGGGACAAATATTTTTGACGGATAATTATTCCGTCTTTACTGAACGTTTTTAGCAAAACTGAATAGTAAAGGCAATCCAAACTTTTTTCACTCTTTTCCTAACTAGTTTGCTACGTAATCATAATTTTTTTCAAAATTTATAAACACAATAGAATGGTATGACGAATTATGTGACCTGACTTGCGATCAGTGCAGACTCTGCAGTGTTAGAAGTTGAAATTTGAAGAAAACCCATTATCTTCCAATCTAAATAGTCGAAGGTTCTGAAATTTCACTCACAAGGAACATCCCTCAGGTGACAACCTTCGATTTTGTTAAAATTTGGATATGTTGTAAAGCACCGGAAAGTGACCGATACGTATTTTTTTTTATCGTCGGAAAAACGGTTTTAAGGGGTGAACCGAACCCTCGAAAGTAGGGGTGTTTTTCGTTTTCGTCGAAAACGAAGGGTGTCACTTGAGGGATGTTCCTTGTTAAACATACATAATGATATTAACAATGCCTGGTTAAATTTTGAACAAAATCTATAGAAATCATGTACGCGCGCTCGTTCTACCTTAAGGGGGTTAAACGGGGGTGTTAAAGTTTGGATGAGACAACATATTTTTTTTATCAGATTCACTTGAAACTCGGCATAAATGCACTAAAACACAAATAATTAATCATGTATTTCAGCAAATTCCAAAATTTAACCTTTAAGAGGGTTAAAGGGGAGTGTCACCGTTTGTATGAAAAAACATTTTTTTACGAGATGTACTTGAAACTTGCCAAATTTATTTTACATATAACAGTATATGTTATTTAGCCCCTCAACTGTGTTTGTTTGGGTTTGTTTGAGTGGGCATAAATATACCAAACAAACCCAAACAAATGCATGTTTAATTATTTGTATTAGAGTGTATTAATACCAAATTTTAAGCAAATATGACTAAAAAATATGCTCTCTCATATAAACTTTAAAACCTCCGTTTCACCCCCTTAAGGGTCGAATGTCGAATTTTGCCACTCTTGAAAAAAGTCTTATTTTGGGTCAAATATGAAGACTGCGTGATCAGAATTAGGGGCCACAGATATCGACATACTGCCAAAATATGAAATGCACCACCCTGTAAAATTAGACTTTATCTTATCTTCACCCTTTCGCTACTGATATAGGGTTACAGAGAAACTGTAGTTATACGGTTTCAAAGGGTACATCAAATATGCCGTACGAGAGAGAGAGAGAGAGAGAGAGAGAGAGAGAGAGAAGGGAAATACAGTATGTATCTGAAACTCTTTAACATTTGAAAATGACGATTGGTGCATAATTCCCGATGTTTTTCAATAGCAGTACCTCTATTATGTCAATATTTGGTTTTCCAATTGAAAACTTGATGGCTAATAATTGAGTAATGAGCCAACTCAAGTTTTCGAATTCCCGCTTTGAACTTTTATTTAATGTAAGTTTGTCACGCTAAGCTTTGACTTTTTAGACTAGTAAATAACAGACAGGTTCATTTTGATAACAGGTATGTAATCACAGTACATGCATACATAGTCGAGATTAGAAAAATCAAAACGTCGAAACATACAAAACATCAAAACGCAGTCACGTGAAATTTTCGCCGGCGGGAGAATATCACGTGTGATTAAAGCCTTAGGCCACAGTAACTGGTATAAAATCATGTCCGAGTTTAAGGGAGACTTTGTCCTTGGAGTGCCATATTTCAGGTGTTTACATTTTTTTTTTTTTTAAAGGAACGAGTAAAGCTTTTTGAGTGCGGTTTTTTCTTGCTTTTATTCTTGATATACAGAACGTTAAAAAATTAAAAAAAAAAACAAAATGGCGGCCGTTGCAGCTCCGCGAAAACAGGTCCTCAAATCGCGGGAGGTAAACGGCTGACATCACCCCCTCTTTGTTGATCAGAAACACAAATTCAAAGCATATTATCAATCTGTGACCCTTTGGTCATAAAATGACGGATGGGTTTTTCGTTTAGTACAAATTTCGGAAAATGGTGGCAATTAAAAAAAATCGAATTTTCGCGTCTTTTTTCGCATAAAAAGATAAATAATAAATGCAAAAATGTATCTATCGAAAAAACGGTCCGTCATTCCGTGAAGACATATTTTCTGAGTATGCTCTCCAAATTTCAGGTCGATATGTTAATTACAGCGGTCAGGAGAATGTCAGCCATTTTTAAAAACGTGTTTTCGAGAAAAACGCGTTTAAAGTTTTGTAATGTGTTTACACAAATGTGTTTATAATCACCGCTAATCGGCAATGCCTTGTCCATAGAGGCATCCCTCCTCTTCTTCGAGCTGCTCATGTTGAGCCGCTAACATCTCTCGCTCCGCACAAAGGACAAAGTCTCCCTTAACCATTTTTTTCGCATGAAAAAGTGATTCACTCATAAAATTAATCACACATCTATTTAGTATGAATATCAAGCTATTAGAAAATATATATATTTTTTTTTCGATGTACAAAATGGCCGACTGCTCGAAACTTTTCGTAACAGCTTTTTACCAATTGGAGTGACAAATTACTTCAACAATTTTCACTCGAATTACTTCAAATTCATAAGTTATGTTCTTAATTGTAATTCGCAGAAAAGTACGTACAGAATTTCTGATTAATCGAAAACTTTTTATTTTATGAGCAGTTTATGAGCAGTTATAACGAAATTTTTCACTGAAAATTCATTTCTTAAGTTCAAATACCTACAACTACTGAATAAAACAATATTTTTTAAATTTCATACGTACTTCTCTAGGTATTCTAATGTAGATTGGCGAGAATTTTTGTTTTTTGTTCTAGCTAAAAAATTGTGGATACTAAATGTCACGGAGCGTCTAAAAAATATATATAAGTAGTCGGCCATTTTGTACATCGAAAAATATATATATATATTTCCTTACAGCTTGATATTCATACTAAATAGATGTGTGATCAATTTTACGAGTGAATCACTTTTTCATACGAAAAAAATGGTAAATTCGCACACGATTTTAAACCCGTTGCTGTGGCCTAAGACCTTAACGTAAAACTGAGAGAAAAAACCTCGAAACCGAGGCTGGGGAATAAAATGAATAATGTATAAAGCGCAAAAAAACGTATAAGTGAAAAACGTATAAATGAAACTTATTACCATCTTTATAAACGGAATGTGCCGGGGCTAGAGAAATTTGACGGATAAATGTTAAAAACGTATGAGTGCAAAACGTATAAACGAGGCTTCACGGTATTTCAATATGTTCGCGCTGTAGCTTTAAGTTGCCTCGGTCTCTTTTACCATCCGAAGTTCTCACTCGTTAACGACGTGACTTTGTGAATAGGAGGTGCTGGCGGTGGAGGAAGTGGTTACGGGGACCGACGGCCACAGGGTGGTGGTGGTATAGGTGGTGGAAGACCAGGAGGAGGTACAGGTTACAATGATGGGCGAACCAACCGCGGTAATTACGGCAATTTTAACGAAGAATCGGGCGGTGGATCGGGCAGAGAATGGGGTCAACGAAGTGGACCAGGGGCACCGGGAGGTCCGAGACCTCAGGGCGGACCTCGTCCAACCCGTGACGGAGATAAAAAGAACTTTCCAGAGCCGTACCTCAACGAGCCACCTGCAGGTACGATCGAACAACTTCCAACCTCATAAATAATAAATCTCCCTTCGTTCCTGAAGAAAGCTTCAGTTTCGTGTAATTCGTTGTTTTTTTCAGACACCACTGGGCGGAAGCGTTTGGTACTGGCAAAAAGAACAATCTCTGTTCCGATAAACGCCATGGCCGAATCGAGCAAGTCCAGTTCGATTTATGGCGGTGCAAAGCCTCGGGAGGAGAAAGTACGGTCTGACGAGGAAAAATAAAACTTATGCAACACGTCATCGTACTGAATAGTTTTTATTTTTTCCCCCCCTCCCACGGAAGAGGGGAAAGAATTTTGGGACGAGACTTTTTCTTGAAGGAAACGGCATTGGTTAAACAAACACTGAAGAACGAAAAAAAAGGTGCTCGGAAAGTTTTTGAAACAATACTTGGGAAATTCTCTCCGATTAAGATTTAAAAAAAAATAAGCTGAAACATTCGTGTACACATCGCTAGTTACAGCATGAAATTCTCTTTCCACCCCTGTGGGGAATTTTCTCTAGAAGGAAAGTTTGAGTGAACGAAAAAAAAAATAGGTATCATGGATACGAAGTAAATACATAGAGACACACGTACACTTGTACACAGTCGTACGAGATTTGTCCTACTAATCATGTGTCGATATCTTTCGGTGACTGGAATTTAAACATGCGATTTTCTAATGAAATTCCCTCTACCTCGTCGCCGTCACTTATATTATTCATTATCATTGCGTTATTGTTTTTTTCCAAAAACAAAGAACGAGAAATTTCTATGATTTTTTTTCCCACTTCTCCTGCGTCCCGCTCCACCCTCCGACTCGTAAATTATCCAGTGCGTATACAATGAATGTTTGAATGTGGTTGATTAATATTTGATGTCAAAGAAACACGATTACTAAGACTTTGTGGCAGAAGATGTAAGTTTCCAGTTATTGTACTGATTTCCGTTTCTCGAGACGGCCGATTATTGATATCATAAGTTGCTTTATAAATACATGTAATTCCGTAAAGAAGAAAAAGAAGAAGAAGAAGAAGGAAAAAAAACCGATATTAATAATGAAAAAGAAACCAAGAGAGTTGAAATGTGAGAATCATTTTTACATCATAAAGCGGGGTCCTTACGAAGCTCGCCAATTATACATAATTATAATAACGAAGTAATGCCTTTATTAAAGCTGCGTTACTAACAAAAGTGTCTGTGCATTATCACCGTCGATGATGACGACGAGAAAATAGAGAGAACACAAAAGAGAATGAAAATGATAAAATTAAGAAAGAAAAGAAAAATAGAAAAACAAACGCAAGAGCCCAATGAAAACCATGTAAACCGATGCTTGTATATGAATATTGTTTCATGATGAATAAAGTAGATGTTTGTTTCGAAACCAATTGTAATGAATTGTAACGAGGAAAATAATAATGATAATAATAATAAATGTACATTATATCGTATTTCCGTACGCGAAGACATTAGAAATATAGAAATATACGTAGCGCTACTATTCGATGTATTTTATAAGTCGATCTCTATAATACGAAATTACATTAAAAACAAAACAAAACTTTCCTACCACACGAACGTCTACCATTGTATGCATGAGATATTCTTCAGAAATGCCATTTCTTGCAGGTCAACGCTTGCATCTTAACGTTTTGAGGCATTCCTTTCGGGGAGGGCCGAATTTTGGGGGGGCCTTAGCAGTGACCTTGTGAATCATCGGTAAATTACTCTGGCCCTTAAGGGACTATACTGGTGTGAACCCTGAAAATTTAGGTGATTTTCAGGAATTTTTTGGAAGAAAAGTTCTCAATTAAATGTATCGGAAAATTGAGAATATATTCGGCTATATTTGGCCTATATTGCATAATTTTTTTCATAGAAAAATAACATTTAATAAGGAAAATATTGAGAATTTGAGGCGCCAAAAAAAAGTTCCTCCACTGTTGACATGATTCCGGCCGATTGAGTAGCTGAAACCGAAAAAGGGAAAAATGTTAAACTGGAAGGTATTTCCTGTACAATGACGTAGGATTATCGAAAAATATCAAAATCTAATAAAATCTGTTTTGCCTTTAAAATGGTAGTTTTTTTCAATGCCAAATCGTTAATTTTCATCCAATCAAAAATATCCTACGTCATTGTAGAGTAAACATATTCAAGAGTACTAAATTCAAATTTCAAGTCAATCGGATAATTGCTCTTTGAGTTACTATGTCAGCAAATTTGAAAAATCTCATTTCGAGAAAAACGCGTTTAAAGATTTAACTATCGATTTTTGCAAGATAACACGATTAGAGATACGGCCTTGAAATTTTTACAGGATATTCTTGAAAGTATAAACTGTCGAAAAAGGCAAAAAAATCGATTTTTTGAAAGTGTCACACTGGTACAGCCCCTTGAGGCATCATCGCAATGTGAAATTTTCACAAAATCGCTTTTTTCGTTATTGCATTATCCGAGGGTATAAACGGTTTCAAATGTGCTGTTTATATACTTACATAAACGTAAGGAGACAATTTATATGAAAATTCCGCACTCGAAACTTTTAACGCGTTTTTCTCGGAATATTTTTCAAAACGATGTACACTGTCAAAGAAAGAGTTTTCAAACTATTCGTCTCAAATTGTGACACATTGTTCACGCCATTCTATATCTTGCTATAGAAGCTTTTTTTAATCTTATTTTTTTCAACGAAAAACTCGAAAAAATAGGCTGCTATTTTGTCAATTATTATTTTAAACAAACCTACATAGCAAGCTAGTGACTTTCATACTGATTAATAATCTTTTGCCAAATTTTGTTTCAAATAATATTTACGGCCACAACCGTGTACACCGTGAGGAATCTTTTTCAAAGACATTTTCAAACGTTAAAAAAATGGATCAAAAATAAAGATAAATGTTCAAAAATTTATTTTCTGTTCTCCACGAGTGCTTTGATTTGACATAAAACAAATCAGACTTACTAGCGCATTTTAACCGTTGAAAAAGAATCGCGAAAATCAGCTATTTTTTCATTTTTCATAATCGGCTATTTCCTTAATAAAAGATAAGTTGCAATCAATTATCATACCCAACGATAAACCGGAATAAAAAATTTCGCGCAAATTTGGTAGATTTAGACACTTTTACATTTTCTCTGAAAAGTCGTGGCTTCGAGAATTCTTCCGCTAGTCACATTTTTCCAAATTTTATCATCAATATTGTCTTTAAACGTTCGGTGACCCTCTGTTTTTATGGTCGTTGTGGAATCTTTAGAATTTTTTACACGTGGAGCAGTTTATATCAGGCATCTAGAGTTATGTACTGTATAAATTATTAGTATGAATTAGACGATTTTTTTTGTTAAGACTGGGCCCATTGTTCCTTCTATTTTTTTTCCAATTAATCATATTTGTTCAGAAGACATCATTTTAATCTCCAATAATGCTATTAATCAGTCTGTGATTTCCAATTCGGCTTCGTCAAGCCTCAAACGGTTTATTTTTAGTTTGTGCGGAATTGAACGACAAAAAATATTTTGAATGAAAAATCATTTGTTTTCGTTAAATTCAGCACAAATGTCCGAAACCGACATTTTTTGGAAAATTATAAGTCCTAAAAGAGAAGAGGTAAAAATTGGTGTGGATATTCCGTTCATGGGGTACAATTTTACAAAAAAAATAAGGAAAACAAAAAATGGCCAGGGTCACGGGCTAGGTGAACGGCGTGGAATGCCCTATATATATATACACACACACAAACACAAACAAGGAAGCATGATTTTTGGCCACAATATATCAAATACCTCTTTATTTTTCATAACCCTACGGAGAATAACGCATAACTGAAGCCACGTCATAATTTAGAAATAGATCTCAGAAACTTAGTATATCTTCAGTAATCTTTGACGCGTCCAAAATTTGACACTTACGAGAAAATAACTTTCAAGGTTAAATGGAAAATTCTTTGCGTTTTTATGCCCCACGAGGCATCGGGACGTTGTAAGAAAACGCCATCAGAAAATCGTGGTCGTCAGCGTAATAAAAAAAAATGCGAATGTACTAAACAACAGCTTGATGAATCATGCTCTTGTACTTTTTGCATAGCGATGAAACATGCATTGTCGCATTGAGAAAAGATTGGCGATTGGTGACACGGCGAAATTTACCAATGCTGTTAAAAATTCACGAATTCCCACGTCACGTGTCTGAAATTTGTTTTTAAAAAGTTCCGCGTGGATCAAAAAGCACACGAATATTAGACGATGAAGATCAATAATAGAAATTCTTAAGTTTCAGCATTAATAATAGAGCAGGAATAGTGAAAAATATTTGTAAAAATGTGGCTAAGGTGACGGAGAAATGGGGCAGCATTACTTATGCTTGTGCTTCTAATAAGCGATAAATAATAATTATTGCATCGATTCAAATGATGACGCTCAATCAACAATGCCATATAAATTTCCTCGATGCCCGTTTCGTTCGCTTCATACGCATGAATCATGAACATATTTGCATAGTAATCAGAGCCATCGGTTTACGCGGTTTTGTGATTTTTTTATATGCCACGCCTGTACCCCTCCCCAAATTCCCTGTTCTCGGGCGGGTTCCCGAGCGCAAGTGCGTCCTCACTAGACTTCGCCTCCGTCCACGTACGCGCGCATTGGCTCTGGAACAGAACTCCAGTTGATTTTCTTGTAAAGCTTTCATTTCGTTGGCTGAAAACGTGTGCTTGTAGCCAATAATCTGGCGAATCTCGTAGGAAATATATTACGGTTCACATACAGTGGATTGTAGCGAGAAAAGGAACAGAGTGCCGTGCAAGCGAAAATAAACTGTCTGGAATCGGGTGGGGGGGGGGGGGGGGGGCTTTCATCGTCGTGTGTTATCTCGCTGTCAGAACGGCGTCCGGTGGTCATTTTCAACGATCCTTAGAACTTTTGTCGAATAATTAGAGCAAATATTCATCGTCGATTCTCACGAAGTATAAGACTGATTTTATTTTCGTAAAATGTCCAGCGAAAGCGTAAAAACGGTACGTTTTTTTTATTTTTGGAGAAAAAGGAATTGAAAAGTCCGAATGTTCGGCCCTTTGTTTGCAAGGCTCTTGATTAACTGAGTTTTGTTTCTTACGTGATTATTCATTTTTACAGTTTGCGAGTTTGGAGACCCCGGGCTATGTCGGCTTTGCCAATTTGCCAAATCAAGTTCACAGAAAGTCGGTGAAGAAAGGATTCGAATTTACTTTGATGGTCGTCGGTGAATCTGGTCTTGGCAAATCGACTCTGGTCAATAGCCTTTTTCTTACCGATCTTTATCCAGAGCGAATAATACCGGACGCTGTTGGTGAGTAGAACGCGAGTACACGCAATTTGAAAGCTTTGAGGGGGCTGCGCTTGACGGACTCTCCAGTACGGTAAAATGTTAGAACTTTTTCCACGAGTCAAACGTTTGTGGAATTAAGGAGGTCGGAGCGTTAGCCACAATCCAAGATTCAATTTAACAAGAAACCTTGACTAAACATGAGGTGTGTTCAATGGCTTTATTTTGTTGAAAGACACTGAACGGCCTAATCCAATAGATATTGAGATAATAACCATTTTGGTAATTATGCAGTATGAGAAGTTTTCCAAAAAACTACGGGAAATTTTTTCGCCATGATGTTGTTTATTCCATTATAGTAAGTGATATTCCGTTGGGGGAGGCTGACATTTCCCATTAATTCCATACGTTATGGGGTTTTGAAGTTTCTGCGTTTCAAATTCGACATGCCTCGCAAGAATCGCTCCAGCGTCACCATCTTGTATAATTTTTGAATATACATTTTTTTTGTTCACTTGTAGATATGATTAATAACGTCCTATAAATTGATAGTTGTCCATTTTTATTTGCATTCTGTACACTTTAGAGAATGAACAAAGGAACCTCTATGTGGCCTCTGAAGGTTGTTAGATGCTTTTTTTTCAGCTTTTGCTACTTGTGGATCAATAAGTATCTATAGAGTTTTTAACGTTTTAAGATATTTCTGCAACTTTTACACAGTATAGAAAAAGTATAAAATTTTATACCATAAGTTTAGTATGTTAAGGGGTTCGGCTACTGTGACGACCCTAAAATCAGGGTTATTCAACAAAGTTAATTTTGAAGGTATAAGTAAGATGATGGAAAAATCGTTTGGACATTTATTCGTATGTACATTAACAAAGTTGTGCACTGAATTTCATTAAAAAATATTCATATTTAAAGAAGTTATTAACAATCCCTTAAAGGATCCTTGAACGTGACAGGCTCAACGACTTACTTGGATTAGCCACGCAGTTGATCAAAAACGAGAAAAAGCGGGGTGTTTTCTTAAAATAGTCAATATGCGCTAGAACTTGAACGAGTATTTTTTAATCGTGTTTCAATCAAACAAAAACTATTTCGTTTTTTTTTTCGATTTTTCGAGGAAAAAATGACATAGTTATTGTTAATAGCAATGAAAAGAAATGTGAAGAAGAAAAACATGTGTCAAGACTAAACTACTGTTACACTGAGTAAGTGTACCAATTTTTAATTCAATCCATTTATTACACGTCAAGAAATCGTGTACAATATGGTCTTGAAAAACAGTTTCGTGAAAAACGCGTTTGAGGAAGATTTCTATTTGTGTTGGGTCAGAAAGTGTTCGATTTTTCACAAATATTTTTACGAAAAATATTTCATATTGAATGTTAACATTTTGTGTGTTTACTAAGCGGTCTCTATTGAATGTAATAATATTTTTTTTTATTTGACAAAACATGGTACTGACAATGGAGGCCACGTATGTCAGTGCGCCGGCGATGATATTTTTCAGTTGTGGAAGTCCTATGTCCTGAGCAGGTGATCTGAAGCAAAAAAATCTAAAATATTTTTACTAGAATTTTTACTAGAATTATTTTCTAGAAGAAAGATTGAAAATAAAAAATAGAGCCAGTGCCCGAAGGGAAAGTTTAGTTTTTTACCAAATTTTTTTGCAGTTTCTTGTTCATAAAATAAAAAACATTTGAATATTTTTGAATAATTCTAGTTCAACTAATGGAGACGTTTGTTGTACACGTGCCTGACAAATTTCATAACTATTGTTCACCTTGGGCATCTAGGAGCACTTCCGCCAACTTGGAAAACGTGGTTTCGAGAAAAACGCGTTTAACGTTAAACGGAAATTTATGAGCGAATAAAATGAAAAGTTTCATACTTACACCTAATCCAGGACCATAGAGTACACCTTTCTCTCCCGATACAGCAAAATCAAAACATTTTTTTTTGGCTCAACAAAGTAGAAACCTCCCTCAAAGGTTTCCTAGCAGTTCTATAGTTGTAATCATAAGCTTACCTTTAATATGCAATTCCCTACACCATATTTTGGACCTTCCTCTTCAATTTAAGGATGTATTGCCCGTACATTCCTTACCAAGAGTGAATTTCGGCGAGAATTTTGAATACTTTGCGATGAGATTAAAATTTTAAAAAATCAACCACATTGAAGATGCTAAGAACCTTAATTTCCGGTAAAAATAATGCAAAAAAGTTATACGTAAATTGTTGAAAAAAAATTGTTTAATAAATATCCGGTGAACTACTTTTTTCATATTATAAAATGAATTCGTAGTTTTTTCTGAATAAGTATGATTTTTTAAAGAATTTTCTTTCTATTTTGATTTTAATTTTTTTAATTAAAAAGAATTGGATGAATAGTCACAAATTTTCAATGTTTTCGGAGCAATGCTCCATATTAAATCCAAGAAGTGTCCGGGGTATTGAACGAACAGTGTCATAGGTACAGTGTCTCAAAAATTCCAAAAACGGGATTGTCGGGATGAAGAGAAAATTCTTTCAAAAATCACATGTATTCAGAAAAATATCGTAATTCATTTAATGTCACAAAAAATCAAGTTTACCGGAAATTTTTTGAACAAATTTATGTTTAAACAATTTATTTATAAACTTATGGCATTCTTATTATTCAAAACCAATGTTCTTAGCATATTCAATACGGTTGATTTTTTTCTGATTTTAAAGCTATCGCAAAGTACTCAAAGTTCGCACCAAAACTCACTTTTCGTGAGGAATATACGGGCAATACATCCTTGAGTTGCCTCAAACGATAAACGAATGTTTGTCATTTTTAGAGTAGACCTACCCCTTAAAGAACGGTATAAGCTGTGCAAAATTAAGATTCCTAAAATTTTGCAATTTTGTTTATTAAAAAACTAATTGTGCTAAGAATTGATGCCCGATAGACATTTCAATTACTTTGCCATAGCTGGATATATTTGCAAACAATTATTTTATTGCTGCTACGTTTCTAATGATAATGAACTTTGAATCGTTGGTACGCAACGAAACATGCGTAGAACGATATTTCTTTGGCAAATTCAGGCTACAAAAATCGCCCGGCCGTTTTACCTCGCAAGGATCCTCACAAAATTCTACAGCCAAAGTTTGCAGGATAAGAATAACTCGGACGAAAAAAAACTAAAGAAACAAATTTAAAAAAAGAAATCTTCTTTGCTTTTTAACTGCACAAATTTTGACATCATCATTTCTATAGGCTGTATTAATTTATATATATTTTTTTTCATTTGTTGTGGATAATTGTCTCTCATGGTAGGAGACGAATATAGCAGGCACAGCATTGAAGAAGTCTTGCCCAGCAAGCTTGTGACAGAGAAAAAATACATAAGAATAATGTACGACTATTTTAGATTTGATTTTGGAAAGTCGGTTTTCAAATAGGCATTTTATGCCTTACATCTACGCGTTATTCATTTGTGTTTCTTAAAACAATATTGCCTGCTGGTACACTTATACATAGTGAAATCTGGTCCGCAGAGAAAACGAATCAAACTGTAAAACTCGACGCCTCTACGGTCGAGATAGAAGAACGTGGTGTGAAGCTTAGATTGACCGTAGTCGATACACCCGGCTATGGCGACGCCATTGATAACACTGATAGCTTCAGAGCAATAATACAGTACATCGACGACCAGTTTGAGAGGTTTTTACGTGATGAGAGTGGTCTGAATAGGAGAAATATCGTTGACAACAGAATACATTGCTGTTTTTACTTCATATCACCTTTTGGTCATGGGTAAGTTGAACCAATTTATATTATAACGTATTTCGTATTTTTGCACCAAACGATTTCATTAGAGAATTACATTTATACCAAACATAATATACAGTGTTCGTTCTGCATGACAACAAACATTTTCCGGGCATGAGGATTATTCGGGCTGATTTAGTTCAGGAGTCATTGTTACAAATATATAAATTAACGGAATCCTTGAAGGTGAAATTAAACATCTTTACTTGTTTTGATGCTTGCCTGTGAACTTGGAGATTAGGATATCCAACAAGAATCATGCATACGAAAAGTAGCAGAGGAAAAAAAAGGTCTCGGATAATATAAAATATAAAACCAGTTAATCTTTCAATCTTAAGGGATCATCGCAAAAATAGCTGATTTTCGCGATCTTTTTTTCCGATGCTTAAAATACGCTCATCAGTCTGATTTTTTTAAATGTTAAATCAACGCACTCATGGACTACAGAAGATAAATTTCTCAACTTTTAGTTTATTTATTTTTTTACATTTTTTTAACGGTTGAAAATGTCTTCGAAAAAAAGGAGTCCTCACGGTGTAATTTGTAAAAAGATTATTAACCAGTATGGAAGCCGCTATCTTGATATGGAGGTTTTTAAAATCAAAATTGACCAAATGACGGCGGTTTGAAAAAAAGTATCGAATTTAGCCTATTTTTTTGAGTTTTTCGTTAAGGGGAGGGTAGGGGTTTCAGCGTGAAAAAAACCACTTTTTTGCGATTTTTTAAAATCTATATGCATGGAGTAAATTTATTGAAACCTTTTGTACATTGTCAAGTATCATTTCAAGAACAGTCCGTGAAATTTGTGCGCGAAAATATCCACAAACAGGCCGGTGACAAAGCTTTTCCAAGAACGTCTATGGAAAAACACGATTTGCGGTGTTCATCGTATCTCAGCTAGAAATTATCTGGAATCGAGTACCATTAAAATTTAGTCAAAGTATCATCAAATCCTCTCCCTAACAGTCTTTGATAATTTTTTTTTTTTTTTTTTTCATTTGTAAATTTTTGGTGGTCATGTAAAGTGAAAAGTGCTATTATTCACGAAAAATTCCGCCATTTTGGGGGTGGAAAACCCCCTCAATGTAAAATAAAATCTCAAACTAATCGTTGGGGGGAGGTATTTTATATGTAGAAAGTGTGTACCAAGTTTCAAATAAATCGGTCATGTAGTTTTCAAATGGCAGTGAACACGGACTTTGAAAAAGTGGTTTCGAGAAAAACGCGTTTGAAGTTTATAGAAGTCGGAGCTACAGTGTTAGAGGAGCGGGACTAAACAGTCAATAACTTCGAGAGTTTTGCTCTGATTGACTTGAAATTTTAGGATTATATTCTTGAAATGTCTAACTATAAGAAAAGACAAAAGATCGATTTTTCAAAAGTGCAAACCCCTACCCGCCCCCCTTAAAAAAATCATGAAGATTTAAAAAAGCTTCCATAGCAAGATACAGAATGGCGTGAAGAATGTTATGTCAAACTTGGAGACGTATAGCTTGAAAACTCTTCCTTTGAGAGTGTACATCGTTTTGAAAAACGACATTTCGAGAACAACGCGTTTAAAGCCTCGAGTGCAGAATTTTCATATGAGTTGTCTACTTACGATCAATCGGCGATGCCAGGTCCATGTTTATAACCGTCTGTACTATCGGATATTGCAAAAAAATCGATTTTTTGAAATTTTTACTCTGATTCAATTTTTTTTTAACTTAATCTTTTTCTGAACATTACTCCATATGCATTACCTTTTAATTTCATTATATGTGCCCTTTCAATGATGTTGAAGTTTGCACCGTTGGGAACGCAAAGAAAATCAATTCTTTGTTATTGTTCGAATTTTTTCTGGCCGTGTAAATTACTCAAATGTTTTTCAGATTCTTATTAGAAAACTACAAACTCGATTTGCAAGAAATAAGGCTATAGATAAGCATAAAAATAATAAAATGGAGAATTAACAAAGAAAATCGTTGCCTTCCAACGATGCAAACTCATGGCTGTTACGCATATGGAAAACAGGGAAAACTCAGGGAATTTTTCCAGAATTTACTTTTTGCAAGAATTACGAAAAATGAAACCGACTTGAAAAAAAAGAACTGAAAAGTGGAATATGAATATTTTTGTATATTTTTAATATTTGTATTATTTTTCTCTATGAACAAAAAAAAGTTACATCAGTGCCCAACATTGAAAATTGCACAAACTGAAAACTAATTTACTTCAAAGCTCTATACATTTGCATTCGATTTGTCGATACAAAACCATACTATTGTTATTGTAGATAAGTGTTTATATTTCTTTTATTTATTTATTAGCACGGTTATAAAAATGTCTGTTTATAATTTTTAAAAACAGTTTCTGTATTTACTTTTAATTGATTTTTTTAGTTCACTGTTTAAATTATTTTTCGAATTTCAGTTAAAAAAAAGTTCTGGTTAACTATTTAACATTTCCATATATTTGATCTAAAAAAAATTATGTTCTTTATTTGACCCCAATCTTCCTGGAATATTTGCAAAACCGGTGTGGAAAACCTGAAAATGTCTGGGAATTTGAGTTAATAATGCGTAACGACCATGATAAACTTCAACGTCATCGGTTTGAAGCATAGATAGAAATCTACCTTTCCTTTCGTTACCGTCAAGTGTATCTTTTGCCAACATAATTGTATGCCTTTTTTCATCCCCCTCATTGTCAGACTGAAGCCTCTGGATATCGAATTCATGAAGCAATTGCACAACAAGGTAAACATCGTTCCCGTAATCGCGAAAGCCGATGTTCTCACGAAAAAGGAAGTATTGCGCCTGAAGAAGCGGGTCATGGAAGAGATCGAGGGTAGCGGAATAAAAATTTATCCGTTGCCGGATTGCGACAGCGACGAGGACGAGGATTACAAGGAACAAGTGCGACAGCTTAAGGAAGCCGTGCCATTTGCCGTTTGCGGTGCTAATACGCTGCTCGAGGTTAAGGGACGAAAAGTTCGCGGTCGCCTTTATCCATGGGGCGTTGTCGAAGTGGAAAATCCGGATCACTGCGATTTCATCAAACTTAGAACGATGCTCATGTGAGATTATAGTCAACCATACGTACAATTATTTGCTTGCTTTCTCAAAGAGGCAACTCGGTTTGGTCTGTAGAAGGTGGCTAATCTTTTCCCCAAGACACTCAAGCCCAATCCAAACGAACCCAAACGCACTGTGAATAATGAATGAATTAACACCGTTATTTGCAGCACACACATGCAAGACTTGCAAGAAGTAACGCAAGAAGTCCATTACGAGAATTATCGAAGCGAGAGATTGGCAAAAGGTGCACCGGTACCGCCGCGTCGTCAAATGTATGTAATGAACCTCCGATAACTTTGGAAATTATATACAGCGTGTCCCTCTACTCAGCCACCCGAAATAACTCGGTAATAATCGTCGTCACAAAAAAATTCCCCAGACAAAAGTTGTACGGTGTGAAGGGGGCCGTCAAATGTGACCAATTTTTTTATTTCGGTGGAGGCGCTAACGCACAGTGAAGGTCACCTCCATTTTTTTAAGGGGCTATACCAGTGTGAACGCTGAAAATTTGGGTGATTTTCGGGAATTTTTGGGAAGAAAAGTACTCAATTAAATGTTTCGGAAAATTCAGAATATATTTTGCTATTTTTGACCTATATTACATAATTTTTTTATAGAAAAATATTGAGATCCAAGAGACTTATGCGCTGCCTTCGGTGGCGCCAAAAAAAAGTTCCTCCACTGCTGATATGATTCCGGCCGATTGACTAGCTGAAACCGAAAAAAGAAAAATGTCGTTAAACTGGGAGGTATTTCCTGTACAATGACGTAGGATTTTCGAAAAATATCTAAATCTAACAAAATGGCGTCGTTATGAAAAAAAGTATGTTTTCTTGCCTATAGAATGGTCGTTTTTTTCAATGCCAAATCGTCAATTTTCATCCAATCAAAAATATGATACGTCATTGTAGAATAAATATATTCAAGAGTACTCAGTTCAAATTTCAAGTCAATCGGATAATTGCTCTTTGAGTTACAATGTCAGCAAATTTGAAAAACCTCATTTCGAGAATAACGCGTTTAAAGATTTAACTATCGATTTGTGCAAGATAAAATGATATTGATATAAATTATATAAATGATAATGATATTTTTGAAAGTATAAACTGTCGAAAAAGGCAACAAAAAAAATCAATTTTTCAAAGTGTCACACTGGTATAGTCCCTAAAAATGGAATGGTAAATTTTTTTAACCATCTTGTGGAGCACCGCAAGCCACATAAAAAACATTAGGAGGTCAAAGTCGTTCAAGGTCATTCAAGGTCACCTATTAAGGAGGTTGGAGCGTTACCCACAATCCAAGGTTAAATTTAATTAAAAAAAATACATGTTATTGTTTAGACTATACTGAGTCTTTACGAATTTTTCAAACTTTTTTCGCTACCAAACACCACGGGTAAAAAATAGTTTAATGCATGTAATTTAAGGGAGCTTTCCAGTGTGACAGCCCGAAAAATCGCTGTTTTTCGCGATTTTTTTTTTAAAGAAAAAATAATCTAATCGGTCTGGTTTTTTTTTGTATATTAATTGGGTATTGAAGAATACAAAACAATTTTTTAAAGATCGATTTATTTATTAATTAATATCTATAAAAATGATGAAACAATTGTTGCAGAAAATGCACTTGGATGTGGTGTCCACGTTGGGGGTCACAATTTTGATCTGAAACAAAAAACACAAAAAGATTATTGATCGGTATATAATTGGCTTTCGTGCTATGGAGGCTTTTTTTTTTTTTGCAAAAATGGCGCCGGTTTGAACAAAAAGTATCGATTTTAGCATTTTTTTTTGGCAGTTTTTTTTACAAAAAAATAGGAAGATGTCAAAAAAAAAAAGCTTCCATAGCACGATAAACAATGACGTTAAGAATATTGTGTAAAAAATTCAACTCGATAGCTTTAAAACTCTGCCCTCCAAGTTGGACACCGTTTTGAAAAATGCTGTTTCGAGAAAAACGCGTTCAAAGTTTCAAGTGAGGAAATTTTAGGTAAATCGTTTACTTACGGTCAATCAGCGATGCCAAAGGAGCGATGGGAAGAGTGTATACTATTCGATAAAGCAAAAAAAAACAAAATCGATTTTTTGAAAATTTCACACTGGAAAGCTCCCTTAACGTGCGGTTAGATGGGCAAGACCTTCACACTAAAGGTCATGTAATTTTTTTGTTATTTAGCACCAAGATAAACCATTTCTAACAATGGATTAACGCAAACTGACCCTTTGTAAACATGTCGAAAAAAAAATCCTCTACTTGCCTATCGTAAACCATGGGCCAATAATCTCGTGACGTAAATATGAATAGGCATAATTATAAATTACTCAAAATTTCATTGTGAATTGTATAAAACATTCGTTGTCCTAGTTTTTTCATGATAATCATCGATAATGTTATACTTTTTCAAGTTGGCAATAACACAAAAGTTTTTCTACTTTACGTAATAAAAATATTAAAATCCATAATTTTGCCCTTTGATTATATATTTTTAAAAATTATCACATACAGAATAAATCTGTACCTCGTATGCATTTTTTGAGGTTCACTGAAAAAAAAATGACAATAAACTGTCATTTGACTCAAATGAATCGCTCCAACCTCCTTAAAATGAAATACAAATCTAAATATCTCGGATCACTACCAAATATTTGGTAGTGATCCGAGATATTTAGATTTGTATTATCGATACTGACCTTGAATGACCTTGAACGACTTTACGCCCCTAATGTTTGTATACGGCTTGAGGTGCTCCACAAGATGGTTAAAAAAATGTACCATTCCATGTAAAAAAGTGGAGGTGACTTCACTGTGCGTCAGCGCCTCCGCGGAAATAAAAAAAAAAATTGGTCGCTTATGATAGCTCCATTCACACCGTACAACTTTTGTTTGGAACATTTTTTTGTGACGTCGACGATTACCGAGTTATTTCGGGTGGCAGAGATAAGAGGGAAACCCTGTATATTCACAATCCTCCGCGTTGACAGGATCAAATAATATTCCAACTATGTTCGTTATCTGTAAAGAAGAATTGATATCCCTAGGGTCGTCGAAGCCAAAGAGACAAGCGCTGGATCGGAGAAGGATCGAATTCTCCAGGAAAAAGACGCGGAGTTACGACGTATGCAAGCTATGCTCGCGGCCATGCAAGCTCAAATGCAACAGCAGAATCCTTAACCGAAGAGCCGCGTTGTGTTGGATCACGAGGAAAATGAGGGGAAAAAACCATTTTTCTTGCCAGGTGCCAAAAAAGAAACAAAAGAAAAAGGACGAACACAAAATCACCTAACCTATACTACTGATTAGTATTCGAGGAAAGGCCTCGTAACGGTTTTAGGCTACTTGCCGTGAATGTCAATTCGTGAACAGTTGAACCACCGCGACACGCCGTTTAAAATTCAGTCGACATGTACTTACGGATATGTATGTTCGTGATATATTTTATACGATACAGTATTTTTTAAAGAAAGAAGAAAAATCTTATTAAGGTAGGAGGCATGCTCAGAGATCGAAAGAAAAAAAATCGTATTTCCTTTTTTCCCACTTGCCGAATGAAAGTGTATGGAGAGTTTGTTCGAGAGAGGCATCGTTTTCCTCTTACTGTGTGAAAAGAATATCTCGAGATTTCGAACTACATATTTACTTTCCATATGAAAATTTGTGGCGGGTTTTATTTTGAAAAACGAACTCGCAGATTTGGCAATTCGGATCCAAATATTTGACACTGGTTAAAGCGTTTCTAACGATAGTTCGATTGGGACTTGCCATAGAATTTTTCTCAGCAATTCGATTCAAAGTGTGCAGCCCCTCTTTAAGAAACAAAAAAAAGAAATACGACGAAGACAAAAAGGAAATCTCATTTGATCGGTCATTAAAAAAAATAGTATTCAAACGATTGGAACTGAATTTCGAAGCGTTCCCATGCCACTTATCACATTTGATACGAACGTTTAAAGTGCCTTGCATATTCGTGGTATTTCTTTTCATTTTCGGAGCCCGAACGATTCGATCGAATTTTCCTAATTTTCGATCGACAGGCGTTCCTTAAGCAAGCACGTATATATGTGTACATACAATGCATAGAATTTTATATACATAAATACATATCGGATTTACTTTCACAGCCATATCCGAGAGCGAAAAAGCATTCCTAATCTTCCAGCGGTATTTTTTTCTTCTCGTTTTTGAACAAACCAAAATGAAGTATTTGGTTAGGTAGAACTATAGACTGTTTTTTTTTAAATATTCTTTAGATTTTTGTATTGTCTAGTGCGAAATCATCAATATGAGGAATCTTATAACAGCAGTACATGGTTGATCCAAAGTTTTTTGAATGTGCAATTTCTTTCTACTTTATGTGTGTTGTTCCTGCGAGCGATGCATAACTTAAGTTTAAAGTATGCTTCCTCGTTGACGCGATCTTCGAAACTTTCGTATAAGTCCAGCAATTAATGAGTTTCCACGCTTCAATGCTTCCCGAAATGAAAATGTCATCGAGACCGCACCACATTGACACCCGCGTGGAAACGTAAATGTTGTATGAGGCAATGGTACATAGAATGCAAACTGGTTTTTAGGCGTAGAAATGGGCTTTCCCAAAATCCGTGATGTGATAGAAATAATTTCAGCGTTTATACCTTTTTCACGATACTTACAAACTACTTTAAGACATTTTTTTACTTGTGAAACGTTTCTTTCACGTAATACCTTATCGCAAATAAAGTTTGATATTACTATCCATAATAAGTATTGGATCTGAACAGTGTGAATGGGAAGGACAGTTCAACTGGAGCGTTTAATAATTAATGTTTAAACAAGTATCTCATCAATCGCAGTACTGGCATTTCTATGTCTTTTTTTAATTATAAGCACTTTTTTATACAAAGAAAAACAACAACAAAACTCTCGAAAAGTATGTATCTGATTTTTTACAAACCTTCGTTCAATTATAATTACTTATAATGACTATGTGTGTATTATTTGTGCATGTAATAGTCTATCGCCGTTGAGAACGCGGCGAATCCGGCCGCACCGAATAAACCTGCCTTTACTCCAGCTAAAACACACAAATCCGAATTTGAGTCTGAGGCATTTCATCATAAATTGCAGTAAAATGATTGTTTTACCTCGCAGTCCTATCAAGCCGCCAGTTAAACCACCGGCATAAGTCCCATTTTTCCAATCAGTTTTTCCGCGATACTGAAAAAATCAATGGGAACGAAATCAGGAATATATTAAATGGGAACGAGTCGAGATGGGGCGGGGGACTGCGGGATGCGATGCAGAAGGCAGGGGAAGGGAGGATTCTGAAGCTGATGAGAGACGGAGGAAGTATGAGGGAAATCAGAAAGGTTTAAGAGAAGGTGTGGAAAAGGAATGAAGACATATAAAAAAACTGGGAAGGTCTGAAGGTCCACTGTCAGAAAGGAGTACAAGGAGATAAAAAAAACGGGCAGGGAAAAATACTGGGCGGAGCAGGGGACTGCAGGAACAGTCGAGGAAGAATGGGAAAGATTCAGGTGTGGTAATAACATCGGAAAAGTGGAAAAAAGGGTATGGGAACTGGATGTGCGGAGTATGTGGGAAGGAGGAAGAAATACTGGAACACATCTGGAAATGTGAGGAAGCAAGGAATTAAGGGGTCTTCTCACACAAGAAGCTAAAAAAAGGATATTTTCATGATTTGTTTTCACAGGTTCATATTATCGATATTGATATAAAAGTTGTTAGACTTAATAAATACACTTTCAAAATACATTTTTTTAAATTTAAATGTATTTATGTAACCCAAACAAATTTTAAACGCGTTTTTCTCGAAACAACGTTTTTCAACGGCTTAATAAAATCTTCGAAACTACTAAACCCGATCCTTATGAAATGTTAACCACGTATTCTTTACAACTATAGCTATGGCGCATATGAAGGTTTTTTCTAAATTATGATATTTACTACTTTTTTTTGCTAAAACCTGAAAAAAAAACAGGTTTTTTGTTGTTTTTTTATCTCCGCCATTTTGTTATTTTTGCATATATCAAAAAACGTATAATATGCACTATAGCCATTAACATACTGAATCTAAAACCGTTTGATTTTTTTGTTTCGGATGATCCATCGCCGAGATTTCATCAACAGCGTAGACCTACAATTTTTAGGAATTTTTTTAACTATCATTTTCGTCTACAAATAGTGACTTAAATAAATAAAAATATATATATTTTTTATGTATGTCGAAAGTGTATTTATTACGTGTAACAACTTTTATATCAATATCTATAATATAAACCTAAAAAAATAGCATTTTTTAGCGTCTAAAGTAAGAATACCCCTTAATGTCTATTAGTTATACGTGCTGTGCCTGGCCATAAGCCTCAAACACGGGCCCCGCGACCTCGGGGTCGGATACGCCGACCACGCGACAAACATATGCGAGCCTACCAGTTCACATTCGGAAGCAAATCCTTGTGCAACTACTGGTCAAGCCGCGCGACTTTCCAACACTCTAACAATTCTGCAGGTTACTGCCCGAGCCAATAACCACGTAGCTCACCCGCCAGGGGCCCGTAGGAACCCTGACCAGCGAGAAAGCAAGGGAGAACATTAACAGGAACTGGGTGAAAGGGGTGGACAGGTGGAGAGGGGAAAGAGAAGGAGAAAGTGAAAGGGGAGAGTCTGGTCCAGTCGATAAAAAAATGGACTTTTTTTGTTTGTTTAAAAATCTTCCTATACATGTGGAGAATACATTCCTAAAGTTATAGCATCAAATTCGACCTTGAAATATAGTTAGGAACAGTGCGCACTAAGCAGACGCGCACCGCCCCTAGCGGCGCAGCCCCGAAAGCACAAAGGAGGGTCGATCTGTACGAGAAATGCAGAAACTTCAAAAGCGGCAGTACTTCGAGGAGTCTGAAGACCTACTATATGCTCCAGGAATCGCAGATTAGCTTTAAACAGCCGTAAGTATTGAAAAACGTATGCTTTTTTCAAACAAAAACTTTTAAACGCGTTTTTCTCAAAACCACGTTTTTCAAGTTGGTTGGAATCGTAGCTCATCGAATTTTCATTCATTATTCAAAGTTTGAAGTAGAGAGAATTTAATTTATATGCGGATGAACCTCGAGTTATGAAAAATTATTATTTTTTCGAGTACTCCGATACCCAGCCGATTTTTTTTCGTCCATTTTCGTTCATTTTTCAGATCATTTTCAAGGACTCCAGGATTTCAGCTGATTTGGTCGGACCCTCCGCTTGCGGCCGCTATATTATGTATATAGACATTCAAATCAAATTTTCAATAGTGTTTTTTCTTGTTCAAATGTACGTTTAGATGTAACAAAAGTTTCGGGAATGAAAATAAATGTTATGTTTGAAAAAAAAACGCATTGAAAAAGAATCTCGGCTGGACCAGACTCCCCCCTTAAGAAACTGGTGGGTCAAAACACTAAAAGGAGAGATAGTTAAGGAAATATGCTACTACGCAAGAGAATTCGGTAGGCTATTAAGGGGGGAACAATAGACTGCGGCAAATAGTTTTAAAAGTTAAACTAGTAGTCATTGGTGAGATAAAAGAGGTTGTAAAAAAAAGAGGATCGAGAAGTTTAGTCATTGGCGGCTTAAATCATTATATTGGCGCTGCTTACGAAAAGTAGCATGTTTCCAAGCCCGTTTGATATTACCACGAACACTAGCATGCTTCGATATTCACCGCGAAAGTTAACAGTTTTCCGTAACATTGGAATTGTTTCCGACTTTTCTTACATGCTTTTTTACGCCTTGTCTCTATTTCTTTACTCCAATTCCTTTGATCGCAATCGGAAATTTACGATTTTTTAGACCTCCAAAAATTTTTATTGGACTTCAATTAAAATTGCAAGTATTCGGGAAATATTCATTCTACCTTACGTCGATACAATCCACGTTAAATATGATTTTGGCCAAGAAGGACGAGAGTTGAAAATCTTAAAAAAAAAAACTTGAATAATGTTCGAATGTTCCAACTAAAAGAGACGTCAGATGAAAAATGTTTAATTCCAATCGAACATAAGCACGATTTTTCAAACATATTCGACGATAGCCATCTGTAAGATTACAGTAAATTTGTTGAATGATCTTTTCAATAACGTCTTTTTTTTAATAGAAAATCACAATACGTATTTCATTATATTTAGAATTTCGAGATTATTTTTTCATACAAATTATTATTATCGATTTTAATTGATAATTATTATCAAAATGTTAATAGAAGCAACGAGTAGAAAATTAAAATGTCATTATGCAAAAAAATTGTCATATTTTTTTTAAATACTAAATAATGGTTTATATCTCCAGATTTTTACCTGAGCACGAAGGACTTTAAATTCTCACCAAAACTCCTTTTAGTTAGATTGTACGAGCGATGAGATCCTTAAGGTTTGAAACTTACTCCTTTTACATTAGTTTTTACAGTGAAAATCAAACAAGCTAGTTTTCGCGGTGACAGCCGAAACATGCTAGTTTTCGCGGCAAAAGCCGAAACATGCTGGTTTTCGCGGTGAATATGGAAACGTGCTAGTTTCCGTGGCAAAAGCATAATCATGCTACTTTTCGTAAGCAGCGTCGATATATAAAGACTAGCATATAAGAGCAACTCTATGAACATGTGAGTGGGCTATAAAAAACGCAAAGCGTTCTATAATGAGGAATAAAGAAAGAATATAAATGGCAGTAACGGCACTCAAAATTAACTAAAAAGTAAGCGGCAGGTTGAAGCACGCATATTGTTTTCATTGCCTTTAATATACGAATATTTACAAGGATAGCACGCCTTCTATAACTTTTTAGCAGCAATTTGATTGCGTTGTACATTGTACTCTTTCCCATATGGATAGAATTCCAGCAACCCTTCCTAGCACTTTAAGGTATTCCTTTTGCGAACCCGGTTATTTAACAATAAGCTGATCTTCGTCTACAACGAAGTAAAAATACATCACAGTATACTGGTACAATTACAAGCCAAGTTATCGAACTTTTAACGAAAAATTATGACTCTAATAATCATCTAATTCATAAGGCACTTTACGGAGGTGACGTACTGGCCCCATTTCTATTTAGTAGTTTATACCCTAAATCACTCTAGATGCCTGATATTAACCGCTCTACGCGTGTAAAAAATTCTGAAGATTCCGAAATGACACCAAAAACAGGGCGTCGCGTCGCCAAATGTTAATATTAATGATAAAAGAAAATATTAATGATAAAACTTGGAAAAATGTGACTAGCAGTAGAATATTTATAGCCGCGATTTCAGAGAAAATATGTAAATGTCTGAATCTACTAAATTTGCGCGAAATTTTTTATTCCAGTTTATCGTTGAGTATAACAATTGATTGTAACTTATTTTTTATCATGCGCCACTGTAATTTATCGAAGATTCAGAAGGGCTCTGCTTATGGCCCCCCAAAATACGATCCTCCGCGAAAGGAATACCTTAAGGGGGGAGATACTTTTAGGCGAGGATAAAATTTGGTGATTTTCATGATCTTTTTTTAAAAAGAAAAATTTCTTCACCATTTTTGCGACTTAAGGTATGTTTTATTATTACTCTTGGCTGTTACATGGTATTTTTTGTTATTGATCTTTAAAAATGGCGGGGGAATGGTACGGTCTTCGAAACTGCATTTTCAGAACTCGCGTTACTTATAACTAAAAAAACTAATTAACCGATTCTGATGACATTTGGTATATTTTTTTAACCTTGTCTAAAGCAGGTGTGGCCAAACTTTCGAAGTGTGCGGTTGACACTAAGATTCAAAATATCCCTGGTGGTCTACCGCTGGCGAGGGTTTTAAACCCAAACAAAATGGAGCATATTTATTCAATGAAAAATTTCTAAAATAATTTTACAAAGCTCTCACAGAAAATAATCGATCGACTGGTCGACATATGACTCTGAATGTTTTCGAAAATTTAAAAAAAAAAGTATTTTTTAATTCCTAAATGCAGCCTTTTTTCGGAAAATTCAGTATTTTTGTTTCAAAGGGTACCTTTTCATCGATTTTCAAAATTTCTCACTTTCTCTTAGTCCATATTCTGCGTATGAGTGTATTCTGTTAATGAAAGAAAAACCTTATTGGTGTTTTTTTTAGATTAATCCCGCTGACTCTAAGTGTCATACCGTCTGACAACATCCCCTTGCAAACCTTTTAGAAATGATCGTGCCATAACTCCGCCATTTTTGAAAATTAATAAAATAAAAAATATCATGCAATATTTTTGTAAAAAACTTGTAAAGCAAGTTGTGCAAATAAAACTCGATTATTATTATTAAATACCGTGCAACAGCCAAAAGTAGTAATAAAACATACCCCAAGTCTCAAAAATGGTGAAGAAATCTTGCCTTTGAAAAAAATCATGAAAATTAGCATTTTTTTCATCGCCTCATCGTAAGTAAACAGTAGGAGTGTGCGGGTACTCGATTTACTCGGGTACCCGATGTTCGGGTCGGGTACCCGACGGGTTACGTTTTTGCATTACCCGCTATTATCGAGTACCCGTATTTGGTCATCGGGTACTCTCAAATTGTAGGTACTCGTACACGTCGCGTACTCTTAAACTTCGGGTATTCGTAAACTTCGAATATTCGTAAACGACTTGGAGATCCGTATCTATTATTTATATTTATATTTTTTTTTTTTCTAGGTGTATCGATCAAATACTGGGAGAAAACGAAAACTCGAAGAAGGCGATAAAACGAATAAACGATTATACTGTAAAGTCCTTTTTTTGTTTCACTTTTCTATTCTGTGTGTGTGTGTGTGTGTTAGAGGGCGGATTGAAAAACGGTCAATTTTGGCGGATCGTTTCGTAATAGCGCGGGAAAGTTGCGTTTTGGCATCACTAAAAAGTGTGCGAAAGGAACAAATTTACAATAAATATCTTCTGTTCCGGCAAACGCCTTAAAGTTTTGAATTTTTTTAACGTGGGTTTTAAAAGGAGAAAATATACAACAAGACCAACATTCACGCCCTACGTTCATTCGAAGCGAGAAGAATGTAGCTTCCATACGACGTTTTAAAACTGAAAATATCTTGATTAGTTTCAGGGATATAAGCGTTTGAAAAACAAGTTTTTTCTGGGAAAAAAGTTAAAAATGACAAAAAATTTAATTAAGAAGAATGAACCGCCGACATTACCAGTTAGCACAAGACAGAATTAATGAAAATTCGACAAAGAATCTTGCTTTTATTCAGTTTTTCGACATTCAAATATCTCGATATTTCCTGAAATGCTGTCTAAAAAGAAGTTTGCCGGAAAAAATTATTTGTATTTCTTATGAACTCCAACCTTTCGGCAAAGGGTAGAGAACATAAAGCTGGAGTCTATTTCATCCGTTTCGGTACGGTTCCGTGGCGCTATCTACTATGAAAGGAAATTTGAAATTTTGTTCCGGCAACACGGCTTATCGAAAACCCGATGTGAAACGAGTACTCGAAAAATTTGGGTTCTTGATCCGAATCATAGTCTAATTACCCAACCCGACCCGACCAATTCTGCTACCCGCACACCCCTAGTAAACAGTGTCTGGATATTTTTGTTGCAAGAATAAAAAACTTTTTGACACAGAAATAAAACAGCTCTAAAAGTCCCCAACTCATTTTGCTTTCTCATGCAGAAAACTTTCATCTATTGTCCCCAAAATTCTTTTTGCAATGAAATATGTATTAATTTCGGCACTGCGCAGTATACTCTAGAAAAAAGGCATGGAAAAAAAAGAATTCTAAATTATCCACAGGGTTACAATGTAAATAATTGTTGGATCATCACCAGCATTTAACATTTTTAATCTCATACCGATTCTATGCAGCATTCTATTCCCGAGAATACGCATCCTATCACTGCGAAATTCTTAGCATAACCGATGGTTGTAGTTTTCATTTCTCTGAAAACTTCTCTTGCCGTTTGTTGCTTTTCGACCGCAGCCACATTTGGATTTACGCTCGATGAGAATAAGCCTATAGCTGCACCCAGGCCGAATCCTAGAAAAGCAGGAAATTATTAATCGACGCAGTGGAAGATTGGACTTCTTGAAGCAAAGGGCTAACGAATAGGAGCACCTAGAACACAGGCCATGATGCTTTTGAAGGCACAGCTCTCCATGGCTGATTCCATGGCTTTTTCCTCGTTCGTCTTGATCGTCGGCGGTACTACGGTCCTCGGTATGATTATATTTTCTCGAAATCGCTGTTGAGTTCCCACCAAATAAACCGCCAGCTTATCCCATTCCGAATCGCTCATAAAAACTCGTTTTTCGCCGTCGGCGATTGATCGCTTCGGTGGCTTCGGTGGTTCGAAGGACATCATTTTGATAAAGTTCCTTCGAAGACTTGCTTATTTGCTCGAGGTTTGAAATTCTTCCGGCAATTGGGCACATAAGCCGCGAGACACACTGTTGTATTTTTCGTTGTACAACTAAATGAAAAACATATTATTGGTGTAGAACTTTGATAGAATTTAATTCTCACTTCATCCTCAAGTTGAAAACTCTACTCGCTATTTACGAACTATCTGCGGATAAATTGAAAGAAGACATTTCAATGACACGTTTTCTTGTGATTTTGAGAAAATTCACTTTTCATAGGTTTGTCCGACCTGATGGGATAACCTTTACAGATAAAACCGACGCTGTTCACCGCACGGTAACTCGAAGATTAAAATATTTGAACATCCGCCAATTATTGGAAATTGCATTTATTTGCCAAATGTGGTAACAACATTATGTTTCTACGATGTCCAATGATATTATCCCGTTTCGGTCGGAAAAATGAGCGGCACATGCAAAATTGTATGTGCGTAGCGTTGAATGACGAGTCTCATTTTTTATCACAGTTTTTATTTGTCGCCTTTTCAACAGCAGCGTTTTTCATTATTGATTACATTCTTCATAATTGTTACAAGGTATTTGCGGTTTCTATCAAACTGCTCCGATCATCGTTACCTGCAATTGTTAATAAAATGTCTGTCGTATGTCATAACGTGTTAACATTATTATGGATACGTTTCCAAATTAAAAACAGAATGGAAGTTCCAAATTTTTCCATGTCTATATTTTTATTTTTTGTAAAAAGCAGACTGTTAATTAAAAAACACAAGTTTTTCGATAACTATAATATATTCTTGACAGTTATTAAAAAAAACTATCCTTGCAGATTTTACGCAATGGGCGACTTGCAATATCCAATGAGGGCTTTCCTTTCCTACCCTTCTTCAACAATACCTCAGCTCTGATTGGACATCGCTTGTGGCCACTGAGGTACCGTGCGCAGCGGCCGGTAGGGTGCCATTTTATGAGCAGTGGGCGGCAAAAGCATTTTAGTAAAATGTAAAATAAAAGATGGTACGCTTTCGCCACCAATCTTTGTTGCTCGATATAAATTCATTCATCCGAACAGCACGAAGCGATAAATCTACATTCGTCGATGGGCAGAGCTACAGCTTCGGGGAAACCTTAAATTTCCCGCAGTGACAAATTTAGTAACTAGTAAATTACTAAAATGCTGCTACTTCCTCTGTGAAGTTGGTTAACGAAAGTAAATGATCAAGATTTTGATTAGGCTAATACCCGTATTCACAATCTCTCCTTATCTTAAGGATAAAGGACGCCTTAATGAACGCTTCCTTGAATATCAGAGGCGTCTTTGTTTCATAGTCACAACTCGGCTCTCCCTTCCAGAAGGAAGACCTATTTAGGGATATGTGATTGCTTATGGTGGTAAACCGGTGATAGAAGCGCCACTCGGCTTTATTTGAAACTAACTCAAACCGCTTGGCTCTCGATTGTCAAGCCGCCATCGAAATCTCTTCACAATTTCCTCAAAATCATCATCAAATTCATTATCAGAATTGTGTAAAAAATCGCTGTTCATTATGCCGAGTAATTATATGCAAAACTTCTGGGCGAATTTCCACGTGGTTTTAATTATTTATTGAGGTTACGCCGTACACTGATACACTCCGATACGTTTTACGTGGTTCCAATTGCTTATTTCGATTACGCCGTGAATTGTGATACGCCACGAAACTTTTTACGAGTTCCAACAGTTTTTGTTTGTTTAAACTCCGTTCACTGGGATACGTTTCGGAACTTTTTACGTGCTCCACTTTTAACTGTTTTTGAGGTAACCTGTAGACTAGTCTGTGATACAGGTGAAAGCTGCATAGACGCCAAGCGCAAGCGTTAGTCATATGAAACGAAACAGCCAATCACAGTGCCGAAGGTTTCCTCAGGGAAGCTCGAGACCTGCCTTGAAAGAAGGAGGCCAATAAGGCTCCTTGTTCTGTCAAGGAAGGTCTATGAAACGCGAAATAAGGAACAAGGAATCCTTGTTCCTCAAGGAAGGACTATGAATACGGGTATAAGGAATTCCTTTTCCCGAGGGCCGTATTTTGTGGGGGCATGAGAGGGCCCTTCCGAATCATTGGTGAATTACAGTGGCGCCAAATAAAAATAAGTCACAATCAAGGGGCTGGCATCTTTTGGAATTTTTGCTACGCGAATTGTCCGCTGTTTGTAGTGTCCTACTCTGCCACTCGCAGCGCTAGTTCTCGAACAGTGCTGATGCGTGCACAGGGGCTATAGGTTTGTTCGCGCTAGCGACACTTTCTACACTTTTTTAGGGAGTGTACATTTTCGCGTTCGTTTTAACGGAAATGACGTCACGCGCCGCTGTTCGCGTTACGAGTGTAGCTACACTTTCGTGCCACTAGGTTTGTTCGCGCTAGCTGTACTCTACACTCGGCAGTGTAAACGGAACTAGGGCGGTGTCTAGGGAGTGCAGTGTATCCCCTCGCGGGTAAGCAACTCTAGCGCGAACGCGATAGGGTACAGTAAACATGGCGGCTACCTAGTGGACGACACCTTAACCTCAAACAACACATGAGATTACGGAGTCTCATCTAACCGTTAAGAGGGAATGACACCTCATCGCGGTCGGTATGGTAGAACAATTATAGATTCTCAAAAATCTCTGAAACGGCTCTTCAGATCTCGTCGAAACTTCGCCAAACGACGTCAAATAGATAGACGAACAGCTGTCTGCCCCTCAAATTTTCTGAATTTGAGAAAAAAAACTAAATTGGCTTATGATAAGCCAATCTACATTTTTTTCTCAAATTCAGAAAAATCGAGGGGCTGACAGCTATTCGTCTATCTATTTGACGTCGTTTGGCAAAGTTTCGACGAGATCTGAAGAGCCGTTTCAGAGATTTTTGGGAATCTATAATTGTTCTACTATACCGACCGCGATGAGGTGTCATTCCCTCTTAAAGAGATACACCGTGTAACCTCAAGTTTGTTGACCTTGTAAACTGATTACAATGGACGGTGTTATTGCAATGATTAACTTGTACTTGTAATTGCGCTCGGAATTGATGTATTGATACCAGTTTTACATAGAATGGAGTGTTAGCGATAAGATTGTAGAAAACCAAAACCTTCACAAATGCACAACAAGTTGTTGTCAGCATCAACGACTGAGCCGCCTTCTGAATCTCGGAACAGCACTGCTGACTTAATTTTTTGTTCCTGTTCCATGTTAGCTTCTGTTTGCGTTGATAGTAGATTGGAACGTATTGTGATACTGCGAATTTACAATAAACACTTGTCGAATTTACAATAAACAAATATTTACACTTGTCAATAAACACTTGTCAATAAACACACAATAAACACACAATAAACACTTGTCGAATTTACAATAAACAAATAGCGAATTTACAATAAACAATTGACATATATTGTCAATTTTTTTATCACTTTGATGAATAGATATTGATAATTATAATACTTTGTTATTTTGAACCTTTATTATTGATCGTTTTTCATTATAAATGAGAATTTGTGATTGCCTTATACATTTTAGGTTATGTCAATTTTTTAATCACCTTGATCGATAGAGATTGATAGTTATAATAGTTTGTTATTTTGAACCTTTATTATTGATTGTTTTTCGTAATAAATGAGAATTTGTTTGTGATTACCTTATATATTTTAGGTTATGTCGTACTCACCTCTGTGTATGCTCGCTGACAGTTTCGCTGGTTATGGGGTTATTCTAGTAATATCACTGTTACACTTTTCGTGTACTTTTACACCTCGTCAAGATCGAGTGTAGAAAGTCTAGGGTTAGTGGCACCAAAGTGTAGCTACACTCGTAACGCGAACAGCGGCGCGTGATGTCATTTCCGTTAAAACGAACGCGAAAGTGTACACTCTCTAAAAAAGTGTGGAAAGTGTAGCTAGCGCGAACAAACCTATGGTGTATGCGGCAGTGCGAGCCGCACGCCTGCGCAATAAGAAATTGTCAGAAGACTACTAGCGCCATGGGGAGAGGTAGTAGAACTAAATAAAGCGGTCGAGAAGCGTAGCATTTTTATATACCGTAAGGGATAGGACGTGCCAGCTCCCTGGTCACAATCAATCATTATACCCAACGATGAACGGATGAACTAGTATTAAATTTAATGTTGACGGAACCTAACATGACTTGTTTGAATCTTCGGTGTGATATCAAATATTTTCACTATATAACTATATTCACTATATAATAACGACTGTAGCGAGACTCCTACCTTAAATAATTTGCTGTGAAAGAAATCGACGGTGAATGAAGCTCCATAAGAGAAATTACCGAAGGTGAATTATACTGAGCTAACTTCACATGAGTTCTACCGCTGATTAGCCACAAACCGTCATCCTGGCTGAAGCGTCATTAAATTATTCTTAGGTTGGCCTGCCTCACACGGACGCTGTGGCGCGTGCCGCCGCGCGGTAGTGGCGCCACGTTCGCGGGCCTCAAGCAAACATGGCGAAATGCGTGCTCCTTTTGCCTCGGTGAGTGTGCTATTTTCAAAACATGGGGAGGTTAATTTTTTGAAAATATAATATGTGGCATCTAGGAAATCGGGATATTGTCGTGTTGGTAAGTGTGATAAGTGGTTGGGCAATACTGTTGAACATTTTTGGCCCGTATCTCGCGTCAACGATAACATTCGTACTCGTTGTATGTGGCTGGCTTACTTATATCGTCACGGACGACACGCCGTTCACGCCACACGCTTTGCTTATTCTCGATTACGTTGAACAAGCGTTGCGTGAATTTATACGTTTTCTCAAAAGTGGTTATCAGCAATTTGTCGTTTATATCACGGTCCTCATACGTTCCATTTGCCATCTTTATCGAGTGAATATCGTCGAGAGAATGGCTCAACATCGTCGCAGCACTTATCAGCTGAGTTCGGAAACCCGCGCGAGTTCGAGAAATACCTCGAGATTCAGTCTCGTTGAAGGTCTCAGTCCAATACCAAGGGGTACCTTCAGGCAGGTTGGTAATTCATCGAACGCCGAAAATACGCCGTACCCTAATTCCGAGCGGCGAACGTTGGAGCGCGCCAGCTCCTTGGAACACGTGACATCAACGCCGTTGATATCTTGGAGAAAGGAGGATGCCAGAAACGGCGATGTTTTTACCGCTAATCACAACACCGGCAACAGAAACACGTGGAGAGGTACGCAGTCGTTTTCGCAGACTCACACCTTGTCCAGAGGAGAAGAGTCGACTTACAGTCCTGAGGGGTCTCCATGGGGTACGAGCATTAGCCCAAAGATGAGAGCTAGAGCTGCGGGAGTAAAGACTGTTCAAACTGTGGCTGGACCTCTCCTTGCTTCTACAAGATACAACATAGATCCTAAGTATGACTCTCCGGCAATTTCTAATCTCCGTATCTTTGTACTTCATTGTCCCAATTAGCTTCATATTGTTTCCGTGTAGAGACCAAACCCTTAAAGGATCTGCATAACCTTGGAGTCCTAAAAACAGCTCAATTGTTGATATTTTTTTCATATGGGAGCATTCGGTCAATGCGGTTGGGATTTTATGGGGCTGAAGTTTGCATCGTTGGCACGCCAGCAAAATTCTTTCCAATTTCTTATTTTCATTATTATCCAGTTATATTTTGCAGATTTAGGTTGTAGATCGATAAATAAGAATCCCAAAAAGATGGTCGCGTGATTTCTGTAGCTCAAATCTCTTAAAGGTAGTTTGGGGAATAAACAAAACATTTTCGTTGCTTCCCAATGATGCGAACTACAATATTATGGGATTTTACACGTAATTAGTACACAGACTTTATAATTTGTGATTTTTTTAATTTGCAAAATGTTGATACCTAATAAAGTTGAAATTAAAAAACTACATCTACCTAGGCGTCCGAAAAAATGGCCAAATTACGATTTTTTTCTGGGAAGCGGTTGGTGAAAAAACAAGCATTTTTTTCTTACCACAAAGGCACATATATTGAGAGTCTTTTTAAAAAAATACAGAAAAACAAAAACATGGTCGCTGCCAGATTATGCGCTGTTTTTTGCAACGTTTGGCGGTGGACACCAGCTTAAACGGTCCATCCAAAATCTAAAATCCAAATGGGTTATTCAAGTCAACAATAAATACGGGTCGTTGACGATAATCGATTTTTTACATATTTTTTTTTGACAATGTGGCAACGAATTTAAACTCTAGCATACAAAATCTATGAAAGTAGTCATATTTACGTAACTATTAAAAAATGAAGATAAGTTTGATAAAAGTGAGATCGCCAATGATCTTTAAATCTTGGAATGTAATGTTAGAATACTAACAAAATTTTCGTATGATACTTTTTCTAAATTTCGTAGATGACAAAAATTGCAAGTTGACGGAAAAAAAAGTTTAATAATCGACCAAATAAAAAGCAACTTGAATCACTTGTTATCAACAAATGTATAGACATATCGAAAAGTCATACGATAGAAAATGTTATAAACTATGCTCTGTCCAGATTTCAAGTGATTCGGACAACTAAATTTTGAGATACGTCTTACACTGTTTCATAAAACATAGTTTCAAGAAAAATACCGAAGTTTGCAAAGTTGGAATATAACGATTTCTTTCTCCATTTTTTTATTGCTTTATTTTCATCCTTATCTGAAGACGTTTTTTGGGAAATTACGTCCGTAGATCTCTAATAAGGTCTAAATTGGCCAAAAAAATGTTGATCAACTAAAGAGTATTGATATCCGTTTAATTTCAACAACGCAAACTTCAATATTGTCAGGAAAAATGCAAAAGATAAAAGTGTACTCTTCATCAAAACGGTCATAAGCCGGTCATAAGCCGGTTTCTTGAATTTTTACAAAATCTTTGTTGCAAATTGAACTCAAGGCTTTGAAAGTATGCAATAAAAACGTCATAGTGTGCAATTTCATGTAATGTAAACCCTTCAAGCTGGAAACGAGATTCATTTTTCTTTTTATTTTTCTCATCCGCATTATCATTGTCCGTTGCAGTTGGAAAAGAGAACAATAATTCTACCGAATAAGCTGCAAGTTCCAATCCTTTCATAATTAATCTATTTTTGGTATGCTATTAATATGAATTTTCATACAATTGTCTTTTTTGATAGAATAGTGTGTACGACCAACCGGATATGAATATTTTCGATAGTGGTTGAAACACATTTGCAAAGATACATACAGAAATGTGATGAGTTTGAAGTTTGCATTGTTGGAAAGCAAAGAAAATGAATTTTCTTTATTTTCCCAACTTCCCTTGGCAGATTTGATCTATAAAAATAAGGCAAACATTTTTTAGGGTTCTTATTTAGCAATATACAAGCTAAATCTGTAATATTATTTTGGACAGTAATGATGTGAAGTCTCCATCATTGGAATGAAAGGTCTTCTTTATTCATTTCTTTATTTTTATGGCTTTCTAAACTCTTTTGTCGCAGGTTTAGTTTATGGATCCCTAGTTAGGATCTTCAAAATCGTTATACTGATTTTCGCAGCAGGCAAAATGGTCCAAAAACAACTGAGCAGGAAGAAAACATTTTCATTGCATTCCAACGATGCAAACTTCGGCCTCATGAAATGTGAACCTGGTAGGGCAAATCTGTGGACTCAACAAACGTACTCTCTGCTCCAAACATTGATCGATACGATTATCTGTAAAGCAGCATGAATGATTCTTCGTAAACTCAATCTAACGGAGACCTTCAAGAAAACCGTCCATATCAACAATTCTATCTTAACAGCAATGACCGAAACAAAAAAGAAAACTTTGCTGCAACTAATGTTTTCTTTTTAATTTGTAATCAGGGTATACTCGGACGTAACATCACCAGGACTAACAACACGTTTGACAAGATACGCCACCGAAGCAAATACAAAGTTAACTCACCAATCACAGTACAGAACCGGTCAATTTCCAAGGGTCAATTTAAACACGAGTCCAATGCCGTTGATCAACGCGAAAACTGGAAAATTGCGGTCGCCCGTGACCGTGAGAATCGCACCGCCGGAAAATACGAGATACAGTCCTCCCGAGAGGCAACAAATTTTATCCGAAATATGTCACGTCGAGAGTAAAGCGCAGCCCAGCGTCGTGCAGGTACTTCGTGAAATATCATTGAAGAGACACGCGTCGCGAGAGGATGTTACATTCGAGCTCGCAAAGAAGCAACGTACCGACGGTGTATTCAGCGACGGTTTGGAAAATCTTGAAGAAATGACGCAAAAACGTGCGCGGGACGATTCGTCGAGATCGGAGGAAGACGTATCTCCGCCGAACAAGTCTCTGAGGCCGGCAAAAAGATCAAAAATGCCATCGTGCCACGATATTTTGAGTTCTCTGAGCTCCAGTGTAAGCGTTTCATCGGGAGTCAAGAGAAAAGCTATAGACGTATCGAGAAGCGGTACACCCGACGTCGGTAAACACTTCAAATCTTTGGATTCTAGTCACGGTGACGGTATACATCCTTCGCTGTTGTCACGTAGCATATCCGAACCGGCGAAATCGATGAAGCGCCTGCTCAACGATGCAGAAACGGGACATTCCGATCGACAGCGACCGAACAAAAAGTCCTTGGAAGCAATTCCACAAAAGGGAATTGTCAAACCGTCTCTGCCCGGCAAAGGGGCCCTCAACACTGCACGCGCCGATTCTATGCAAGCGGAGCCCAAAATTGTGCAGCGCGAAGTTAAAGCAACGAGCGAAAGAAGCATCAGCAGACCAGCTCCGTCTCCCGTTAGATTGACCGACAAACTATTCATGAAGGCCGAACCGGCAAATATCGAAAAAATAAAAACACTGATCGAGGAACAGGACAGTGCAACGCCTCGTTTCACCACAGACTCCGCGGACGAAATTAAAAAATCGGATATCGTCAATATGCGACAGACTAGTATGAAAAATCGTTTGAAAAGTATGTTCGATGCAATATCCGGCAAAGCAACGAGCAAAATAGATCCCGAAGTCGTCATACAGGCTGAAGACAAATCAACGGCCTCGCAAGCCATCGTTGTTAGCTTAAGTTCATCGACTTCCACTACCAACGTGAACACCTCACCCATAGCAACGTCCGCAATTGTTCCGATAATCGGTAAATCGAAAACGGCAACTTCACCGACTAAACACGTAACCTTTCAGTTTGCCAACGATTCGTCGACCAAATCCACCACCGTCGAATTTCCAAAATTCACGACGAGCGAAACAAAAACTAGCGATACCATACAAGAAACGAAGAAACTGGACAATCCCGTCGTCGCCGAGAAAACATCTTCGATCAATTTAACGTTCACCTGTACCAATCCCACGACAAGTTTCACACCGTTGTCCATCGGTTCGTCAATTTTCACGAACGCTTCGACATCTCCGAGCCAACAGAGTTTACCTTTGGCACCGACTGAGCTTACAAAATCGTCCGTTTCTACGAATCGTCCGTTGGGTGGCGTAACAACGACCGCGTCGCAATTGAATGCTCAAATCACGAATACCACCGCTTCCACCTCGTTGTTTGGAATTCCGCCTGCACATATGGCAAAACCCGTGTCTACACTACCGAGTTTCTCGATGCAAGCCAACGAAAGGCCTCAACTAGCCGCGAGTTTCGCTTTCGGCACTCCAAAATCGACAACTGTGACAGCAAGTAGTCGCGGCGCGTTGCTCGCAACCCCGCAAGTACCGATGAATTCTCCACACCAAGTTGTATCGTCATCGGACTCCAGTTTTTCGGCCCCAACAACATCCAGTGGAATGTTCAGTTTTGGTCTCGCGACTAAGCCAGGCCAAAGTGAATCGTCCGCCGCTTCGACACCCGAAGGACTTAAAAATACGGAGAAGAAAGCTTTCACGTTCGGTGCAACGGTACCATCGAGTTTGGGTTTCCAGCCGTCCGGCACTACCACGGCGAGCCAGAATTCTTCAACCAGTAGCGCCGCCGCGACAACGTCAACCGGAAGTGGCTTCAACTTTTCAACGACCACCGCGCCAGCGACGATCTTCGGTACTCCGAACACCAGTACGACCGCCATGAGTACAGGTTTCTCATCAACAGCGAGTACGAGTTCGAGTTTCACGTTTGGAACCAACACAACTGCGGCGGGCACTGCAAAGCCCGGCTTTTCCTTTGGTACGACTCCTGCGATAAGCTCCGTACCGGCAACTACGTCGTCGGTCGTTCCCTCGTCGTCATTCGGAGTTACGAGTTCCAACATGGCTATCCCTGTGTTCGGTGGACTCGCGACGACTTCTGCATCCTCGACGACTCAGCCGAGCATCTTCGGAGCACCGGCAACCAGCGCATCCGCCATGACAACGCAGCCGAGTCTTTTTGGCGCACCACCCACCACGACCACACAACCGACTATTTTCGGTGCTCCGGCCGCGAGTTCTTCCGGATTCTCCGGTAACGCGACTGCATCGGTATTCGGAACGAGTGGTATTCAATCGAAGACGTTCCCGGCCACCTCGAATGCCCCGACTGCCTTTGGAACGCCCAAAACTTCGGAGACTCCTACTCTGGCAAGTTCCAACGTAGCGGCGCCATCTTTCGCTACAACGACAAAATCCTCTTCGGGTATCTTCAGTGGCGTGAGTTCGGAGGCAAACGCGACCGCCGCACTTCCGTCCTTCGGTAACAGCGCTTTCAGCCAAAAGCCCGTAACGGCGTTTGGCGCCAATACCGCAACGTCGAGTTTCTCCGCGAGTACCGCCAACCCGCCTTCCTTGTTCGAGTCTCAACCAATCGAGGCATTTGGATCCGCGCCATCTTGCAACGCCGGGACCACACCGATTTATGGTTTTTCAAGCACCCCTGCGCCATCTTTCGGTACACCGAGTACGGGACCACCGGCATTCGGGGCAACGAACACATCTACAACCAGTTTCGGTGTTACTACCACAGCTGCGCCGACTTTTGGATCGCTCAGCACGACCACACCCAACTTTGGTACATCCAATTCTGGCGTTCCAACGATCGGACATCAAAATGTTACAAGCCCGAACTTCAGCGCGCCGAGCGCCACCTTTGGCGCGACTACTACAGCGCCACCTGCTTTTCCAACGCCCTCGTCATCTGGCTTCGGTGGTTCCTCGACGAGGACGGCTTTCGGAGCCAATACCAATCCGCCGCCGGCTTTCAGCACCGCGACGAGCTTCGCACGTTTTGGGGCGCCGCCTAACACATCTTTGCCTTTCGGCGCCACTCCGACTCCAGCGAACACGACTTTCGGAGCAACGAGCACCGGCAATACCTCCTTCGGGCCCAACACCAACAATAACAATACCAACACGAACTTTACTTTCGGTGCCTCTCAGCCGAATATCCAACAGCCACAGCCAAATGCTGTCTTCACTTTTGGCGGAGCCCCTACAACCCAGGTTAATAACGCGACGAGCGGCCCGGCTCCATTTCAATTTAGTGCAGCTGCACCGCAAACCGGTAAGCTACAATCACCTCGAGCTTACAAATGGTATCGCAGTAGGGGATACAAACTATAAATTATGCCGTTTGGCGATGGTTGACCTTCCTGTCACAAACGCTCCACGTTTGCGCGATGATACACGTGAGACGACTTCTTCGTCGCGCGAATTGTCACGGTACAAATTAAGGGGGAGATACCTTTAGGCGAGGAAAAAAATCGTGATTTTCGTGTTTTTTTTTTAAGAGGAAATATTTCTTCACCATTTTTGAGACTTGGGGTGTGTTTTATTACTACTTTTGGCTGTTACATGGTATTTTATTTATGTATTAATCGTTAAAAATGGCGGAGGTATGGCACAGTCTTCTAAACGGGTTACGGCGGATGTTGTCAGACGGCGTGACACGTAGCGTCGGCGGGATCAAGGCGGGATATACATTTAGACAGGAAAAAATAATGAATGTTGAGGGATTCTTTAAACTAAGAAATAATTATTCTACAATTATCAAACTTGAGGTATACTTTAATAGTATATTTAGGGCCTTAGGCCACAGTAACGGGTATAAAATCATGTGCGAATTTAACAATTTTTTTTCGTGTGAAAAAGTGATTCACTTATAAAATTGTTTACACATCTATTTAGTATGAATATCAAGCTGTTAGAAAAAAGAAATATATTTTTTTTTTCGATGCACAAAATGGCCGACTACTGATATTTTCTTTTATCTTCCTTTTTAGGCGTTCCGCGGCGTGACATTTAGCATCCACAATTTCTTACCTAGAACAAGAAACAAAGATTCTCGTCAATCTACATTAGAATACCTAGAGAAGTACTACGTACGGAAATTAAAAAATATTGTTTTATTCAAAAGTTGTAGGTATTTGAACTTAAGAAAAGAATTTTCAGTGAAAAATTTCGTTATAACTTCTCGTAAACTTGTCATAAAATGAAAAGTTTTCGATTAATCAGAAATACCGTACGTACTTCTCTGCGAAATGCAATTAGGAACATAAATTTTAGATTTTATGTAAATCGAGTGAAAATTGTTGAAGTTATTTGTCATGCCAATTGGAAAAAAGCTGTATCGAGAAGTTTCGAGTAATCGGTCATTTTGTACAGCGAAAAAAAAATATATATATTTTCTAATAGCATGATATCCATACTAAATAGACGTGTAATTAATTTTATGAGTGAATCACTTGTTTATACGAAAAAAAACTCGCACCTGATTTTATTCCCGTTACTGTGGCCTAAGGCCTTACGTATACAAAACAATTTAAAAAAAATGAATTCCTCATCAAAATGGCGAAGCTGTGGCAGAGTATTACAGCAAGGTCGCCGCGGGAGTTGCGAATCGGCGTGCAGTCTAGCTTCCCGTAGACTTGGATTTGCAAAAAAGTTCAAACATTTTTTCAGTTAGAACATGTATAGTTCCTATGTGACGGTAATTAATATGAAGAAAATGCAAATTCAAGAAAATGGCACACATTTACAAAAAAAATAAACATTTCACGCAACATTTCTGTAAACTGCGGATTAAAAAAGTAGTTTTTGTTCCCAATTTTTCAAAAACAATTCCTGTCAAGTAGAAGGTACCAATATTATCAATATTTCTACCAAGTTTCAACTCAATCGGCTTAATAGTTTTTGAGTAATCCTGCACGCCAATTTCGATAATGCAGTTTTGAAAAAAACGCGTTTGAAGTTCACGCTCGCTCTGAATCCGAGCGGTGGGGCACATCGTTGACGGGCTGTAACGTTTGAATTTTTTCGAATCTCGCTTTGAAACTTTGGGAAAATATTCTACATATATAGTTGTATCGTTTAAAGAATAAGAAAAAGAAATCGATTTTTTGATCGTTTTAATGTATATCCCGCCTTAATCTGAAAAAAAAACCAACGACGATTTTCCTTTCATTAACACTCATATACAGAATATGAACCAGGAAAAAGTGAGAAATATTGAAAATCGATACAATGGTATACTTTGAAACAAAAATGTTGAATTTCCCGAAAAAAATAGCTACAATGTGCAATAAAAAATACTTCTTATTTTTATTTTCAAGAACATTTAAGGGAAAACACCACTCTAGCGGCACAAAATAAGACGTTACTTTGACAATTAATTTTGAGAGAACGAAAAAAGGAAACGGATTTCTTTGGCGAGGGTTTGTTTAGCACATATATTAAAGTATTAAAAAAAATTTATTATAATTTTCATAAAAAATGGCGGTGACAGAGCCCATCTTGAAAAACGTTTTTTCACAAATAGCTTCACGGGAGGACGGTTTTCTCGTAAAGTATAAACCTGGAACAAAAACCAAAAAAATTCTAATCTATATATTATTAGCTGTAGGACTACGTAGGGATTTTTATTATCAAATTTAGAAAAAATGGCCCACTTTGAAAGGAGTAAATGGATTTTTTGCCCAAAAAATAATCAGTAAATTGTTTATAAAAAAAAAAGTTTATATTCAATCGAAAAACGGCTACGTACTCCCATAGAGAATGTAATTGTGAAACTACTATCAAAAAATTTCATATCGATCCATGCAAAGATGTTCGAGTAATCTGTCCTCCCAGTACGAAAAAAGTGGTTTCGAGAAAAACGCGTTTAAAGTTGTACGAGTACTTAAAACCTTGACATTTTTGTTTACCTTTAAGGGGCTATACCAGCGTGAACGATGAAAATTTTGGTGATTTTCGGGAATTTTTGGGAAGAATAGTACTCAATTAAATGTTTCGGAAAATTAAGAATATATTTGGCTATATTTGACCTATATGACATAATTTTTTTATAGAAAAATATTGAGATCCAAGCGACTTATGCGCTGCCTTCGGAGGCGCCGAAAAAAGTTCCTCCACTGCTGACATGATTCCGGCCGATTGAGTAGCTGAAACCGAAAAAGGAATAAATGTTGTTAAACTGGAAGGTATTTCCTGTACAATGACAGGATTACAATGATAGGATTTAGTTATGAAAAAAAGTCTGTTTTCTTGCCTATAAAATGGTCGTTTTTTTTCAATGTCAAATCGTCAATCTTCATCCGATCAAAAATATCCTATGTCATTGTAGAGTAAATATATTTAAGAGTAATCAGTTCAAATTTCAAGTCGATCGGATGATTGCTCTTTGAGTTACAGTGTCAGCAAATTTTTGAAAAATCTCATTTTGAGAAAAACGCGTTTAAATATTTGAATATCGCTTTTTGCAAGATAAAATGATATTTACCATAAAAACTGCTAATCAGCTATACTTCTTGAAAGTATAAACTGTCGAAAAAGGCAGCAAAAAAATCGATTTTTTGAAAGTGTCATACTGGTATGGCCCCTCAATATGTGATGCCTGCACCATACGAAAGAAATTTTTATTTACCTTTAATCTGTGATGCCTGCAGCATAAGGGGTAACACCATCCTAGAGTGGTGTTATCCCTTAAGGTCATGGTTTAGGCGATAAAGTTAGAAAGATTTATACCGAATTTCATCAGAATCGGTTAATTAGTTTTGTAGCTATACGTCACGCCAGTTTTGAAAATGCATTTTAGAAGACTATGCCATACCTTCGCCAAAGATTAATAAATAAAACAATACCATGTAATAGGCAAAAATAGCAATAAAACATACCCTAAGTCTGAAAAATGGTGAAAAACTCTTTTCTTTTAATCCTTCCTTGACACACTGTGTCATTTTGACCCGGACGAATTTGAAATAAAACGCTCGTTTTCCCAAAATTGAAAGTTTTCAATAATCGTTTACAACAATTCAATTTTATACTTTCCGAATTTCAATCTTGCAGACATATTAAGAAATGTTTAAACTGTATCCCGGATTTTCTTTCAATAAAAACCGACCGAAGGGTTGTTAAGGCCTTAGGCCACATTAACGGGTATAAAATCATGTGCGAATTAAAAAAAAAAATTCGTGTGAAAAAGTGATTCACTCATAAAATTAATTACACATCTATTTAGTATGAATATCGAGCTGTTAGAAAAAATATATATATTTTTTCGATGTACAAGCTATTAATATTTTCTTTTGTTATATTTTTTTAGGCGCTTCACGGCGTGACATTTAGCATCCACAATTGTTGACCTAGTACAAAAAACAAAAGTTCCCGTCAATCTACATTAGAATATCTAGAGAAGTACGTACGGAATTTAAAAAATATTGTTTCATTAAAAAGTTGTAGGTATATGAACTTAAGAAATGAATTTTCAGTGAAAAATTTCGTTATAACTGCTCATAAACTGCTCATAAAATGAAAAGTTTTCGATGAATCAGAAATTCCGTACGTACTTCTCTGCGAAATGCAATTAGGAACATAACTTTTAAATTTGACATAACTCGAGTGAACATTTTTGAAGCTATTTGTCACGCCAATTGGAAAAAAGCTGTTTCGAGAAGTTTCGAGTAGTCGGCCATTTTGTACATCGAAAAAAAATATATATATTTTCTAACAGCTTGATATTCATACTAAATAGATGTGTAATTAATTTCATGAGTAAATCGCTTTTTTATACGAAAAAAATTGCACTAAATTCGCACGTGATTTTATACCCGTTACTGTCGCCTAATGCCTTTAATGGCAGATGGATAAAAGACTATCCAGGTCAAATGGACCCAGTGTGTCAAACTCGTATTATAAGTGTGTCAAGGACGAGTTTAAAAAATCATGCAAATCAGCCAATTTTTTCCTCACCCAAATTAATCTTCCCCCTTAAAAATGTAATACGTCCGATTCAGACTAACTACGGATTTCTGCTTTTACTGGAAACGTTTTTCGAAAAAGTAAAACACTTTGGCAATTTCTTCGGTGGTCACGATCCGTTTGTTAATTGTTACGACGAATTTCAGGTGGTTTCAACTTTACCGGAGCGCCGACTACACCGGCGCTAAATTTCTCCAAGGACGGCGCGCCGGGCGGTTCGTTTGCTCTGCCGACCCCCGGAGTAAGCTCGTTCAGCGTACCGCCAGTACCAGGTGGAATGTTCAGCATAGGCACCGGATCGACCGCTCCCCGATCGAGACCCAGCCGAAGAAGGCAGAGATAGTGGAGAATGTAAAAGAAAAAATTCATCCGATTCCATCGGTCATACCCCATTATTATTTTTCATTTCGAAATACATCATCCATGTTGTCTATACTCCGAAGACACGCGATTTCATCAAAGCTAATATCAAAACTTTCCTGTTTCGATCTTATTACCACGGACTGCCAATATTTTTTGATTATTGTCATTCGTCATTTTTTTCATTGCGTTTTAAGTTGACGTCAACAAACAAAGCTATAGACCGATGGTTCAAGAGCCGCCGAAAAAGAAAAGTAAATTTCGTAGTTGCAGCAAAAAGAACGATCCCGCGTTTATAACCGTCTTTTGATATCGTGGAAGCATCAAACCTATAAATCGTGTTTGCAGGCACATTCTGATTAAAACATTCTACAAATTTCGTTTACCGTACTTTTGCAAAAACGACAATGCCTTTTTTTCTGTTCCGTCGACTGGGTAGTCAGTTAAGTTGCGATTACCATATAATCGTCATTCACGTGAAATTATCGACCCTTCCCATTACATTATTGATTTCATGTATGTACCGCGTACACGCGAGAAGACTGGGGGCTACTGTGAGAACAGCGAAGAGTCGGTATTTCCCTCGATCATTGAACATTTCCGGATGTTCTGAATATTTTTAAATGCTCGTCAGTCGAATCGGGGACTTGATCGACTACGATGGTCGAGCAAGGAAGAGGAGAGGAATTTCATGATTTTCGTAATACAATATGGTATGCGAAATGGCTAAACACTGCGTCTCGAAATCCATCTGCCTTGTATCAGTATCATGTATAACATAGGTATTAACGGAAGGTTTGCGGAAACGCAAAAGTAACGATGCGTAAAAGAAACGACTGTGAGGGAATATTTTCGAAATTCGTGCCCTGGGAGGGCCATTAAAGCCGAGAAAATAATTCGAGGACACGATAGATAATTTGCATATGTATAGAATAACTGCTGATTCTTCGTTAGTTCTTACTTCTAATGTAGAATGGAATTCGAGGTGTTTGAGTAATATATTATTACGAAAAGTGAAGACTGTAACATATGGGAGGAGTAATAAATCATATTCTCGTACTATGTTACGAACGAAAGTTCATTGTAAGATCGCTTTGAATCGCCTATCCACCTCCCTACATGTTTAGTCGCGTTCACTTGCTCGTCCAGACCCTCTGCTTGAGCAAGCGATATTCGCATTTCTCATTGCTATGAACAGACAAAAAATGTGAATCTTGAAAAATGACGAGCAAGTCAAGTGCTAGTTCAACATGGCACTTTCATATCGCTGTCACTTCTGGCTGCGTATACCCCGAATTTTTCATGCAACTTTTTCGGTTCAAAGATCTATAAAATCTGACTCCTACCAACATTCTTCCGCAGCTCAATGCCGGCATTCTTCAATAGACTTTGCAAATTAGTTTCCACAGCTCCATTTTTTTATACTGGTCGCATCGTTTGTTCTGTGTAAAAGATCAAAATGAAATGCAATAAGCATCACGCGCAATGCGAATGCAATAAGCATCCAAATAAATTGCAGGGAAGCAAACAAATTTGTTTTTACGAACAAATCTAACAGTTGAATTTCTGATTTTTCTTTGCTCATTCTTTTTGTAGGGTAGATTCTGTATAATTTCCGTGAGATTCTTTGGATCGCGTACATTGTGTAAATAATCGTTCACATTAAAAAAGTTGTATGTTACGAACAAATGATTGTAATTTTTATGGAATAAACATTGTTGAATATCTTCCACACGAATTTTTGTTGGATGCTCAATGCTCAAATCGGCGAGAACCGCCAGAGAGCGCTAGTCGATATTTTGTCCAAGTTTGCAGCATTAATAAAACTGAACTTAAACCAAAGAAGACATAATTATAGCAATGTTATGTTACGTTGTCATTTTTCAAGATTGAAAACAGCTTTGGCAAGGACAAATTATAAAGTGCGAGAGCAACGTCGTGAACCGAGGGCAATCTCGAGGAAGAAGCACGTTCTTTGGTGAATCAAGACGAAGTTTCGATACCGTTCTTCAGCTGCAAGAGTGGAGATGAAAATACAATGAGTTTTCGACAGGCTGCCAACTTGTGGCGAATAAAATTTCATGTAAAAATTAATTATTATTGGGCAATATTCAACTTATAATATTGTCGAAAAATATTTCTAAGCCGGAAAATGATACTGTTATAATTTTTGCAATTAAACATAAACATGTTGCAATTTTATTCAAGAAATAATAACTGATAGACTTGGCAATGGCGGCCGTTTCTACCATTGGCACGACTGACTATCGCTAAAGCATCACCGGCTTTGGGTTATTTACGCGTTGAAAAACGTTTAACGTTTTATAAAGAGTTTTTTGATTCGACAAAGTCGAGAAAACGTTAAAACTGTCGAGCGGACGAATAAATACATTTTATTATAAAGTTCAAAATCTGTAATACAGCGGTTCTCAAACTTTTTTGGCGACGGAATCCTCTTGACACACTAAATATTTTACGGAGTCCTAAAATAAGTAAAACCTGGTTTTATGTTTATTTTTTAATTAAAATCGAGGGATAGTGCGATATCCGGGACGCCCAGTTTTGACCGTTGATTCTTAATATTTAAACCAAAATAATGAGAATTTCAAGAATAAACAATTCGCCGTTTTTGCTTCCTTAAGGGGAGGGTAGGGGATTCAGCGTGAAAAAAAAACACTTTTTTGCGAATTTTTTTCATCTATGTGGACAGAGTAAATTTATTGAAACCTTTTGTACATTATTAAGTGTCATTTCAAGAACATTCCGTGAAATTTGTACGCAAAAATATCCACAAACAAGCCGGTGCCGCGTTTTTCTCAAAACCACTTTTTCAAAGTCCGTGTTCACTGCCATTTGAAAACTACATGACCGATTTACTTTAAACTTGGTACACACTTTCTACATATAAAATACCTCCCCCCCAGCGGTTAGTTTGAAATTTTATTTTTACATTGAGGGGGTTTTCCACCTCCAAAATGACGGAATGTTTCGTGAAAAAAGCACTTTTCACTTTACATGGCCACCAAAAATTTAGAAATTAAAAAGAAATTATCAAAGACCGTTGGGGGGGGAGGATTTGATGATACTTTGACTAAATTTTAATGGTACTTGATTTCAGATAATTTCTAGCTGAGATACAGTGAACACCGCAAATCGTGTTTTCCCAAAAGCGTTCTTGGAAAAGCTTTGTCACCGGCTTGTTTGTGGATATTTTCGCGTACAAATTTCACGGAATGTTCTTGAAATAACACTTAACAATGTACGAAAGGTTTCAATAAATTTACTCTATCCATATAGACGAAAAAAAATCGCGAAAAAGTGTTTTCTTTTTCACGCTGAAACCCCTACCCTCCCCTTAAGGAATTATGAGCGCTTTTAGCGGTTATTGTAAATACGCCAAAATTCAACGATTGTTGTTGGCTCATGGGTACAATATCTTTATTTTATCGTAAATAATGGAAATTGCCCAGGCCAGCTCCAAAAAGTATTTATTTGTTTAGTGGTATATAAATACCACTAAACGTAGTATTTATATGATTTCAACATAAATTCCAAGATTATAATGCTTTATTTATTCATAGTCTCTGTTTATTTATAACAATAAGAGTTGTTCCATATAATTACTACACCAAATTACTAAACGATATTTTTGACATAAACTTAGAGCCTTACAAGTTCGAAGAAGGATGTACCGTACACTTGTAATCCCTCTTCGGACTCCTAGCGATTAAAAGTACTACTTTACTCGCTGTCTAGTCGCACTTATAAGCGAGGAAAACATGATAGTGGTATTTAAAATACATTGTTGGCTTTTGAGACAATTGTTGAAACTATAAATTTCCAAGTTAACTTGCCCGATGTTGCTTGTAATTTTCAAATTCGAAAAAATCGTCATTTTCGATAACTATCGAAAAATTCTAATTTGAAAGCCAAATACGCGAAATATCAACTTTTACCACTCTTCATATTTTCTTCATTTTGACTCGATAACCCTAAATTCACCGTCAAATCTTGGCGCCCCGGATATTGTACTCTTGCCGAAAATCATACAAAAATGGGTACTTTACACAACAACGTATCAATTCCACTGTAAATTGATGAAATTATTTTCATTTATTGGGAGATATAAAGGTATTTTTTTTTTGTGAAGCCCTAGCAGAGGCTCCGCGGAGCACACTTTGAGTATAGCTGCTCTAATACAATGTACGTTTTAAGTACCCGCCCATTTTGAAATACCCGCCAGTTAATGCCGGACTGTGAGTGGCTCACTCGACAGAGCCAGTTAACGCGGTGTTGCCATGTTTAACCTACAAGTTCCATTAATGTCCGAAAAAAAACCGTTCCAGCTTAAAGTTCACATCTTTTTTCGAGGATTATTAATGAACGAAGTAGAGAAACCGCTTAATTTTTCGACACAACATTCCCAACAGTATAATCACGGTTTTATTACTTTTTAAAACTTAAATCGATCGATTTTAGCCCCTACAGCTTCCATAACTAGGTTCAACTAGAGCATTAACCCTCCGTGGTGACCCAGGGGTCAAAACGATCCCAAGCGCAACTTGAAGCCAATATTACTATAAGTTGTTGGCGGTTACGGCGGCTGTCCGCCCTCTAACGGTGCTTTGGGGTAACCCCTTGTAAGTACAGACTAGGGTGGGACGTGGAACTATTTTTTTTCTCAAACTACCCAGGTAGCAAAATGTTATCCATATGGCATCCGAAACCCAGGCAGCATAAATGTCCAATTGACGTCGATAAGTTGCCGTTCTCAGGTTGTCTTTAAGATATGACCGTAAGATAACTATTCGACATCTTTCAAATGACATCCCGTATAATGCTGCCGTAAAGTTATCTTTTTTATGATATCTTTCGGCGATGAAAACGGATGTCTAAAAGGTATCCCAAATTATTATCCAATTCGTGACATTTCTAAGTTATCAAAAAGTTATCGCTTTATGGTTATCTATTGTATCTAGTTGAATGTTGTCCGAAGGATATCATAAAGACGAATTACATAAGACGTCTTTTCCATGACATCTTTCAGATATCGGTAAAATGCTGCCTTTTAAGATATTTGGTATTGGCGGAAACAGTAAAAAGTCATCCAAATGTTGTCCTAAAGATGACATCGAACGGATCACTTTTGTCATAGTGCGAATATAAGTGTGTCATACCGTTTCATTTCGCCGGCAAAAATTCCGTGTAACGATACTTAATCGAGTAAATATAGCTGTTGAAATATATATACGCGAGTGTCTTTCGTTCTATTATTCTTTTTTCCTATGCATATATTTAATGTACAGTGTTTTTATTCTAAAAGCGTACGTCTACTTTTTAGGTTAGCCAAGGGATTGTTTGAAGTAGGATATACTTCGAGTATCGACTTAAAAGTTCGAGTAAGTACAATATTCTACTCTTTTATAGTTTGCTTTCCTATGCATTTTTTATATTTCTATGCAAATTCGTTGAGGCACGTATCAAAGCTCTCGTCAAACCTAACCTACGAAGTGCGCTGTGTCACCAATTTTACTGTGCCGTAAAAAACCTCGTCCGATCCTAATTCTGGATTGTCGATTTGCATTGCAGAATCGTTAAAAAATAGCTGCTTCCCAGATATGTCTTTAGTACATATACATATTTAATTAATTTCCATTCGATTCTAAAAGCGTATGTTTCCTTTTCAGGATATTCAAGGGATCGTTTGGAGCAGACGTTTTTGGCGGAGGACTTGAAAATTTAAGTAAGTATGCTTTTTTCTACTTTATATTTTCATATAATCAAATATATTATAAACGTTTAAAAGATAGTTTATTCATATAAAAATGATGGGTCCCCCGCTGAAGCCGTTTCTTGAACTGTCACAAAGACAGCAAAGGCGGAGAGTTTCTATTGCATTAGAAAGTGACCTGAATTCGGTATATCGTGTAGATTTAAATCCTAATGCTGTTGTGCCAAATCCTGCCGAACCTCGCCGATCACCACCAAGAGCTTGCATTGTTCAATAACTGTAGGATATTATACGGATGTCGATTATATCTTCTTATTTTGGGATCACTGAACCAGAAGCATTTAAACGAAAGGCGGTAGCTTTATTAGAATTTACGAACGATACAATAATTAATTCAGCTTGGGCGTACGGTGAACCGAAACTCGTCTTTGCTACGACTGCCCGAAACATGTATCCTTGGAAGGCGTTTCGGTTGTTTAAAAACATCGCCTCTCAGTTATGGCCGGTTTACTTGCACATACATTAACAATATAATCCGGAGATAGAATATCCGATCACTAGGGTGGGATTGATTTCACACCCTACATAACTGATGAGGTATTCCAGAAGTAAAAAAATTTTAAAATGAAAATACAAAATATAATTGTAATTGTTTTCTTCTTATTTAGATCTTCATGTAATTGATCTTTCATTTTTCAGCTGAATGTCGTGATGAGCGGCTGTTTACTAATTTAATTATAAAATTGTATGTTCTAGAGACAAAAAATCCAAGAAATTGGAGGAAAAACAGTCCAAAAGATCGTCAAGCATTCGTTGGACGCTCTCATCGATGACGAATTGACGCAGAGAGTCGTATGGGTTCTTGGGACGGAGGACAAGCCGAAAATATCGAAATTTCATTTTCCTCGCATTATTATTGGTACGTATAATGTGTGCGCATGTATGAATAGATAGGATATTATTTCAATATTTTGTGAAGTACAGTAGAACCTCGATTATCCGAACTAGTCTCGGTCCCAATTAGTTCGGATAATCGAACCGTGGGTTTTTTGGGACGAGATCATAAACAACAATGCTGTTTATGATCTCGTCCCAAAAAACCCACGTTTCGATTATTTGAACTTTTGATTATCCGAGCTAATTGGGACCGAGACTAGTTCGGATAATCGAGGTTCTACTGTAGTTCGCTGTATAGAAGTCGTCAAACGTTGAATAATATCTTATTGATAATATTTGGTTATTTTATTTTCCAGATGTCGTAGGAAGCGTTTTTGCTGACGCAAAGTTGAAGGAGATCGAAGCTCGCATCGCCGACTGGCTTCGCCGTGGGGGGACCGCATAAAAGCGGTAAACATCGCAACCACCAAAAGGCGTAATCGCAACAGCGAAGTCCAATGACGATTGTACCATGATTTTTTAAAAATATTTTAACATTAAATTTATGTTTATAACATTTAATTATATTTCACTTATAATTATTAGTTGATGTTTTATTTATAATGACCAAGCCCACTTCTGAACCGACATGACAATATCTTATTAATTTCTTTATTATAAAAATTAACTTATTAACAGTCTAGAATATTTAATATTGCTTAATAATATCCATTTTGATTATTATATGGTAAGCATAGTTGATGAAAGTTTTTTTTGCAATCCGAACGAGTATATATATATATACGCAAGTTCATATAGAAAGTAACAAAAAATTTTATCATCTTTGCTTATCATATAATAATTGAAAATCGGCAATATTGAGCTATATTAAATATTCTAGACTATTAACAAGTTAATTTTTATGAAGAAATGGATAGGATATATATATATATATATATATATATATATATATATATATATATATATATATATATCCATATATGGCCAATAAATAGATAACCTTTCGATAGTACTCTTCGATGCCATTTGGATGTCATTTTGTCAACCTTATTCGGATGCCTATTAGACGACTTTTAGATGGCAGTGGTATCTTGGCATTTTTGTGCCTTTAAGAGGACATCTTTCGGATATATCGATTTGGTGACTTTACGCTAACTTACCGACAACTGATAAGAGTTAACCTTTTGTTGACATTTTGGTAACCATTAAGGCCCGGTTCCACAACTCTCGGTTAACTACAGTTAACCGAGGTTTAAGACGTTAAACCCGGTTCAGTAAAGAAGTAGCGTTCCACAACATCATCAAACGCCGGTTAACTGCGATTCGCTTCGGTTAAAGTTAATCCCCGGATTTTGGGGGTTTAGCCAAGATAACGGAGGTTTAATAATGTGGCGACATCGGTAGTGTGTTTTGAAAGCTGGGAGCGGTCGGCTGCTGCACATCGCTGACATGTTGTAGGCGATTGGAGGTTATAGTGGCAATTGTTCTTCTCTCATTGTCGCGTTGCATTTCGAAATAATTAGAAAATAAATCGAACCTCTTCTATTGTATATTTAATAATTAATTGTTCATTGTAATCTGAACAATGGCTCATGTGTTCCTCATTTATGTTTATTCATATACAATACCTGTTGCGAAAAGTTCTTTACGAACTGCGGCGAAATGTTTTCGCGTCTTTTTTTTTAAGTTGTCCCAACAGCTTTTAAGCGACGTGACATTTCTATTTAGCGATGAACCTTGGCTATTAAATTCGTCACATGCACTTAGCCAACATTTCTCCTTTTCTTTGATTGTCACTGAATCAGATGCTTTATTTTCTAAAATATTCTTTTTCTTCTTGACTATTTCGCTTAAACGAATTTTTTCATCGACCGAAAAGTTCGGTAATCTTTTCTTCGTTAGCGGTCCGTCTTCATTATTCCGCGATATGTTGTTTACTATCGCCAACAAGTTCCGCATAACCTTTATTGCCGAGATTCTTCCTAACCTTTTACCGGCATTTTCAAATATCCAATCACTATTCACTTTTGGAAAGAAAAGAGTGTCTATCCAAAGTTTCCCTAGGAGACTATACGTTTTCGTAACCGATGGTTACAAATGAGTTGTGGAACGCAATACCAGTTTAACCGCAAGTTTATCTTTAACGGCGGTTCACGTGAACCTTCGTTAAACGTGAAGTTGTGGAACCGGGCCTAAAAGTTGTCGTATAGTTAACTATCGGACACGAATAAGTTATCTGCCAAGCGGACATAAGTGATACGTTTTGTAATACAAAACGGCGTCTTTTTGGACAACCAAAAAGTTATCCGTATCCGTTTCGCATATCTTCCCAGGTAGCAAAATGTTATCCATATGGCATCCGAAAGATATGCGAAACGGATACGGATAACTTTTTGGTTGTCCAAAAAGACGCCGTTTTGTATTACAAAACGTATCACTTATGTCCGCTTGGCAGATAACTTATTCGTGTCCGATAGTTAACTATACGACAACTTTTAATGGTTACCAAAATGTCAACAAAAGGTTAACTCTTATCAGTTGTCGGTAAGTTAGCGTAAAGTCACCAAATCGATATATCCGAAAGATGTCCTCTTAAAGGCACAAAAATGCCAAGATACCACTGCCATCTAAAAGTCGTCTAATAGGCATCCGAATAAGGTTGACAAAATGACATCCAAATGGCATCGAAGAGTACTATCGAAAGGTTATCTATTTATTGGCCATATATGGATATATATATATATATATATATATATATATATATATATATCCTATCCATTTCTTCATAAAAATTAACTTGTTAATAGTCTAGAATATTTAATATAGCTCAATATTGCCGATTTTCAATTATTATATGATAAGCAAAGATGATAAAATTTTTTGTTACTTTCTATATGAACTTGCGTATATATATATATACTCGTTCGGATTGCAAAAAAAACTTTCATCAACTATGCTTACCATATAATAATCAAAATGGATATTATTAAGCAATATTAAATATTCTAGACTGTTAATAAGTTAATTTTTATAATAAAGAAATTAATAAGATATTGTCATGTCGGTTCAGAAGTGGGCTTGGTCATTATAAATAAAACATCAACTAATAATTATAAGTGAAATATAATTAAATGTTATAAACATAAATTTAATGTTAAAATATTTTTAAAAAATCATGGTACAATCGTCATTGGACTTCGCTGTTGCGATTACGCCTTTTGGTGGTTGCGATGTTTACCGCTTTTATGCGGTCCCCCCACGGCGAAGCCAGTCGGCGATGCGAGCTTCGATCTCCTTCAACTTTGCGTCAGCAAAAACGCTTCCTACGACATCTGGAAAATAAAATAACCAAATATTATCAATAAGATATTATTCAACGTTTGACGACTTCTATACAGCGAACTACAGTAGAACCTCGATTATCCGAACTAGTCTCGGTCCCAATTAGCTCGGATAATCAAAAGTTCAAATAATCGAAACGTGGGTTTTTTGGGACGAGATCATAAACAGCATTGTTGTTTATGATCTCGTCCCAAAAAACCCACGGTTCGATTATCCGAACTAATTGGGACCGAGACTAGTTCGGATAATCGAGGTTCTACTGTACTTCACAAAATATTGAAATAATATCCTATCTATTCATACATGCGCACACATTATACGTACCAATAATAATGCGAGGAAAATGAAATTTCGATATTTTCGGCTTGTCCTCCGTCCCAAGAACCCATACGACTCTCTGCGTCAATTCGTCATCGATGAGAGCGTCCAACGAATGCTTGACGATCTTTTGGACTGTTTTTCCTCCAATTTCTTGGATTTTTTGTCTCTAGAACATACAATTTTATAATTAAATTAGTAAACAGCCGCTCATCACGACATTCAGCTGAAAAATGAAAGATCAATTACATGAAGATCTAAATAAGAAGAAAACAATTACCTCATCAGTTATGTAGGGTGTGAAATCAATCCCACCCTAGTGATCGGATATTCTATCTCCGGATTATATTGTTAATGTATGTGCAAGTAAACCGGCCATAACTGAGAGGCGATGTTTTTAAACAACCGAAACGCCTTCCAAGGATACATGTTTCGGGCAGTCGTAGCAAAGACGAGTTTCGGTTCACCGTACGCCCAAGCTGAATTAATTATTGTATCGTTCGTAAATTCTAATAAAGCTACCGCCTTTCGTTTAAATGCTTCTGGTTCAGTGATCCCAAAATAAGAAGATATAATCGACATCCGTATAATATCCTACAGTTATTGAACAATGCAAGCTCTTGGTGGTGATCGGCGAGGTTCGGCAGGATTTGGCACAACAGCATTAGGATTTAAATCTACACGATATACCGAATTCAGGTCACTTTCTAATGCAATAGAAACTCTCCGCCTTTGCTGTCTTTGTGACAGTTCAAGAAACGGCTTCAGCGGGGGACCCATCATTTTTATATGAATAAACTATCTTTTAAACGTTTATAATATATTTGATTATATGAAAATATAAAGTAGAAAAAAGCATACTTACTTAAATTTTCAAGTCCTCCGCCAAAAACGTCTGCTCCAAACGATCCCTTGAATATCCTGAAAAGGAAACATACGCTTTTAGAATCGAATGGAAATTAATTAAATATGTATATGTACTAAAGACATATCTGGGAAGCAGCTATTTTTTAACGATTCTGCAATGCAAATCGACAATCCAGAATTAGGATCGGACGAGGTTTTTTACGGCACAGTAAAATTGGTGACACAGCGCACTTCGTAGGTTAGGTTTGACGAGAGCTTTGATACGTGCCTCAACGAATTTGCATAGAAATATAAAAAATGCATAGGAAAGCAAACTATAAAAGAGTAGAATATTGTACTTACTCGAACTTTTAAGTCGATACTCGAAGTATATCCTACTTCAAACAATCCCTTGGCTAACCTAAAAAGTAGACGTACGCTTTTAGAATAAAAACACTGTACATTAAATATATGCATAGGAAAAAAGAATAATAGAACGAAAGACACTCGCGTATATATATTTCAACAGCTATATTTACTCGATTAAGTATCGTTACACGGAATTTTTGCCGGCGAAATGAAACGGTATGACACACTTATATTCGCACTATGACAAAAGTGATCCGTTCGATGTCATCTTTAGGACAACATTTGGATGACTTTTTACTGTTTCCGCCAATACCAAATATCTTAAAAGGCAGCATTTTACCGATATCTGAAAGATGTCATGGAAAAGACGTCTTATGTAATTCGTCTTTATGATATCCTTCGGACAACATTCAACTAGATACAATAGATAACCATAAAGCGATAACTTTTTGATAACTTAGAAATGTCACGAATTGGATAATAATTTGGGATACCTTTTAGACATCCGTTTTCATCGCCGAAAGATATCATAAAAAAGATAACTTTACGGCAGCATTATACGGGATGTCATTTGAAAGATGTCGAATAGTTATCTTACGGTCATATCTTAAAGACAACCTGAGAACGGCAACTTATCGACGTCAATTGGACATTTATGCTGCCTGGGTATTTCCCACTAGGAGCAATCTTTTTCCTTAAACTGTCATATCTCAGGAGTTTGACCCTAAAATTTTATGACAAAAAATTCATAATTGAAAGTAGATTTTTTTTATAGTAAAAAAGGGTTTTTTACGCATTGATCCCTTGCTGATTTTTGCCGCCATTTTGAAATTCGATTGAAATATAATACCGAGAATACCACATTCTAGAATATTCAAATTAATATCCTGAATTTTTATGAGTAATTCGGAACGATGCGGTCAACGCGGCAAGCGTTTGAAACATGGCCGAGGTCATTGCGACCCCCGCGAAGGGTTGAGAATCTCTGAAGCTATGCTATAAAACTATGGATTAATTTTTGGACAGTTGATGCATTCTAAATTTCAATCTCCCAGTGATATGAATTTCAATAGTTTACAAGCATTTCGATTTTAGTCTCGAAACTCCTTATTTTACCAAAGTGGTTAAAGGAGCTCACTCGTACCATTGAGCCTCTCGCCACGTTCTACCAGGCATCCGGCTTTGACAAGCTTTTTAGAAAGGCTGATTTAATCACCAATCAGGAGTAGCAAAATGAATAATTCTTTTTATCATCAACGTGGCCGACTTTTCAAAAGAAACATTACTGTAAGAAAATGTTAAGAAAACACTATTCAGGCTGGGTAGGGGGAAACCAAAAACGGAGTTCGCTCCTGGCCTACGATTCGCGCCAGTACGAAGAATTCGGTCCATTCTCGCGATCTACACGTATGCACACATTTTCAGGCAGAGGAATCTCGATTCAAAGCTACGGTTTTGATTGGGCGCATTTGGTCAATGTGTGTTTACCACCAATCGGCGTTGCATGTCATTTCTCACACGCGTGCGTTGCTTCTCGTCCAACGTGTAGATTGCCGACAAGCTATTCGCGAGGGACGAATCGGACAATATAAATAAACCGACACTGATCGAGGAAGACAACGGCAGAAGACCACGTTTCATCACTGAAACCACCAACCAAATTGAACAAACGAATGTAGTTAATATGTAAGAGTAGTGGGGAGAATCCTCTAAAGAGTCTGTTCCATGCCATATCCGGAAAAGCAACAAACAAAATAAGGCCGAGTGATCATTGCTAGCTGAAATTTATCGACTTCGACTACTAATGTGATACTGATTGAAACTTCTGCGATTCTTCCGATGATTTTATATGAAAAACGGCAACTTCACCAACGAAACACGTCATCTTTTGGTTTGCCTGAATAATTGGTGTACCCGTTTTCACGAACTCTTCACCAGCCCAAGCTACGAGTGAAGAGTTCGTGAAGGAGTCACAAACTCAATGAGTGCCAGATTGTCATTCAATTCTCAAATTAGTAATTGCACCACTTGTGCCTTGTTGTTCACAATTCCTGCTGCTATCCCATCAAAATCTGGTTCTACTTCCGACCATTTTTGGTGCTCCATTTGAGAGTTTTTCCAAATTTGCCGGTACCATAATTGCACCCACGTTCCCAACCACCTCAAATGCCTCAACTATCGAAGCTGGCAACGTTTCAGCTACTCCTTATTTAGCAAGTTTGACTATAGTTTTACCATCGCCAAGGTAAAATCACATCAAGCTGCCAAATTATGTCACAGTGAATAACAAAACTATGCAAATAGCACCAGTTTGAGGATGGTCAGCCTTTTTATCAAAAGCACAATGCGGCCACATTCTCGTAATCGAAATAGTGACTTGCGTTAGCACAAACTATCATAATGAGTTGTAAAGATTGAGCAACTAAAGCTGACGACGGTTTATTGTTTTTACTGAGTACGTTTCTAGAGACCAAAAAACACTGGACATATTTTTTTCAGAAGCTTCGGTTTATTCACCATTGTTATCACGAATTTCAGATGGTTCTGAGTTCACCGGGATGTCAACTGCACCGGTGATCAATTTCTCTGAGGATGGTGTGTCCGGTGATTCGTTTGTATTGTCGGAATGCAGAGTAAATTCTTTCAGTACACTGCAGGCTCTAGCATCGGAAGATCGGCGGGAACTGCTCGGCATTACACTTGCAAAAATAGAGGTTGCACACCATCCGCTCAAGCGAACTCTGCGCAGCTGAGGTACCTGATAGCGGTACCCCTCAAAGCCCTTACTCATTGTCTAGCATGCTTCGAGCCTCACTCTAGGGCCTGGCGCTTCTCCCACCATGCGCTACGGCGATCGATATTCACCACATTGCGGTGGGGCTGTTGCATCTGTGGAGTTAAGGGTTCTTCTCACTTTGAATACTAAAATAAGGCTATTTACATGAATTTTTTTGATAGGTTTATATGATAGATATTGATATAAAAGTTGTTACACTTAATGAATATACGTTCGAAATACATTCAAACATTTTTTCAATGTATTTATGTTACCCAAACAAACTTCAAGGGGCTATACCAATGTGAACGCTGAAAATTTGGGTGATTTTCGGGATTTTTTTGGAAGACAAGTACTCAATTAATTCTTTCGGAAAATTAAGAATATATTTGGCTATATTTGACCTATATTACATAATTTTTTCATAGAAAAATATTGAGATCCAAGCGACTTGTGCGCTGCCGTCGGAGGCACCAAAAAAAAGTTCCTCCACTGCTGACATGATTCCGGCCGATTGAGTAGCTGAAACCGAAAAAGGAAAAAATATCGTTGAAGGTATTTCCTGTACACTGACGTAGGATTTTCGAAAAATATCAAAATCCAACAAAATCGCGTAGTTATGAAAATAAGTTTATTTTCTTGCCTATAAAGTGGTCGTTTTTTCAATGCCAAATCGTCAATTTTCATCCAATCAAAAATATTCTACGTCATTATAGAGTGAATATATTCAAGAGTACTTGGTTCAAATTTCAAGTCAATCGGATAATTGCTCTTTGAGTTACAATGTCAGCAAATTTGAAAAATCTCGTTTCGAGAAAAACGCGTTTAAAGATTGAACTATCGATTTTTGCAAGATTATTAGAGATTAGAGATTATTAGAGATTATTAGATTATTAGAGATTATTAGATTATTAGAGATTATTAGAGATACGGCCTTGACATTTTTGCAGGATATTCTTGAAAGTATAAACTGTCGAAAACTTTTAACTGTTTAAACTTTTTCGACGGCCTGTTGATAAAATCTTCGAAACTGCTGAACGGATCCTTATGAAATTTTAACCACATATTCTTTACAACTATAATAGCTATAGCGCATATCAACGATTCTTTTAAATTTTGACATTTACTATGTTTGTTGCCAAAAACGGTGAAAAAACACGTTTTTTTTTCGAAAAATGTCCGCCATTTGGTTATTTTTGCATATATAAAAGATCGTATGATATGCACTATAGCCATTAACATACTGAATCTAAAACCGTTTGATGTTTTTGTTTCGGATGATCCATCTCCGAGATTTCATCAACAGCGCAGACTTACAATTTTTTTAGGACATTTTTTTAACTACCATTACGTCTATACTTACGTCTAGTAACTTAAAAAAAAAAAAAAATTTAAACGTATTTCGAAAGTGTATTTATTAAGGGTAACAACTTTTATATCAATATCTATATGATAAACCTATAAACAAAAAAAATCATGCAGATAGCCTTTTTTTAGCGTCTAAAGTGAGAAGACCCCTTAAGGATGTGAACAAAAATGAATTCCTTTCGATCGATTATGCAACTGCTATTATTCGTACGAATTGCTCATACCATTGTTCTCTCTCAACTGATAATTCTAGAAACGAGAAAGTTGTAACTTTTTATAGCTGGGAAACACAAATGATCCTACGGATGCAATCCTTTGTCGGTATCGTGGAAAAACAGCATACGAATCACAAGTTTGCAGGCATGTGCTGATGACATTATTCGGAAAATGTTGTTTATCATGTTTACGCAAAACCGCATCTGCTTTTTGTTAGTTGTCTGAGCCACATTCTCGGTATAATCGTCATCAACACCGAGTAATTAATATTCTTTATTATATTATCGATTTTACGTATGTACTGCGTGCACATGAGAGGGTCGGGCCAATTAGTGAACAGCGAGAGGTCTGTGTTTCCTTTGATTATTTAAAAATGGCTCCTAATAGATGTATCCTGATGCTCCTAATAGAATATGATATTCGAAATAGCGGTAATTCTTTAGATAAGTGATTTTTTCGAAAAATGAGCCAAAACATATTTTTTTTGCTATTTTCTCATTTATTGGGTTATAAATGATCATATTCATTCGTGGGAAGCTGAAATTCACCCCCCCCCCCCCCCCCCCCCATAAGAAGTTATAGGGTTTTGACGTTCGCGAAAACACGTTATAAAATAGGGCATTTTTGAACATTTCGACGCCTGTATTGGGTATGTTTGGGTTTTTGAAAAATTCGAAATTATTTTCAACGATTTTTTGCTCGTAAAATATGTGTTAATGAAAATTGTGAGCTTCCCGCGATCAAACATTATTTATAACCCAATAAATAATATTTTATCGGAGATATCGAATAATATTTTTCGGAAAAGTCACTTATCCAAAGAATTACCGAAATGGCTAAACAATGCGTTTCAAATTTCGTCTGCCGTGTATAGATATCATGTATACCATAGGTATTAAGGAGCCAGTCCACTTTGGAGCCACGAAAAAGGCTATTTTCGCGATTTTTTAAAAGGATTTTATAGTAGTAGTAAGAAGTTTTATTTGCATCGCCTTTTTGGCTTTTTCCAAAGTTGTCATACCGTTGCACATCGCTCTCTTACAATCTAACTTATCTTTTCTCCTTTAGAAGAAGTTTTTACAATACTATTACACTGTTTAACATCGCTTTCTTACAATCTAACTTATATCTTTCCTGTTTTATTATTTTTAATTTTCGTCACACTCTTCGTTCTCTCTCTCCATTAACGCCGTTCCTCTTTTCTTACACGCTCTTTCTATGTCCCTAAAAAAAGTACACATATTTACATCTATCTCCCCTCTCAGCATCCCTATTAATCTATCTTCTAATCCCCCCTCATCCCTTTCCCCCTTTACCCACTCCACTATATATGTTTTCGCTTCTTTAGATATTACCTCTCTTGCTTTTTCACACGTAATCAGGTGCTCCATTCATTCTCTTTCTCGTTTGCATATCCTACAAGTCCATTCCACTTCCCCCTATTTTCCATCCCTTCCTACATTTCCACACCTCATCCTCGCCCAAGTTTCCTTATCCTTTTCTTTAACATCTTTTGCCACCCAATACTTCCATGGAGCTTCGTCGTTTTCTACTATCGCCTTGTATAACCTGTTATACGTCGATTTTTGAACCTGTTCTCTTTCTTTCTCTATGGTCTTTCTTTTTAAGTTATCCAATCCCTTGTCTATTAAATTCTCTATAATGTTTATTTCTCTTCCTTCTTTTATCATATCTATTATTTCCTCAATTTATAATTCCCTTGATACTTTTAAAAAGTCTTTTCCCCATTTCGACGGCTTCCTGTTCGAGATTCCCCTTTAACGATTTTATAAAAGATATGAATATAAAAGATGTTGGGCTTGATAAATAATCTTGAAATACATTTAAAAAAATAGGTGAGCTAGGTAGCTCCATCATAAATCGGCAGCGGCTTGTCTGAAACAAAAAAATCAAAGTCCATTACATTCAGTATGACACCAGCTACAAAATGACCCTCGGATATACAGTTTTATCAAAAAATAAAAAAATTGTGGATGAAAAACAAAAAAAGTAAAAAACGGGTTTTTTCGCAGTTTTTCGCAAAAAAAAGAGTAAAAATCAAAATTTTTAAATCATCGAGTATCATCTTGTTGCGAATCATGATTACAATATGTGGTTCAAATTTCAAGAGAATCGGTTTATTAGTTTTAGAGATATGATGGAGCTAGATTTTGAAAACGTTGTTTGAAGTTTATACTATGAAAAACTCTTACCTAAACTCAATCGGCAATTCCTGCACCGTACAAAATCCCTTCTGATGGCTCATCATCGTCGGTTTCTTCAAGTCTTGCTTGCCTTCGATTTTTTGAAATTTTCAACGTGGACTGGCCCCTTAACGGAAGAATTGAGGAAACGTAAAGATAACAATGTTTTGGGAAAGCGAGGCGACGAATAGGCAATACTTTTGACTCCGTGCTCTGGAAGGCTATAGAAATTAATTCAAGAGATACGACAGTCAATTTGTATGTTTTCAGCATAACGCTGATTTTTATTTTCTAATTTCTAGCATAAAAATGCATTTGGGGTGCTTGGATGATCTTTTTTTACGGAAAGCAACGAATATAACACATGGGAGGAGTAATAAATCATATGTTACTATGTTACGAATGTTCATGTACTACGCTACGGATGTTTATTTTAAGGAGGCTGTGAATCGCGTTCGCCACCTCGATACATAAGTCATATACTCATTTTCAATTTTTAGCCTACAAAAGAATGTTGCTTGAAAAATTGTGAAGACGCACAGGGCTATTTAATCACTCACTTTCACGTCCCTTGGTTTAGTTACATACACTTAATGTATTTCCGTTTTTTTTTAAATTAAAAGATCTTTAAAATTCGACCTTTATGATTAATGCTTGCAAGGCCTAATACTAGCATTCTTCAACAACTTTTTCAAAGCAGTGACTGTAGCTTTTTTCCTGAACTGATTACATTATTGGCTCTATCGAGAAGATTAATATGAAATACGATGAAGATCTAGCCGCATTGTCATGGAGGAGATATTGCAATTGCCTCAGAGGCGAACATGCAGCTTGCACGGAAAAGAATCCAAGGGTTCAATTCCAACTTTCTATCGCTCATTCTATGTGTAAATTTCTATGGGGAAATTTCATATAATTTTAGTGACATTAAGGGGAGGTACCTGAGTAAACGGCAAGAAAAACAGGTAAACTTCCGGAATTTTTATCTGAAAAACTAATGTTTCGATTGGAACAGGGATTTTTTTATTGCAAAATATGTACATTGAGGTATGTTTAGGAATTTTCAAAAATAAATTCGTTGACTGGAAGCGATTCAAACGCGATTATCTCGAAACATAGTGTTCAAAGTCGGTGCCAGATGTGTCTCGAAAACGGCTTGTCCGATTTTGTCCAAATTTGGATACAATATTCTTCGATAGTTTTTTTCGTTCGCCATACGTAGGGGTTTTTCATTTGAACCATTGCTTTTTTATGCAATGTCTATGCAATCCAAAATCGTCGGAAATTGCGAGCGAAAAACGAATGTTAAATTAAAGCGGTCGCAATTCCGTCAAAAATGAAAATTAAAAAAAACCTACGTGGCGAACGAGAAAAACTATCGAAGAATATTGTATCCAAATTTGGACAAAATCGGACAAGCCGTTTTCGAGATACATCTGGCGCCGACTTTGAAAACTATGTTTCGAGATAATCGCGTTTGACTCGCTTCCAGTCAACGAATTTCTTTTAAAAAAATCCTAAACATACCTCAATGTACATGTTTTCCAATAAAAAAAACCCGGATCCAATCGAAACATTAGTTTTTGAGATAAAAATTCCCGAAGTTTACCTATTTTTCTCGCCGTTTACTCAGGTGCCTCCCCTTAAATTCGAGTCGAGTGCACTGTGTAATCGCTCACGTGGATAAGTTGTATGTCACACTCAAATGATTGTAATCATTTGTCTGCTTCATTGAATCCATTTAGACTGCAGATCCATTTAGACTGCAACAGATGTGAAGTTTGTTACACTGGCCTGAAATGTTCTACAGGAATCTTTGTAAGACGCTTGATATACAAATTGGCGAGATCCGCTAAAAAAGTAGCAGGCGAAATTGTATACCGGTTTGCTGTCTTCAGAAGAACGAATCGAATCTCAACCGAAAAATGACTCGGGGCTCAAATTCTCGACATAAACAAAATAAGGTATAACTAGACGGCCACTTTATATAAAGTTGCCATCTTTTGAGATTAAAAGTAGCTTTGGTAGGGGAAGATTAAGCGGGGGAGATACCTTTAGGCTGATGACTGATTTTCATGATTTTTTTTAAAGGAAATAGTAGCACTAGTAGTTCCTTTATTTTCATGTATGCCCTCGCGGGCTTCTTAGATTTCCTCCTTTTTTTTCTTCATAGAAGTTTTTCTTACTCCTACGCTTTAACGCTATAATCATCCTTTTGCCACTTGTCCATCCACACTTACGTACTGAATCTTCCTTTTTGTTTACTTGTCTATTTTTTTTAAAGGGAATATTTCCACATTATTTTTGAGACTTAAGGTACATTTTATTACTACTTTTGGCTGCTACATGGTGTTTTTTATTAATCTTTAAAAATGGCGGAGGTCTTCCAAACGGGTTGCGGCGGATCTTGCCAGATGGCGTGACATGTAGGCGTTGGCGGGATTGACCTGAAAAAAAACCAACGAAGATTTTTCTTTCGTTAACACTCATACGCAAGATATGAATCAAGAAGGAGTTAGGAAACTTTGAGAATCGATGAAATGGTACGCTATGAAGTAAAAAGATTGAATTTTTCGAAAAACAATGGATACGTTTTTCAATAATAAAGTGATTTTTGAAACTTACAAAAACCCTTAGGCTCATGTTTTAGACAATAAGGTGAGAAAGATTAATACCAAATATCATCCGAATCGGTCAATTAGTTTTTTTAGCTATACGTCACGCCAGTTTTGAAAGTGCAGTTTAGAAGACTGTTCCATACGTCCGCCATTTTAAAAGATCAATAAATAAAGAAATACAGTCAAAAGTTAAAGTAGTTAAAGTAGTTAAAGTAGTTAAACTACTGTTCAAGTAGTAATGAAACATACCCTAAGTTGAAATTTATTGTTAGGGTTTGTTTTATTACTACTTTTGACTGTTACTGTTAAAGTTAAAGTAGTTAAACTACTGTTAAAGTAGTCATAAAACATACCCTAAGTTTAGATTTGCAATTAGGGTATCTTTTATTACTACTTTTGACTGTTACATGGTACTTTTTTATGGTGACAAAATTTTTCCTTTTGAAAAAAAAAATCACGAAAATCAGAAGAAAAAAAATCATGGTAAAGGTCGAGGTCGTGAAAGGCTTACACTTAGTTGAGGTTTTTGACAATATCGATTTTTTTTTTCGACGAATTCTCAAAATATAACATTTCAAGTCGATTCGTTCGAAATTAAGGGAGTCATGGGCGTTTATAGGTAAGTTCCGCGAACAGGCGAACTTTTAACGCGTTTTTCTCAAAATGACTTTTTCGAAATTGGTCACCGTGATATTCCAAAACTCACTGCACCGATCAACTTCAAATTTTACCAGCTTCTTCTCCATATGAAAAATCAGTACTCGGACGAAGGACTTTTCCACCAATAATCGATAATTTCATTTTAAACAGTGGACATTTTTTTCCAAAATCAATATTTTATCCTTTGTCCAAGCACTAAATAATTTCATGCAAAAACGAAATGCGTTCGGCTTTTTTGTTTTCGGATGATTTTTTTCCGAGCAGCAGCGGTCACCGCGAAGGACGTTTTTCAGACAGTCTGCACAAACCATTGTATCAACCACATTTATAAATATTTTTGAATACAAACATTACAAAAGACACTTGAAACCATACTCTTTAGGGTAAAAAAAAACTTAGAAACCCCACCCGTTTTCTCAGAAAAAGAATCACGAAAATTCCTCTCGTTTCCGGCTACGAGACGTGGCCCGTGAGATAAAGAAGACAAGCCCGCCTCCGCGTATGATCGCGATGGATCGTTAACTTCGATCCTCAGTTATTCATATTTTATTGAGGGGTCTTTGGCCGCTATTTTATTGAGGCCTTTTTGGACTCTAAAAAAACGCTATTTTCATAAATTGTTTTGATAGGTTTGTATTATAGATGATGATATAAAAGTTGTTACACTTAATAAATACATTGAAAAAAAATTTGTTTATGTCTTTATGAAACCCAAACAAACATTAAACGCGTTTTTCTCGAAACAACCTTTTTGGACAGCTTGTTGGTAAAATCTTCGAAACTACTAAATCGATCCGTATGAAATTTAAGGCACATATTCTTTACAACTATAGCTATAGCCCATATCAACGATTTTCTTAAATTTCGATATTTACTATTTTTTCTTTGCCAAAAACGGTGAAAAAGACACTTTTTTTTCGAAAAATGTCCACCATTTCGTTATTTTTGCATATATAAAAAATCGTACGATATGCGCTATAGCCATTAAGGCCTCATGCCTTATGCATGCCTCATGCACAGTAACGGGTATAAAATCATGTGCGAATTTAACCATTTTTTCGTAAGAAAAAGTGATTCACTCATAAAATTAATTACACATCTATTTAGATTTCATCAACAGGGCAGGCCTACAATTTTTTCAAGACATTTTTTTTAACTACCATTTTCCTTTATAAATAGTGACTCAAATAAATATTTTTTTTTTCTAAATGTATTTCTAAAGTGTATTTTTTAGTGTAACAACTTTTATATCAATATCTATAATATAAGCCCATTTTAAAAATCACGAAAACATCCTTGTTTAGCGTCTAAAGTGAGAATCCCCCTTAACGTGACTTTACGATCTATTTCGGACAAGTATCCTTTCACGTCCTGCCGGACGTTTGAGTTTCGCCAGCATTTGCATAGCGGCTGATAAAATCGCCAATTACTCGTGCAAGTTGAATAATTTGTTCTCATCGTCAGCGTGACCGAGGATTCGAAGGAAAAATCACGGCGAGGAAAGGTTTAAAGCGCGTTATCGCGACTGGGTTGGGGGGGAAACGAAAAAATGCGTACGCTCCTATCGTGGCACGAGTGGCACCACCGTCGACACGGCGCGCCGGCACCAGAAGTCCGAGTTACCTGTCCCTCTCACGCCATATATATGTATAGGCGCATTTGGAGGGAGGGTAAACTCGATTTAAAACTACGCTTTTGATTGGGCGAGGTAGGTCAGTGTCGTTGTTTACGACCAATCGGTGTTCACGTGTCATTCCTCCGGACACATGTTTCGTGCGTTCGGCCCTGGCCGCCGGGCAGCCATGTTGGGAACATTAGAAGGGAACCAACAGCACAACCAGAAGGACGGGAACATCTAGGTTCGGCAGCGGCGTGTCTAACACCTAACACCACCACCATGGCTGACCCGGAAAAACAGCCCGAACAACCAAAGGCTAGCCAGCAAAAATCGGTCATCGGTAAGTCCACGAGAAACTTAAAAAAAATCGATTTTTTTTCGACAAACGATACGCGCTCAAGCGGCTCCGTGATAATTCAAGGCGGGAATGAAAAAAGTTGCTCAGATTTTTTGTGTGCTTCGCTCGTGCATCGTGTAATGGCGCCCATGACGAGCAGACGTGCGACCATGTGGCCCCGGCACGCCGGCCAAAACTTATACACAAATTTTCATCCGTTCTCCCGTTATTCTTTTCGCTTGAGTTGTTCAATTTCGATTCGTCCATAATTATTCTTTCGAAATTCATCGCAAAATTCGATCTTATATCGTGCGTCAGCTAAGCCCGCGCTCGTACATTTTTCGTCAGGCATCATAGTTATTCTCGACGTAGACGCGAAGCGTTTTCGGTCAACCTATCCCTATTTTTCGGTCAACTTTTTTCAATTCATCACTTGGCTAGTTTAAACATGTTAGGATACATTTTTTAAGGCTTTCGACATTTTTCGTTTCGGCAATGAGGCATGACTGAAAAATATCAAACGTGCGTGGATATTTCGCGTTCTCGAAAAATAATGACCACTTCGTGTAAGCGGTTAGGGTATCAAATGTTGCTCGTATTTCTCGCGTTTTTCGTGCGTTTCGCAAATTCGATGCGAAATTAACGCGCGACTTTTGAAGTATTTGAATTCACTTGAAATGGAGATATAATTTTTGTGGAAAAAAAAGAAGTAAAATGCTCTAGTTGGTTGTTTACGCGTTTCGCGGAGGTCAATTCCCTCTTCGTATTTCGTGCGCGAGACTCGCGATGTATAGACAAAAACTAGCGGCGTGGGGGGTGCGGGTGGGGGATTCAATACTGGGTGTTTACACTCGATCCTTTGTTTTCATTGATTTCATGAAAATTTTCGATTTTCCGAACGAACGAGTGTACGTGTTCTCTCACGCGTACGTGAAAATTGCTCTTGTAGCGGAGCTTTGAAATTTGCACGAACGAATGTGCAAATATTGAATGTTTCGCGGTGGGGTGTTGTTTACATATATACGTGAGATAATTGCCCCGTTGCCAAATACGTTACGGTTCGCTTGATCGATCGACGATAAAATTTCCTGTATGCCATGCAAATCGGCATATTTAGCCGAATATTTGCAAAACTACATTTTACACGCTGCGGGAAAATAAAATCGGTTCGATACGCGTAAAATCAATGTTTTTCGATTCGGAACGGTGTGTTTTCATATGCTGAGAAACAGAATCGTTTTGATCGCGTTAAAGTGAATATTTTTAGGGTTGGGTATTACTTTTGGTAAATGTTTTTTTCTTTTCATAAGGGGATGTTCAATTTTCGGCGAAAAAAAGTAGTATTGAGTTAACACGAGTTAAATATCGATTTGATCAACGTAAAATTAACGTATTGTATTTTGGGGACATTTAATTTTTTTATGTCGATTTATCGTGTTTTATGGAGGAATTCGTATTTCGCTTACGTGATATTTAAAAAAATGATACCGTTCATAGAATTTATAATTTGTAAAATAAAGTTCAAACAAGCAAAATGAATGGTCTTCATTTTGGAGCAATATTTTCTTTGGTAGTCTCTTGTCGAATTTTCCAAATAAACCCGTTTTATCAAAGGGAGTGATTTTATTTCGGAATTGATTATTATCAAGGGAAATTATTTTATCAAACGGACTAACTTCAAGACCATTCTATAGGATGGTGATGAACTTTGCATCGTTGGAGGGCAACGAAAGTCCTGCATTATTTCTTTTTTCTTCTTTTTAATGCTATCTCAAGTCTTCTTTTGCAGTTTTAGGTTATGGTTCCCTAATACGAATCTTCAAAAAGATTTTAGTAATATTTGTAGCCTAAATGTGCGAAAAACATTGGACAATAGGGGGAAAAAAATGTTGCATTTCAACGATGCAAACTTCAAAATCATTTGATACGAAATTATCTACGGAAAGCAAAATCAATTTGGTCAAAATAATTTTGACGAATTGTCAAGTATTTTTTTATAACGTCTTGCTTTAGACAAAAATATTGATGTGCGATAAATCTCATATTGTGTCGCATTCTAGATCTGTGGTCATAGTTTTATATTGTTCGACGATTCAATGATTCAATATCTGCTGAAATTATGATACCCAGCAGTGAAATTTCTCCAAACTTTCACTCTTTGTGACGTTGAAGTTTGCATCGTTGGAATGGAACGATTTTTCTTTTCTTTATTTTTATCATTATCCAAAGCCTTTTTTGCTAATTGAGGTAATAAATCTCTACCAAGAATACGTGGAAACGTTTGAGGGACATGCAGAGCCTAATTCGGGCAAAAATAATTGTGCAGTTAAAAAGAATTGCTTTTGGTTGCATTCCAACGATGCAAACTTCAACATCATCACTCTTTGCTGTTTAAACCTACGGTGTTGGAGTTTGCGCTGTTGGGTGACTTTGAAGTTGGCATCGTTGAAGTGCAACGAAAATCATTTTTTCTTATTTGCCAAATTTTAGCCGTGGGAATCAAAGATGTTAAAGGTTGCATCGTTCGAACTCAATAAAAGTTTCGCAACCCTATTTTATTGCCTTTACAGCCTTTACGCCCTAAAATCACTCTAACGTTTTTCCGGACCCTTATTAGAGATATTCAGCCTAAATATGTAAGAAGAGATTCTGGATGACAATTAGAGCGAAATTGAAAAAAAAAAAAAATTGATTTCGTTAGAGTCCAACGATGCAAACTTCAATATCATGGGAATTACGCGACATTTTTTGGATTCTTATTTAGCGATCTATGAACTAAATCTGTAAAATATCATTTTGGATAATCCTTTAAAAAAGAATATTAGAAAAACAAAACTCGTTGCATTCCAATGACGCTAACTTTAACCCCATATGGTTGGAACGCAACGAAAGTTTTATTTTACACTCCCATACTCGTCATTTTATCTTTATATCAATCAAATCGAGTTTCATTTGCATAAGTTTTTATAAAATGCCATTTTTTTTCTTAGAACTACCTTAAGGGGTCTTCTCACTTTAGACGCTAAACAAGGCTATTTTCATGATTATTTGCTGTTAGGTTTATATTATAAACCTATTATAAAAGTTGTTAAACTTAGTAAATACACTTTCGAAATACATTTTAAAAAAATTATTTATCAAAGTCACTATTTATAGACAAAAAGGGTAGTTAAAAAAAAATCCTAAAAAAATTGTAGGTCTGCACTGTTAATGAAATGTCGGAGATGGATTATCCGAAACAAAAAGATCAAAGATTTTTTATATATGCAAACATAACAAAATGGCGGGCATTTTTCGAAAAAAAAAAAAAAAAAATGTATTTTTTTTCACCGTTTTTGGCAAACAAAAGATAGGAAATATCAAAATTTAAAAAAATCCTCGACATGCGCTATAGCTATAGTTGTAAAGAAAATGTCGAAATTTCATAAGGATCGGTTCAGTAGTTTCGAAGATTTAAAGTTTAAAGTTTGTTTGGGTTACATAAAAATATAAATATTAAAAAAAATGTATTTCGAAAGTGTATTTATAAAGTGTAACAACTTTTATATTAATATCTATAATATAAACCTATAAAAAAATCATGAAAATACCCTTTTTAGCGTCTAAAGTGAGAAGACCCCTTAACTTATTTTTCACTCTGCATACTCTTTCGAATTTTATCTTTATATCAAATCTTTTTTTCCGAAATTGCGTTATAAATCTCGGAATAAGTATCTTAAAATGCTTGTGGAATTTTCATAGACAAACTCTGCCATAGACATTAAGGCCTTAGGCCACAGTAACGGGTATAAAATCATGTGCGAATTTAACAATTTTTTTTGTATGAAAAAGTGATTCGCTCATAAAATTAATTACACATCTATTTATTATGGATATCAAGCTGATGGCATTTTTTTTCGATATACCGACTGGTCGATGGCCGACTACTAATATTTTCTTTTGATATCTTTTTTAAGCGCTTTGCGGCGTGACATTTAGCATCCACAATTTTTGACCTAAAACAAAAAACAAAAATTCTCGTCAATCTACATTAGAATATCTAGAGAAGTACGTGCGGAATTGAAAAAATATTGTTTTATTCAAAAGTTGCAGGTATTTGAACTTGAGAAATGAATTTTTAGTGAAAAATTTCGTTATAACTGCGCATAAATTGCTCATAAAATGAATAGTTTTCGATTAATCCGAAATTCCGTACGTACTTTTCTGCAAAATGCAATTAGGAACATACCTTTTAAATTTGAAGTAAATCGATTGAAAATTGTTGAAGTTATTTGTCACGCCGATTGGAAAAAAGCTGTTTTGAGAAGTTCCGAGTAGTTGGCTATTTTGTACATCGAAATTTTTTTTTTTTTTTTCTGACAGCTTGATATTCATACTTAATAGATGTGTAATTAATTTCATGAGTGAATCACTTTTTCATACGAAAAAAATTGTTAAATTCGCACATGATTTTATACCCGTTACTGTGGCCTAAGGCCGTACAAATTAGAAATATCAATTTTCGTTCGATTTTAACGATGCAAACTTCAATCTCATTAAAACCCGTTTATCTTCTCCTTTCCCGTCCGTTTAGTTAAAGAAGTTCCAGAAGCAATATCCAGCCAATATTTTGATCCGGTAAAACGTTCTCTTGCAAATTCATGACCAAGTGATAGTTCGTTGAGTGACCCAATTCTCCGAAGGCGTGAACTCCCATTAACCCGAATAGCAACGCTGTTCTCCTTGTCGAAAGTAGTTAAATTGTAGGCATTATTTCGAAGGGAGGATTAGCGAAATAGATACTTTACGATAATAATAGTCTTAGGAAGCTTGACAGTTTCTGTTTGGTCCCAAACTTTGACTCGCAAATTCAAAGCATTACAACCGCAGGCCAATAAAATTTCTTAAACTCGTAAACGTTTACAATGGGCTTAATGCCTCCTTGACTGAAAATACTTTGGCAATATGTCGAAGTAGTCATTTCGCAACTGTTTCAACGATTATGACGACAAATATTCGGATTAAATGCAGGAGAGTTGACGATGTATTTGGTGAAAATGAAATAATTATTCAATACACAGGACACCTTTTCGTAGCAAATCTGTATTTTTTTGTTTGAAAAATAATTAAGGTTTGAGCCTTTCTTTCGTTTTTCTGCCGTAGCTCCCTTCGAGGTAGTACCTTCATTTCAAGATCGAAAAAAATATGATAAAGTATAACAATACTTTTCCGTGTGTGTAGTTACTTGATTCCATGCTTTACAATCTAAAATATTGCGACGGGAACGATTTCAACTAATATTGATTGACTGGGAAAAAAGTTTCGACATAATTTGTAAGATATATTTAACCATAGCAGTTTTATTGCTATAATTTCACGATTGACAATATTTGCAAATGATTTATTTTGGTATGAATTTTCTTAATTTTTCATGGAGTTGGAGTTTGCATCATTGGAATGTCACGAAAATTCGTTTCAATTTCGTATTTTTATTATTATCCAAAATCATTTTGCAGATTTAGGTTACAGATTGCTAGATAAAAATCCTAAATGATGTTTGGGTGATTTTCGTAGCCCAAATATGCCAAAGGAAATATGGGAAATTATCAAATAACCCTTTTTCGTCGCTTTCGAACGATGCAAACTTCAATGCCATAATTTTTCTGTATTGAACGATCCCTCTAACGTAATGATTTAGCACGATCAATGACGTCGAAGTTTGCATCGTTGGAATGCTCCGAAAATTAATTCTCTTTTATTAGTCACTTTCTTTTGGCGGATTTAGACTGAAAATCTTCGAAAGTTTTCACGTGATATTATTAGAGATTCATGACCTCAATTCGGAACAAAAAAGGCTTCAGACAATGATGAAGATGAAGAAATGAAGAACGAGGACAAAAAAACGTTATATTAAAAAAGGATGCAAACTTCAACGTCATCGCATCACATCAGTACCTCTGATGAATCATACTGAATTCACAATGCTACTCTTTTGGTACAAAGTGAATGTTGTCGAAGTTCGCATCGTCGGAATGCAAGGAAAATTCTGTTTTGCATTTCATTTTTCATATTTTTATCATTATAAATCTCTTTTTTTGCAGATTTATATCGGAGATCGCTAAATAAATATTTAAAAAATCGGCTGTAGAATCTTTGTAAGCAAAATCTGCCAAGATAAATTTAAGGAGTTCAGAAATATTAATCTTCGTTCCATTTCAACGATGCAAACTTTAACCTCACACAAAGTGATTTCTCTGCGCGCAAACTATTCGCTGTCCTTAACTGCAGAATTTTTATTACAACATTCGGCAACCGTTGTTTTTTTCAATATAATTTCAATCACGCCCAAAATTCCGGGAACACATTGAGGGGCTATACCAGTGTGAACGCCGAAAATTTGGGTGATTTTCGGGAATTTTTCGGAAGAAAAGTACTCAATTAAATGCTTCGGAAAATTAAGAATATATTTGGCTATATTTGATCTATATTACATCATTTTTTCATAGAAAAATATTGAGATTCAAGCGACTTATGCGCTGCCTTCTGAGGCGCCAAAAAAAGTTCGTCCACTGCTGACATGATTCCGGTCGATTGAGTAGCTGAAACCGAAAAAGGAAAAAAATGTTGTTAAACTGGAAGGTATTTTCTGTACAATGACGTAGGATTTTCGAAAAATATCAAAATCTAACAAAATGGCGTAGTTATGAAAAACGTCTGTTTTCTTACCTATAAAATGGTCGTTTTTTCAATGCCAAATCGTCAATTTTCATCCAATCAAAAATATCCTACATCATTGTAGAGTAAATATATTCAAGAGTACTCAGTTCAAATTTCAAGTCAATCGGATAATTGCTCTTTGAGTTACAATGTCAGCAAATTTGAAAAATCTCATTTCGAGAAAAACGCGTTTAAACATTTAACTATCGATTTTTGCAAGATAAAATGATATTGACATAAATGATAATAATATTCTTGAAAGTACAAACTGACGAAAAAGGCAAAAAAATAGTTTTTTTTGAAAGTGTCACACTGGTATAGCCCCTTAAGCTTTTTATGCCTAAATGTGATGGTATTGAAGTTAGCATCGTTCGGATGGAACGATTTTTTTTCCTTTCCAACACATTTAGGGTACAAACATCAGTGAAACATTTTTGAACATCCTTCTTAGCGCTCTACATTCTAAATACGAAAAAAAGAGTTTAGATGGTATAAAAATGAAAAAATGAAGAACTTCCATTGCATTCCAACGATGCAAACTTCAACACCATCTAAATGTGTCTAATTTCAAAATACAAATAAAACCAACTGACGGCACGGTCGTAACGTTATTTGTCATGAGAAGCCGCGCCGAATCTGCCGGCTTCGCATTTATTTACAAAATAGTCCAAAAAGAGTCTTAAGGGCGGAGATACCTTTAAGCGAGGAATAAATTGCTGATGTTCATGCTTTTTTTTAAAGGAAAGATTTATTCACTATTTTTAAGATTTAGGATATGATTTCTAACTACTTGGGCTGTTACTTGGTATTTAAAAAAAATATTGATCTTTAAAAATGGCAGAGGTATAGTACGGTCTATTAAACTTTCCTGCAATAACACTCATACGCAGAATATGAACCAAAAAAAGTGAGAAATGTTGAAAACCGATGAAATAGTACGCTTTGAAACGAAAAGATTGAATTTTCCAAAAAATGGCTACATTTTGCAATAAAAAGATACTTTTTTTATTTTAAAAAACCGTTATAGTCATGTTTTAGACAATAAGTTTAGAAAAATGTATACCAACTTTCATCTGAATCGGTCGATTAGTTTTTTTAGCTATACGTCACGCCTGTTTTGAAAACTCAGTTTCGAAGACCGAGCCATACGTCTGCCATTTTTAAATATTAATAAAAAAAAGTATCATGTAACAGCCAAAAGTAGTAATAAAACATACCTTAAGTCTAAAAAATGGTGAGAGAATCATTGCTTTAAAAAAAATTACGAAAAAGAGCAAATTTTTTCCTCGCCACCATACGAAACGTATCTCCCTTCTTAACACATGCTCCTGTATGCAAGATCTGTACCATAGAAAAAGTATTAGGCAGCGAACTAAGAATCGAGTGACAATATTTTCTAAAAATGTTTCCCTTTTTCTTTTATCATTCTTCTATTTTCTTGTTCGTTTCCTCATTGCAGCTAACAAAGTGACCGGGACTGTGAAGTGGTTTAACGTGAAGAGTGGATACGGGTTCATCAACAGGTCAGTATTAAATTTTTTAGTCGATACACGTGACATCATCGGCCACTTTCTCTTATTTATTATTCTTTCGGTTTTTCGCAATTGGATGCAACACCCACTTGGCTACATTTCAACCTAAGCAGATGATCATCGTTCTAAATAAAGATACAAGTGTATAGACACTGATCAAGGTCTATTCTAGGCTCATCGTGATTGCCGCCCTAAAATCGTAAAGTTTCTGCATTCGATATCTTTGTCTCCCATTTTATGACTCCCAAACAGTGTTAATATCCGTTGCCAAATATATCAATATTCGATGTCGATTTTTTTACATTTCGGATTAGTTTCCCTTGGTTTAAGGGTTCATCACAGTGTAACGGGTCGAAAAATAGCTGATTCTCGCGATTTTTTTTTCGATGTTTAAAATACGCTAACAGGTCTGATTTTTTATATCAAATCAAAGCACTCATGAAAAATAGAAAATAAATTTTCAAACGTTTATTTTTATTTTTCTACATTGTTTTCAACGGTTGAAAATGACTTCGAAAAAAAGGAATCCTCACGGTGTACACGATTGTGGCCGTAAATATGATCTGAAACAAAATTTGTAAAAAGATTATTAATCAGTATGAAAGCCGCTATCTTGCTGGGGCGGTTTTTTTTAAATAAAAAATGACAAAATGACGGCGGTTTAAAAAAAGTATCAAATTTAGCATAATTTTTTCGACAGTTTTTCGTTAAAAATTATGAAGATAAAAAAAGCTTCCATAGCAAGATAAAGAATGGCGTGAAGAATGTTGTGTCAAAATTTGAGACGGTTAGCTTGAAAATTCTTCCTTTGAGAATGTACACCGTTTTGAAAAACGACATTGAGAAAAACTCGTTCGTCCGCGCCCGGTCTCACGCAGCTGGTCGATTCCCTTTTTCCGAGAAAGGCTGTAGCAACCGGAAAAATTCGAATTTCGCATCAAAGATTGAACGCCATGTGGTTGTAAACATGGTTTTCAATCTTTGATGCGAAATTCTATACTATCGGATAATGCAAAAATAACGATTTTTTGAAATTTTTACGCTGATGATCCCTTAAGGGGAGATATACACATAGGAGCCGGGAAAAAGGTCATTTTCGTGAATTTTTTCAAGGAAAACTATTTGAAATTTCGGATTGGGGTTTTAATTATCTAAAAGTATATACATTCAAACATATGTTTAATTTTCTTTATTTAAAAATATAAAAAATATACAAGGATATTGTATGATCCTTGGAGCGTCGTAAAAAAATCTGCGTATACGGTACCCACTGGCGTTTCTTCAAAAATCATCTGAAAAAAAAAAAACCAAAAAGATTATTAAATTAGATCCTATAATCTAGTACGTGTCATAGCCGATTTTGAAAATATCGATTTATGACAAAATGGCGGACGTTTGAACATAAATAGTGATTTTTGGGCCAAAAATTAGTTATTATTTTGCCTATAAAATAAAAACTAAGTAACGGAAGAAAAAAATCCTAAGACAGGAACTAGATAATGGTATATAGGATAACTACAAAAAACCTCAAGGTAATCGGTTCATTGGTTTTCGAGAAACTTTGGGTACCGATTTGAAAGACGTGGTTTTGGGAAAAACGCGTTTGAAAATTTGGGAATGAATAAATAATGAAATTTGTCAACTTACATGGAATCATTGATACCAGGCCCATAGTGTAGGTCTTCTACGGTCGACGGAATTTTCATAGCTTCTAAATCCTCGACCATCTAGGTGTTGCTCTTGATTTCTATAGATTTTGTTCAAATTTTAACCAGACATTGTTCATATCATTATGCATGTTTGGGTGAAATTTCAGAACAATCGACTATTTAGATTGGGAGATAATGGGTTTTAATATTGCAATTTTTAACACTACAGGGTCGGCATTGAAATTGAGACAGAATAATGTTCCGTAAAAAATATTTGTCCTCTATAATAAGAAGACATATGGCAACACTGCATCGTTCCACGTATCCAATGACTTGAGTTTGCGCGGCATATTCAAAATAATACTGCAACACAAATTTTTATTTCGCAGTAACTTTTAATCGAACAAAGTTTTTAATTAGTTATGGATTAACCAACACGTTCATTTGTTAATGAAGAGCACATCAACAATATAAAATATTAATATTTATAACGTTAATATTTTTTTTATGACAAAAGTTTCTAACTTTCGGAACGCGATAATTTTTTTTTTTTGAAATATTCAACAATACTGTTCTGCGTTGTTGCCATATGTCTTCTTATTATAAGGGACAAATATTTTATACGGAGAATTATTCTGTCTTTACTAAACGTTTTTAGCAAAACTGAATAGTAAAGGCAATCCAAACTTTTTTCACTCTTTCCCTTTGCTATCTAAACATAATTTGTTTTAAAACCCATTAACTCCCAATCTAAATAGTGGACTGTTCTGAAATTTCACTCAAACATGCATAATGGCATAAACAATGTCTGGTTAAAATTTTAACAAATTCTATAAAAATCAAGTGCGCGCGCTCGTTCTACCTTAATATTGTTTTTCACAAACAAATAAAAAACAACTTTGATCACAGCTGAATACGAAAAACTGTACAGACTGTGCAAAAATCCACCTTTTAGTACTCATTACACGCGAGTTTGTTGTCTTTCGAAGGAATCACCGATCGATCTTTGTTTCGTAGAAAATAGATAAAGTTTGCATCGTTGGGATTCAACGATATATTTTTTTTCTTCATTTATTTCTTCTTTTTTGATCATATTTCCTTTTTTGCGAATGGAGGTCGCAAATTTCTAATAAGAATACGTAGAAACGTTGGAGCAATTTTCACAGCCTAAATGGACCAAAGAAATTCTGTTACTAAAAAAAAGATATTTTCGTTGCATTTCAACGATGCAAACTTCAGTGTCGTGAAAATAGAACAATGAGGTACGAGAGCAAAAAATTTCTCACTTCCACATATTCTCTCCGTCCTCGATAAGTTTTTGAGGGCGTAGACTTTTTTCTGCATTACCTAATTTCGAGGCTCAAGTGACAATTTCCAGTGATACTATGTACGCAGTTCGTTGGTAAATTTCGTGGATGAGCTCGTTTCTTTTCGGCCGCAGGGGTTGAAAGAATACTCGCTGTGTTGCTTTGCAGTGGCCCTCCAACTCCCTCCCTCCCTCTGGGTGTTTTGTTCATGACATCTATAAAGAACAGACGGGGAGGGGAGAAAGAACAAGAGCGGGAGGGAAAAAGAAAATGCTTTGTGCGAGCACGTGGTCGGTTTTTTTCTTCATCAAAAGCGTTACTCGTACTATTTTTGATCTCTTCTATTTACGTGGCCGGAAGCCAACGATTTTCGGCCGTTGCCTACCACACCAGGCCTCTGTCGTTCAAGTGAGGATCACTTTGCTTTTTTTTGACCAAAAATTGACTTTTCATATGCGACGAAAACAAAGGGACTGACATTTTTAATTTCGCAAATTTTCGGAAAATTGCGAAAATAAAATCGTTCATCTCTCGTAAGATATAACATAGAAATAAATAAAAAACGATCAAACGAAATATAGTGTACTTCACAAATATGCAGAGGCATTCAACTTTAATTTAACTGAAATTTTTCATCAGCATGAGGCAAAACTATACTTGCATAAGAAGACGCAAAATTTTCAGAATTTTTTTACGTGCTTAAGGTATTCCTTTCACCAAATATTTAACAATGAATTGATTTTCGTACATAATCAAGTAAAAATACGTACATCCCAGTATACTGGTAAATTTCAAGCCAGGTTACCGAACTTTAAACGAAAAATTACGACTCCAAAAATCGTCTTAAGACGGAATGACACCTCATCGCGGTCGGTATGGTAGAACAATTATAGATTCCCAAAAATCTCTGAAACGGCTCTTCAGATCCCGTCAAAACTTTGCCAAACGCCGTCAAATAGATAGACAAACAGCTGTCTGCCCCTCAAATTTTCTGAATTTGAAGAAAAAAAACGTCGATTGGCTTATGATAAGCTAATCTACATTTTTTTTCTCAAGTTAAAAAACATCTCTTTTCCAAGAGTCTCTGCGTTGCACTTGTTTTATTCATGGCCACTATAGTAAATGCAATATTACGAATGGAATAGAGATGTTTTGAAAGAGAAATATTGTGAGATGAAATTGTCGGAATACAGATGTTTTGGATGTTACATGGGATTTTGAAGAATACGGACATTCAAGAATAGAAAAGTTTCGGGTACGAAATATTGTGGAATGGAGATATTTAAGAGCAGTAATATTTCAGAAGTGAAGAACAGAATTATTGTGGCATTGTAAGCTTTACGAATAGAGCTGTTTCGGCAGAGAAATGTTTTAGACATGAGATATTTAAGACGGGATATACATTTAGACAGGAAAAAAAGCACTAGTGAGGGATTTTTTAAACTAAGAAATAATTATTCTACATTTATCAAATTTTAGGTATACTTTAATAATATATTCAAGTAATGCTCTTGAAGTGTACATCGGTTGAATGGAATCAAAATTCTTGTTAATTATTTTATTTCCTCTTTTCCATTATCTCAAAAAATCATTTTTCGCAAATTTATATTAAAGATCTCTAAATAAGTAAATTCAAAAATTATTGAGCCATTTTCGTAGCTAAGATTTTCCAATATAAATTGGGACAAATAAAAAATATATAATTTTCGTTGCATTCCAACGATGCAAACTTCAACGTCGTTTTAAGTATACAGAACAATTTTTGGCGTGCAGTCTAGCTTCCCGTAGACTTTGATTTGCAAAAGTTCAAACATTTTTTCAGTTAGAACATGTATAGTTTATATGTGACGGTAATCAAAATGGAGAAAATGCAAATTTAAGCAAATGGCACGCATTTACAAAAAAATTAACATTTCACGCAGGATTTCAGTAAAATGTGGATTAAAAAAGTCGTTTTTTTTTTCAATTTTTCAAAAACAATTCTCGTCAAGTAGAAGGTACCAATATTATCAATATTTCTACCAAGTTTCAACTCAATCGGCTTGATAGTTTTTGTTGTTGTACATGCACATGTACATGTATATCCCACCTTAAGGAGAGAGATGTCTGAAAATAGAGAAATAAAGAATAGAGTTGTTGTCCTGCCATAGAGACGTGTCGTTGGCCACATTTCTCTATAATAATTTATACACTAAATAACTCTAGATAAATAAACTACTCACACGTGTAAAAAACTGCTCGGACGTGTAAAATAAACTGCTCAGACGTGTAAAAAAGTCTAAATATTCCGTAACGACAATAAAAACAGGGCGTCATCGAATGTTTAGACAAAATATTAATGATAGAACTTAGAAAAATGTGACTAGCAGAAGAATTTTCGTAGTCGAGATTTTTCAGAGAAAATGTAACAATGTCTAAATCTACTAAATTTGCGCGAAGTTTTTGATTCCAGTTTATCATTGGGTATAATAATTGATTGTGACTTAATTTTATTAAGTGCCACTGTAATTTAACCAATGATTCAGAAGGGCCCTCCTCATGCCCCCACAAAAAACGGCCCTCCGCGAAAGGAATACGTTAAGGTTGGATAAAAAGCCGAATCGTTTCACAAAATCGTCGTTGCTACATTTTAAGATACACGAAAACAAAATAGGCAAGAATCTATGGGGCCGGTAGAAAAAAATTCCACTGTGAGACATTAAAATTTAGATACCAAAATAAATATCATGCCAGTCTGAGTTCTGTGTATTTTTAGAGCCACACTTTTCAAATACAAAGGAAAACGCGCTGGAGCCCTCTTAAGAAAAATAACTCGCAGAGATTTATATATAGATGGCCAAATAATCTCGCCAGAAAGAGAAAGCCTATGATTTTGAAAGCCCCGTAAGAAACGTCTGAAATTTCCGAATGGATTTTGCGCGTTAGGGATTCGAATTTACCCACAACATAGGATTACCGCGTGATTACGGGAATCAAGTAAATTCCAAGCGTCGGGCGACTTATAATGACGTTGAAGTTCGCACCGTTTGAATGCAACGATTTTTTTGTTCGTTAATTTTACATTCCTTTATTTTGATACTTATCGAGCCTTCTTTTTTTGCAAATTGAGGTCGTAAATCCAAAGCAAATATATTGTAACCATCAAGGTAGAACGAGCGCGCGTTCTTGATTTCTGTGGATTTTGTTCAAATCTTAACCAGACATTGTTCATATCATTATGCATGTTTGAGTAAAATTTCAGAACAGTCGACTATTTAGATTGGGCGATAATGGGTTTTAAAATTGCAACTTTTAACACTGCAGGGTCTGCATTGAAATTCAGACCGAATAATTTACCGTAAAAAATATTTGTCCCCTATAATAAGAAGACATATGGCAATACCGCATCGTTTCTCGTATCCAATGACGTAAGTTTGCGCGGCATATTTAAGATAATACTGCAACGCAATTTTTTATTTGGAAGTAATTTTTAATCGAACAAGGTTTTTAATTAGTTATGAATTAACCAACACTTTTATTTGTCAATGAAGATAACACAAACAATAAAAATATCAATATTTACAATGCAAATATTTTTTTTTAAATAAAAGTTTTTAACTTCAGGAACAGGATCATTTTTTTAATTATTATAGGATCATTTATCATTATTCTGTCTTTACTGAACGTTTTTAGCAAAACTGAATTGTAAAGGCAATCCAAACGTTTTTCACTCTTTCCCTAACTAGTTTGCAATCTAAACATAATTTTTTTTTTCAAAATTTATACACACAATAGAATGGTACGCCGAATTATGTCACGTGACTTTCGGTCAAAACAGACCCCACAGTGTTAAAAGTTACAATTTAAAAACCCATTATCTCCCAATCTAAATAGTCGACTGTTCTGAAACTGTACTCAAACATGCATAATGATATTAACAATCTCTGGTTAAAATTTAAACAACATCTATAGAAATGAATAAAGCTTGTTCTACCTCAAAAAGAATAGATTTTCATTGCGTACCAACGATGCAAACGTCAACATCATGACTTACAAAGATTCGTTTTATTCTCCTGATACTTTGAAATGAGTACTTTATTTTTATCAGAAATGTATCGTAGGTTTTGTGAAGCTCTAATTAGAAGATGACTATTAACAGCTCCAGGGACACAAAAATGTTTACAATATACAATATACAAAAATATATTACACGATAAATAACGATGCCATGAGTGGTTGATATATCTTGAGAGTTAAAATGAATCGTGGTCGGAAGGAGTAACGTGTATCTGGGGGTGGCGAAAATGTTCGATAACCTCTGTTGCGTGTATAAACTGTATCGAGTGCTGCTCGAACGTTCAAAGAAGGGTCGTACGAGCGAGCCAGACAAGCACCCGTCCTCTGTTCCTTTCCTTCCATCTTTTTCTCAGGGTCGGCGCCCTTGAATATCTCCCCTCGGCAATTTCTCCAAATTTAAGGACGGTCCGTTCCATCCTCCCTTACGGAAAAATTGAACACCGGTAGCCGTACAGAAAAACATCTAATACTAGCTGTAGTACACGTGTCGTTTTGGGAAGGGACTTGCTTACCGAACGTAAAAGCAGAATAAAATGCGTTGAATGCTTTTGAATGTGCCATAAGCACAATAATGTCGTAACTTTCTTACCTACTTAAGGCGGGATATACATTCACAACGATAAAAAAATCGATTTCTTTCTTTTCTCTAAGGAGGTTGGAGCGTTAGCCACAATCCGAGGTTAAATTTAATAAAGAATACATGTTATTGTTTACACTATATTGAGTCTTTACGAATTTTTTGACCTTTTTTCACCACCAAACAACAGAGATATAAAATAGTTTAATGTATGTAATTTAACGTCCGGTTAGATGGGCAAGACTTTCACACTAAAGTTTATGTAATTTTTATTGTTATTTAGCACCAAGATGAACCATTTCTAACAACGGATTAACGCAAACTGAACCTTTGTGAACATTTAGAAAAAAAAATTCTCATCTTGCCCATTGTAAACCATGGGCCAATAATCTCGTGACGTAAATATTAATAGGCATAATTATGAATTACACAAAATTTCATTGTGAATTATATAAAACATGCGTTGTCGTAGTTTTTTCATAATAATCATCGATAATGTTATGCTTTTTCAAGTTGATAGTAAAACAAAAGTTTTTCTACTTTACGTAATAAAAATGTTAAAATGCATAATTTTGCCCTTTAATTATATATTTAAACAAATTAGCATATATAGAATAAATCTGTACCTCGTATGCATTTTTTTGAGGTTCATTGAAAAAAAAAACTGAATAAACCGTCATTTGACTCAACTGAATCGCTCCAACCTCCTTAAACGATAGAACTATATATGTAGAATATTTTCCTAAAGTTTCAAAGCGAAATTCGAAAAACTTTAAACGTTACAGCCCGTCAACGCTGTGCGTCACCGCTCGGATTCGGAACGGGCGTGAACTTCAAACGCGTTTTTCTCAAAACTGCATTATCGAAATTGGAGTGCAGAATTACTCAAAAACTATCGAGCCGATTGAGTTGAAACTTCGTGGAAATATTGATAATATTGGTACCTTCTACTTGACGAGAATTGTTTTTGAAAAATTCGAAAAAAATACTACTTTTTTAATCCACATTTTACAGAAATGTTGCGTGAAATGTTGATTTTTTTTTGTAAATGCGTGCCATTTTCTTAAATTTGCGTTTTCTTCATTTTAATCACCGTTAGAGAGAAACTATACATGTTCTAACGGAAAAATGTTTGAACTTTTTTGCAAATCAAAGTCTACGGGAAGCTAGACTGCACGCCGATCCGCAACTTCCGCGGCGACCTTGCTGTAATCTGCCACAGCTCCGTCATTTTGATGATGAATTAATTTTACAAAATTGTTTTGTATATTTAAATATACTATTAAAGTATACCTGAAGTTTGATAATTGTAGAATAATTATTTCTTAGTATAAAAAATCCCTCAATATTGCTTATTTTTTTCTTGTCTAAATGTATATCCCGCATTGAATTTGAATGAGAAGAATGCCCTAAACGAACGTAAAGTCCCAAGTTCTACGGTCTTGAAGTTTGCGTCGTTGGAACGCAACGGAAATTAGTTCTTTTCATTGATAACATTTATTTTCGACCGATTCAGGGTATGAAAATTATTCATATGTTTTTACGTTTTTTATTACCGATTGACGACCTCAAGTTGCAGAAAAAAGGTTACGAATAATAATCGAAATGAAGAAATAAAATAAAAATCGTTGCATTTTAACGATGAAAACTTCAACGGAATGACGTTTGTAGCTTCTCAAGGGGTCAGGTTACTGTGACGACCCGAAAATTAGGGTTATTTAAAAAAATCAATTTTGAAAGAAGAAATAAGACTCGAAACTCCTTTGGACATTTATTTGTATTTACATTAATGAAGTTATAAATTCGAGTAAAAATATAAATAATTGAAGAAGTTATAAACCTCAAGTGAGTGCCTCAACGGTGTACTTGATTTTGGCCATTCGATTGATCTGAAACGAAAAACTAGTTTTTTCTTCAAATAGATCATATTTGAAGAAGTTTTGAAGTTTGAAGGACAAAAAAAAGGTTTGATTCTTTTTTCGATTTTTCGAGCAAAAATGGCCTCATTATTGTTAATAATTAAAGAAAAAGAAAATGTTAAGAAAAACTTCGATCAAGACTAATTATTGCACTAAATAAGTGTACCAAATTTCAAGTCAATCCGTTCATAAGATTTCGAGAAATCGTGTACACCGTTTTCAAAGACATAGTTTCGAGAAAAGACGTTTAAAGTTTTCCTGGCAGTTCTGACGTTGTAATCACAAGTTTACCTTCAATCTGCGATTCTTGCACCATATGTTGGACCATCCTCTTCAATTTGAGTTGATTCAAGCGACGAACGAGCATGGCTGTTACGCATATGGAAAACAGGGAAAACCGTGAGAACTCACGGAATTCTGTAAAGTCTCCGGAATTTCTGCAGAATTTCCTTTTTGCAAGAATTACAAAAGAATGAAACCTACTTGAAAAAAAAAACGAAAGGTATAATGATAAATGTTTTTGTATATTTTCAATAATTTATATTATTCTTTATTATTTACAAAAAAAGTTACATTAGGGCCAAACATGAAAAATATAAGAAATTAATTTACTCTAAAGCTCTATCCATTTGCATTCGATTTGTCGATACACAACCACCCAATTGTTATCGTTAATAAGTGTTTGTATTTTTTATTTATTTATTGGCACCGATATAAGAATTTCTGTTCTGTCACTCTAGAGGCCGAAAAAAGGCTTTTTGGGGATTTTTTGTTCAGAAAAACTACAAAATAAAACGAGATTTCAAAAAAGGGTGTTTATCATACATATCAGTGACTGTATACAATAATTGTCTTGAAGCGATTAATTTCAAAATGGCGGCTGTGCAGCGTTTATCTCAAAACTGCATTTTTAAAGTTGGACGGAAACATAACTCAGACAATTTTCAACCGATTCACTTGAAATGTTGAATATATCTTGAAAAATACATTTTATATGGAAGTACGTAGGATTTTTTTAATATTGCTTAGTTCATTTGTTATTAACAATTATCTGACGATTTTTTCGGCAAATTTTTCACTTTCCAAAAATTTGCCTAAAAAATCGTCATATAACGAGTCAGTTATGTTTCCGGCCAACTTAAAAAATGCAGTTTTGAGATAAAAGCTGCACTTTCGCCATTTTGAAATTAATCGCTTCAAAACAATTATTGTATACAGTCACTGATATGTATGATAAACACCCTTTTTTGTAATCTCGATTTATTTTGTAGTTTTTCTGAAAAAAATCCCAAAAAGCCTATTTTTTCCGCCCCTAGTGTGGCCTAAGGCCTTAAGATATATTTTTTCTTTACAGTTTTTAAATTATTTTTCGAACCTCGGTGTTTTGTCCATTTTTATTTTAATATTTAAGGAATCATCACAGTGTAACGGGTCCAAAAACCGGATTTTGGCGATTTTTCGCGATGTCAAATCGAAGCACTCATGACGCACTCATAATGCGTAACAACCATGAAGATGGTTCGTCATTTTCACACTAGCGTAACCCCTTAAATTAAACGTCATCATGTATAGCCAAAAGCTTTTCCGGAATGAATATTTATATTCAGATGAAGACCGCATCAAAACCGGTTTGAGGATTCCGGTAATTCTTTCCATTACATGTAGTTAGTTAGCTGCAAACCGAAATCCGATTTCATAATTTGTTTATATAAAAAACAAGTAAATTATTCTTCTACAATGTGATCCGTTTGTCTTACCACACTTTCGTTATATTCAGCAGTAAATCTCGTATTCCACCCCCCCCCTCTTCCTCGCAGTGTTGATAAAAATCAAACCACTAGGGAGAATATTGAGAAACGGAGCCTTTGAAGAAAGGCACTCGGTTGGTCTTCTCACTCGTCTTTTGTTTCGTTCCGAGGTCGGGTTGAAACCCTATTAGCGTTTTCTCTCGAGGTAACACGCGACTCGGTGAAGCCCGCCTTGCCGCGAGAGCAATTAGGAACGTGTACAGTACCGATTAAGTCCTTGCACAACGGGGCTCGACCGTCACGGTCACGCTCTATGTATTATGGACAATAATTCGCCACTGTTCGACGCAATGTGTATATTTCGGTTTCGCAAGACACCTTACTGAATATTTCTTCGTATATATATATTTTTTTCACACACGTATATATTACACAAAGAGACAATGAACGACAGAGTTCTTGATAAAATTTCAAAAGAAAAACGTCGAGTACGTCTTCGCAAATCCTCAACTTTTCGCATGATATTGAAGGTTGCGTCATTCAGATGTGATCAACATTTATACAACGTTGAATTGCAACGTTTTTTGTTGTTGTTGTTATTTCTTGATTTTAATTATTATTCGAAACTTTTTTGATGTTGTAAATGCGTAATAAAAATCGGGTTCTGACCCCCCCCCCCCCCCCATTGAGCTGAACTGTTGTATAAACCTTCCTTTTAATATTGTAAAACAACCCCTAAAGTGATTTTTGGCGACGTTTTTGGGTTTGGGTTTGTTTGGACAAAACGGTAAGCGCGATAATTTATATAGGTATGAATGGAGACGTAGCAGATATAGATATAGTCGGCGCGCGTAAAAAAAACTTGAAAATTCAATATCTCGAAAACGATTGCGAGTCGCCAAAAATCCCTTTAGGGTTTGTCTTAAAATATTAAAAGAAAGGTTCGTGCAAAATGTCAGCTCAATCGGAGGGAAGGGAGGTTCCGGAACTTTACCCTTAAAAAAAACTAAAAAATTCAATATCTCGAAAACTATTGCGAGTCGCTAAAAATCCCTTTAGCGGTTGTCTTAAAATATTAAAAGGAAGGTTTGTGCAAAATTTTGGCTCGATGGGGGGGGGGGGGGGGGGTCGGAATCTTATCCAAACGTTCGAACGATTTTCAGTCTAAATCGGCCTAAATGACATTTTATCAATGAAAAATAATTCAGTTCTGTTGCGTTCTGACGATACAAACTTAAAGATCATCAATTCATTATCGTTCCATCAAATCGTTTCGGCGAATTTGGGCTACGAGAATCACACAAATTTCTGAATTACAAGCGATCTAAAAATTCAAATATGCAGAAAAAAGATTTTTGATAATATTCGAAATATCATTTCGTAGGTATCAAGAATGCTTCCGGTGGTTGCAAACAAAAAAGTTGGAAAGACTTCCGACTTCTTCCCATTTCGGATGACGTTGAAGTTCGCATCCCTGGAATCCAACGATTTTGTTTGCTCATTTTTCATTTCCTTGATTTTACAATTATCGAAAAAAAAAATTCCAATACACCAGCGCCTCTCGCCCATAACTACACCGCGCACAAACCACCCGCTAAAGAACTCAATGAAAAATTTGCCGATATAAATTCAATTATCGTGTCTCCTTCCACGATTGTACCACAGCTACGTAGTGTGGGATAAAATGGAAAATAGATCGGTGTTATGCCCCGCCACAGTTTCGTAGGTAGAAAGAACGAACGCGAGCGATTGACGAAGAAACGATTGATCGGAGAGTTGGCCAAGCGAGACGGGATCTTTCGGGGCAGGGGGGATGCAATGGGGGAAATATCCGAGGTGTAAGGGTCATTGGATGAATCGGGGAGGAGAAAAGAGTCGTTGGTAATGTTGGGAGGGTAAAAAGTAGGGGGAAGGACGGCAGGAACGAGAAGGGAGGGAAAGCAGCAGCTGGAGTTGTCCCGTGCGAATGTTTGGCGCGTACTAGCCAAGGACCCGCGCACCAAGCAAAAGAGAGAGAGAGAGAGAGAGAGAGAGAGAGAGAGAGAGAGAGAGAGAGAGAGAGAGGGAGTGAGTTCAACGACCTCTCGACTCCATGCTTTGCTCCGCAGCTTCACGCGCCGGGTCTCTCAAGCTCGCTATCTATCTATCTATATATACATGTGTGGGTATATATATATATGTTTGTGTGCGTATATATGTGTAGCGTCGGATCTATAAACTGGGAGCAGAATGGAGCAGAAAAGTGTGGGTTACATTTTTTGGAGCTCCTCGGGCACGGACGTATACGCAGGATACAAAAATTAATGATTATTTTTAGTCCTGATAGACTTCCACACGCATAGGTCAGCCTTCCATTTGTCTGCACGATGCCTCATTTTTGTTTGTACGTCCAAAGCATAATTTGCAGAATGAAGATTTCTCTAAATTATTATCTAAATATTTTCTGCAAACGAGAATAGAATTGTGTGTGCCCAGCGCATCAGGGGGAGAGATACCTTTAGGTGAGAAAATAAGTGCTGATTTTCATGATTTTTTTTAAAGGAAAGATTTCTCCACCATTTTTGAGACTTGGGGTACGTTTTATTACTACTTTTGGCTGTTACATGGTATTTTTTTATTTTCATTAATCTTGAAAAATGATTCAGTTTATTTATCAGAAAAAAAATGAGCAATGTTGAAAATCGATGAAATGGTGCGCTTTGAAAGAAAATGATTGAATTAAAAAAAACGTATTGCAATAAAAAAATACTTAAAAAAAATTCAAAAACATTTAGTATCATGTTTTAGAGAACAAGGTTAGAACGATTTATACTCAATTTCATGGTGTTGAAGTTTGCATCGTTGGAATGCAACGAAAGTTCTCTTTTCCTTTTTATTTTTCATATTTTCATTATTATAGATGCTTTTAAATAGATTCTCTATTTTACATCGCTAAATAAATATTTTAAAGAATGGCGAGAAGGGCACTGTAAAAAGCGCAACAGCGCGTACAAATGAGGAATAAACATCTACATCTATTTTAAAGAATGGTTGAATAATTTTTATAGGCAAAATATGTGAGAGGGAATTAAAGAAAATCGGAAATATTAATTTTCGTTGCATTCCAACGATGCAAACTTCAACCTCATTAAATTTCATCAGACTCGGTCGATTAGTTTTTTCGTTATACGTCACGCCATTTTTGTAAATGCAGTTTAGAAGATCGTGTCATACCTCCGTCATTTTTAAAGATTAATCCCGAAAAAATACCATGTAATAGCCAAAAGTAGTAATCAAATATACCCTAAGTCTCAAAAATGGCGAACATTTTTGAGTCTTAGGGTACATTTAATTATTACATTGGCTGAAATTTTCAAAAAAAAATTAATCATGAAAATCAGCAAATTTTTCCGGGCCTAAAGGTATCTCTTCCCTTAAAACACAAGAGTGAAAAAAATAGCAACTTTCTGTAGCAGCCATGTGGAAGCAGCTTTCTGAATATGCTTTCAGATAAAATTTTCATTCGAATCATTGCCGCTCCTGAACGTGAATCGATTTTTGCTGGTTTAATGAGGTTTTTTTTCACTGTACGTTGCGACATAGCCGTTGAATCCTCTGCAAAGAGGATGCCAAGCGACGATCGTGTTTTCGTGTGATACTCCGTCCAGCTTCCATTTTGAGTGTTCAGCTGGGGTTTTGGATGTCCGACTTGGATGTTTGTTCGTATCTGCGTGTGTCATCTATTCGTAGATACTGCACGAAGGAGGAAGCTTCGGCACATAATTATATTTAGTCGATGTATTTATAGGAATCCATGACGCGCGTGTAAAATCATCCGAAAATGAATATGATTTTTTTTCTCTGTATACAAACCTTAATTGGTGTTTTTTTCCTTCTGTTTGTTGCAGGAATGACACCAAGGAGGATGTGTTTGTCCATCAAGTGAGTACAGAATTCTATTGAGAGTAGATTGTTTTCGACCGATGATAAGAAAAAATAAAAGAAATCATTGTACATCGAGCCGTCTTCATTCTTGGATAATAATACCCTTGGTAGAAGAAAAAAATCAGCATCATAAATATTGTCATCTGATATATTCCATAGTCGATGTATTTGATATTGCACTTTTACTAGACATTTTATGTACCGACAAATTTATCAATTAACAATAGATTGTTAAAATGCAGTATAAGTCTAATAATATTGGCCATTAATGACTGCAAAGTATTGGTGCATTCAATGTTTATCAACCATACTGTATGCATTTAGATTTTGAAGTTTACATTGTTGAATTGCATCTGAAATCAATTTTTTTGAACCGTCACTTTGTGATCATCCAGATTTGTGGCAGTTTTTGGCTACGAGAATGACTCGAACTATAGGGGTTTTTTTTTCGACATTCTACAAATCAAATTTACAAAAAAAATATTTTGGGTGATAACAAAACGAATTTTCGCGGCGTTCCCAACGATGCAAACTTTAGGACTTTATACATTGCGTGAACAGTGCTTTAAAAGTATTAAGCGGAGAGATACCTTTAGGCAAAGAAAAATGGCTAATTTTAATTATTATTATTTTTTTAATGAAAGATGTCTTTACCATTTTTAAGACTTAGGGTATGTTTTATTACTACTTTTGGCTGTTACGTGGTATTTTTTTTTTTAATAATCTTTGAAAATGGCGGAGGTATGGCACGGTCTTCTAAACGGGTTGCGGCGGATGTTGTGAGACGGCGGGGCATGTAGAGTCGGCGGGATTAATCTAAAAAAAACTAACGGAGATTTTTCTTTCGATTGTATGCATACGAAGAATATGAACCAAGAAAAAGTGAGAAATGTTGAAAATCGATTAATTGGAACGCTTCGAAACGAAAAGATTGATTTTTCCGAAAAAAATAGCTACAATTTGCAATAAAAAACACTTTATTAAAAAACGTTTAAGAACATTTATGGTCACGTTTTAGACGATAAGGTTAGAGAGATGTATATCAAATTTAATCAGAATCGGTCGATTAGTTTTTTAGCTATACGTCACGCTAGTTTTCAAAATGCAGTTTAGAAGACTGTGCGATACCTCCGTCATTTTTAAAGATGAATTTAAAAAAATATTATGCAACAGCCAAAAGTAGTAATAAAACGTACCCTAAGTCTCTAAGATAGGGGAGAAATCTTGACTTAAATTTAAAAAATAAAATAAAAAAAACATGAAAATCAGTAAATTTTTTCCTCGCCTAAAGGAATCTCCCCCCTTACGAGTCTTGAATTTTTCATCGTTGGAACGCAACGAATTTTTCTTACTTTGCTATCACACGAAATATTTTCTTGCATATTGAAGTTCTAGAATTTTGTAAAAATTCGAAAAAAAAAAAACGTTTTAGCAATTCTCGTCGCGTAACACTACAAAAAATCAAATGATAGCAAGTTAAAGATTATGAAAAATCATTGTCGTTGCATTCCAACGATGCAAACTTCAACATCATGAGTATTTACGGAAAATACAATAGAAAATAGAATCAGCCGGAAATCAAAACTTGTAGTACTTCCACAGTTTTTGTCAAAAAAGTATTGCCCAAAAAATAAAAAATAAAAATCGCACTCTGTTTTCAGTCGGCCATTGTTAAGAACAATCCGAAGAAGGCCGTGCGCAGCGTGGGCGACGGCGAGCTTGTCGAGTTCGACGTGGTTATCGGCGAGAAGGGTAACGAGGCGGCCAACGTAACCGGGCCGGACGGTGAGGCGGTCAAGGGTTCGCCCTATGCGGCAGACAAACGTCGCGGTTTCCGCCAATGGTTTTATCCGAGACGCGGTGGCGCGGCTAGACCTCAACGCAGACCGCGTGAGGGTCAGGAAGGCTACGAGTCCGGTCAGTAGTTCCTAATAAAAAATTGAAAAAATCATCCCTTAAAGCGGGATATGCATTTAAACGCGAAAAAATTATGCATTTTTGAGGGTTTTTTCAAACTAAGAAATGATTATTCTAAATCTATCGAACTGTAGGTATATACTTAAATAGTATATTTCAATGTATAAATCCATTTCATAAAGGTATTTTATAATAGAAATTCAATTTTTTTCCGTTAGAACATGTATAGTTTCTATTTGACAGTAATTGAAGGAAAAAAAAACGCAAATTTACGAGAATGACACGCGATAAAAAAAACCAAACTTCACGCACAATTTCTGTAAAATTTGGATTAAAAAAGTCGTTTTTTCTCTAATTTTTCAAAAACAATTGCCGTCAAGTAGAAGGTAACAATATTATCAAAATTTCTACCAAGTCTCAACTCAATCGGCTTAAGGGGTCTCACCACTCTAGCGGCCGAAAAGAAGGCCTAACCTTGATGATTTTTTTAGTGTAATAAAAGGAATGCGACTTCTTTTTAGAGGGATAATTTAGCATTTATTTAAGTATAGAATTTTTTTATTATCATTATTTTTGTATAAAATGGCGGCGAGAGAGCCAATATTCGAAATTATATATTTTTTTCAAACACCTAGTAGCGGACAAATTCCTCGTGACATATAAGATCAAGAACAACAAACGACAAAAACACTTTTTAAATCTCTATACTATTGGCTATAGAAGTACGTAGGGATTCTTTATTTAATCAAATTTTGAGAAAATTGTGCACTTTTGACGAAAAAATTCTATTTTTCTCTAAAAAAAAAGCAGTAAATTGGTTATAAAATAAAAAGTTTACATCGAAGCGGAAAACCCCTCCGTACTTTTATAAAGGAGGTAATTCTGAAGCTACTGTCAAATTTTCAACTGATTCATGCAACCGTGTTGAAGTTATGTATTCGAGATTCAGAAAAGTGGTTTCGAGAAAAACGCGTTTTTATGATGTTAAATAATTGTTTAAACAATTTGAAGAAAAGAAACGATTTTTTCAAAATCCTAGAGTGCTGTTACTTCTTAACAGTTTTTGAGTAAGCCTGCACGCCAATTACTAAAATGCAGCTTTGCGAAAACCGCGTTTAAAGTTTACATAGAAGTTTAATTAATTTGCACTAGGTACTTGTGGTAACTAATTACAGTACTACCTCTCTAAGAGAGCCCTCGCTAAGAGAGAATTTCCCCGCCGTTCCGCTTGAGCGCATTTTATGGCTTCCCCCACCTAGCTCGAGCTGTCCAGTGTACCCGAGGCCTCTCGAGTTTGTCGCGGACAACTCGATAAGAGATCGCGAGCGATTTCAGAAAATCGCACGTCGCACGATTGTCAAATGGATAATATTCCTTTGTATAATAATATATACGTTTAAGCCGTAAAGTCGGAGAAAAAAACATGCACCATAATTAAATTTCAAGTAGTAATTTAATGCAAGTAAAATATATTTTAATATACATTAACGCAGCATAGAATATTATTGATACAGTACTACCTCTCTAAGAGAGCGGTCTAGGGCGGTTAGGGGAAGAAATTCTCGAGAAATTCGTCGCCGAAGCCTGAAATGAAATATTTATACATATATATACATTGTATATTTCAACTTGAAGTATATACACAAGATAAATTGTTAGTTACATTTTTTTTGTACACTATATATGTTCGAGTTTCGATAACGAATATACTACGTATATTTTTGCGAACAATAAGATAATTCAACAATTATTGAAAGTCTTACAAATGTTTCCTTCATATGTGTTATAATATTGCAACAACAAAATATACCAAACAGCAGAATAAAAAAAAAACGCGAAGAAAAAGAAAGATTTACACATCAATATTCAATGAGATATACTTACGCATGAAACGACGAAACGCCAGTACACTTTCCGCAACTCGTTTACAGTTTTCTCAACACTTTCGTTCGCGCTCTCTTATCGAGTTCGAGTGGAGAAACACATACACGCTACCACATGCGCGATTTTCGAGCGCGCTAACCTAGCGGTGGGGGAAGGCTTCGGCGACGAATTTCTCGAGAATTTCTTCCCCTAACCGCCCTAGACCGCTCTCTTAGAGAGGTAGTACTGTACTTAAGTAGTTCGTTATAAAGTAATTAAACTCTAAATTACAGTAGTAATTGTAATTGTTGTTAGTTTAATTCCTTTTTGCCCCTCTGCGTTCGCGCAAGGCACAGCCTCGACCGACTGTAACGTTTGAAGTTTGTCGAATTTCGATTTGCAACTTTGGGAAAATATTTTACATATATAGTTCTATCGTTTAGAAGAAGAAAAAAATCGGTTTTTCAATCGTTGTAAATGCCTATACCGCCTCAATTCTTAGAACGCCTGGAATCTGTTATCGGTAAAAAGAATTATAGTTTGTTTACAGTTTTTGTTTCATCCATTATTTGCATTGAACCGCAGTATTTCCATCATGTTGAAGTTTGCGTCGTTGGGGTGCAACGAAAATCAATTCTTTTTAATTGTTCGATTTTTTTACTGAATATCACTCAAACGTTTTTACGTATTCTTATTATAGATTGACAGCCTCAATTTGCAAAAAAAGGCTTCACATAAGCATAAAAGTACAGAAATGGAAAATTAACAAAAGAATCGTACTCCAACGATGCAAACTTCAACGTCAGGTATTTCCACCCGCAGATGTCCAATAGCAAATTCGCATGGATAGAAATAACGTTTACACATAAAATACGGGAAATCTTTTTTTTATTCCCAATATATCCCTACCTACATTTCAATACCATTGAACAAGCGAATATTGAATGTAGAAACGTGTTTAGCCGAGGGTAAACAGGGTGAGGAAGCCAACGCCGGTGAGACTGCAGGAGGTCAAATGAGACGCTACAGACCTCGTCGAAATTACGACGGTTATTATCGCGGAGGTCGTCGATCGGGCCCGGGAGGAGCTCCACCAGCCGAGAACGGTGGAGAGGGTGGTGAGCCCGCTCGTTACACCAAGGGCGAACCGGGCGGCGAGGGTACGAATGAAGCTGGCGGAGCACCACGTGGCGGTGGACGCGGACGTGGTGGCCCGCCCCGTCGTTACTTCCGTCGCAATCTTCGCGGAGGTAGAGGAGGCGGACCGGGAAGACGACCCAGAAGCCAGGATGGCCAGGTAAAACAAAAGCAACTCCAACCAATAGCATTCTCATCGGAAAATCAGTCACATTGATCCACTGGCGTTTCAGTTTTTAAATAGTTGAACGTTTGCACGTTCGATCGTCGCGGCTCAATTCGCTATTCCGAAACATTTCCGGCTATCGGAATATCCTCGAGAGAGAATGAAAAATGATAAAAATAGTTTATGCAGGTGAGCGACTATGAGGAGGTGAACTGTGACAATGTCGAAAATGGCGCCCAGAGACCTCCGCGACCTCGATACAGGAGACATCCTATACGACAGCCTCGTTCCTCAAGCACCCATCAGATATCCAACAAAAATGATACCTTTAGTGCTCCCAATTCCAAAGTGGCTGATCCCTCCAAGAACGCAAAGGTTTCCTCGGGATCGCGTGACAGAATCGTCAAGGTACCTCTGAAATACCCGTGCTAATTGCGCATTGATACTACCGCGGATCAAACGCGGTGTAAAAAAGTCTCCGTATTGCCCATTCCACTCGAACGTTGACTCTCTTTCCTCAAGCGAGGACACCACCGTGACGCGCCGAAAAAGCTCGTTTTTTCCCATTCTTTTTTGTCCAGTAGATTATTTTTTTGGGATTTGGAACAAGGTATGCTATTAAGCATACATTGAATTGTTACCTGTACATTTTTATGGAAAAAAAAAGAAAAATTAACGGGCCTTCTCGTTTTAGACACCAAAAAGGCTATTTTCATGAATTTTTTTGATAGGTTTATATTATAGATATTGATAGAAAAGTTGTTGCACTCAATGCACTTTTGGAATACATGTTTTTTTGATTTATTTAAGTCACTATTTATGGACGAAAATGGTAGTTAAAAAAATGTCCTAGAAAATTGTAGGTCTGGGTTATGATGAAATCTCGGAGACGGATCATCCGAAGCAAAAAAATCAAACGGTTTTAGATTCAATATGTTAATGGCTATAGCGCATATCATACGATTTTTGATATATGCAAAAATAACAAAATGGCGGACTAAAAAAAACAAAAACAAAACGCTTTTTCACCATTTTTGGCAAAAAAGTAAACATGAAAATTTACAAATCCTTGATATGCGCTATAGCTATAGTTGTAAAGAATATGTGGTTGAAATTTCATAAGGATCGGTTTACTAGTTTTGAAGATTTTATCAACGAGCCGTCAAAAAGCGTTGTTTCGAGAAAAACACGTTTAAAGTTTGTTTGGACTACATAAATACATGAATTGTTTTTTAAAATGTATTTCGAAACTGTATTTATTAAGTGTAACAACTTTTATATCAATATCTATAGTATAAACCTATGAACAAATTCATGACAATAGCCTTTTTTGGCGTCTAAAGTGTGAAGACCCCTTAACAACGTTATTAAGATACAATAGAGCCTCTGTGTAAAAAATGTGGTCCAACGGCCGGATCGAAAACTTGACAAAGGTTAGTCTGAAAAAATAAAAATAAATAGTTTTATAATATATATATATAAATGTAGTTCTCGGTGGACGTAGCTGGTTTTTGGAGAGAAAAAAATTCAGAAAATTCGGATGTTGAATAAAAAGTGTCACTGGCGAAGGTTTTACTTATATTCGGGGTCTAAAAAAATTATAATTGTAAAAAAACGGCTACGTACAACGATAGCTACGAAAATTACGGGAATTTTAGTTTTAAAAATTGAAAATCTGACAATTATAGCTAGAGTGTTATGATTCCGGCCAGGTGGAGATGAATCGTTGATAGAAAAACGCGATTAAAAGTGTCAGTATACGATTTAGTGAGAGCAGCTAGCTCTCACTAAATCGTATACTGAAACTTTTAATCGCGTTTTTCTTTTCAATCGTCTGTAGCTTGTTCATATTTTTCATATTTTACCTTGGATTTTTTTTCCACATACTTTTGAATATTTACACTACCGGTCAAAAGTTTCCGGACACTTGAGATAATTGAAAAGCTTTCGATCACTTTGGATAATTGCTAAATTATATTAGAATAATATAATTATACAGAGCTATATAATATCTTCGTAAAAGAAATAAAATGAACTATACTATTCTGACATTATTTGGCAATCATCCAGTGATCGAACATTTTGCAATTATCTGACGTGTCCGGAAACTTTTGGCCGATAGAGTGTACTTGGAGAAAGTGGAAAAAAATCGTTTTTTTTTAAATTCATCACAGTGGTGTCTTGCCTGAATAAAACTCCATTTCATTTTTCATTTTAAAAAAATGTTCAGACAGTGTTCCAGGAATACTTTTAATATCGTCGATTATACTGAAAAATACATTTTTTTTCTTCTGGTCTTGACTTTGCATCCCGAAGATTGCCGAACGACATTTTCAAAGTAGCCTCATCCCACGTTAAATTCGTGTGTACGACAAAAATTACAATGTAAGGCTAGGATAAAGGATTCAGAGAAAACAAAGGAATCTCCATACGTCCAAAGAATTTGTCAAAGATTATCGACATTGGAAATATCATTTTCTATTTTCGAAATGTTGAACGCAAGTTAAACCAAAAGTGTCTATTTTGACGACGTTCACATATTCACCACACGACTTACGAAACGTTCTTTTCGAGAAGAGCTGCTTTCGTCCATACCATAATTTTTTTTCCCATACGGTTGGCTAAAAGCAAAGCTTCGATTGATTTTTTTTGTTGCACCGGTCTACAGTGCATTATCGACGTTTCGTGGCTCTATTGTTCATAGGCAGTTCATGTGAACACTTCAGGGAACGCCCCAATTAGTGGATAAATTAGCCGGTACATCCTTGAAAGCAGAGAAGCTCAAAACTGACTTGGAAGTCTCAGGGGCACGCCAATTTAAACCTGTCGGGAATTTCGCTGGAACAAACTGTTTTCATATTTTACCGAAAAGCGTCTCGAGAATTAGAGAGAGGGGAGGCGTATTCACTTACTTCCATACAACTACTAACTTAGGAAAAATAGTTAAGGGGTCTTCTCACTTTAGACGTTAAAAAAGGCTACTTACATGATTTTTTAAAGGTTCATTTTATAGATATTGATATAAAAGTTGTTTACACTTAATAAATACACTTTCGAAATACATTAAATTTTTTTTTAAATTTATTTAAGGCGAGGTACCTGCGTAAACGGCGGGAAAAACAGGTAAACTTCGGGAATATTTATCTCAAAAACTAATGTTTCGATTGGATCCGGTTTTTTTTATTAGAAAATATGTACATTGAGGTATGTTGAGGAATTTTTAAAAATAAATTCGTCGACTGGAAGCGATTCAAACGCGATCATCTCGAAACATAGTTTTAAAAGTCGTTGCCGGATGTATCTCGAAAACGGCTTGTCCGATTTTGTCCAAATTTGGATACAATATTCTTCGATAGTTTTTCTCGTTCGCCACGTAGGGTATTTTCATTTGATTGAACCATTGCGTTTTTATGCTATGTGTATGCAATCCAAAATCGTCGGAAATTGCGAACGAAAAACGAATGATAAATTAAAACGGTCGCTATTCCGTCAAAAATGAAAATTTCAAAAAATCCTACGTGGCGAACGAGAAGAACTATCGAAGAATATTGTATCCAAATTTGGACAAAATCGGACAAGCCGTTTTCGAGATACATCTGGCACCGACTTTGAAAACTATGTTTCGAGATAATCGCGTTTGAATTGCTTCCAGTCAACGAATTTATTTTTAACAAAATCCTAAACATACCTCAATGTACATATCTTCGAATAAAAAAAAACCCGGATCCAATCGAAACATTAGTTTTTGAGATAAAAATTCCCGAAGTTTACCTGTTTTTCTAGCCCTTTACTCAGGTAGCTCCCCTTAAGTCACTATTTAAAGACGAAAATGGTAGTTGAAAAATTGTACGCCTGCGCTGTTGATGACATCTCGGAGATGGATCATCCGAAACAAAAAAATCAAACGGTTTTAGATTCAGTATGTTAATGACTATAGCGCAGATCATACGATTTTGATATACGGAAAAATAACAAAATGGCCGACATTTTTCGAAAAAAAAAAAAAAAAGTTTTCTTCCACCGTTTTATGCAAAAAAGTAAGTATCAAAATTTAAAAAAATCCTTGATATGCGCTATAGCTATAGTTGTAAAGCATATGTGATTAAAATTTCATAAGGATCGGTTCAGTGCTTTCGAAGATTATATCAACAAGCCGTCGAAAAACGTCGTTTCGAGAAAAACGCGTTTAAAGTTTGTTTGGATTGAATAAATACATGAAATTTGTTTTTTTTTTAATTGTATTTCGAAAGTGTAATATTAACCTATCAAAAAATTCATGACAATAGCCTTTTTTTAGCGTCCAAAGTGAAAAGACCCCTTAACGTAAACGAGAACGTTTCACAGTTAAGAAGTCCTTAGAATTTTGCAACTTTTTAAATGTCCCGATCTTTTGAATCAATCGAGCTGGAATTGATGTCGCAGAAAAACGATTTGGTGCACTCGTTAAAGACACAGACCCAAGTACTTCGGCAATCACACGATTGTAGATCGTACAATCATTCGACAATGGATTGTGCAGAGAACGACATAAAATTTCATTTTTAACCGAGGTGGCTATTCTCGTTTCTGACAAGTTCCTGACAAGCGGCACGAGAATGCTTGATTTATGACGATGTTGACGTTTGCATCGTTGAAGTGCAACGAAAATTATGATTTTTCATTTGCTCCAATTGCTTTTGGCAAATCTTAGCTACGAAAATCCCTCTACAATTTTTTAATTTGCCTATTCAGAGATCTATAATCTAAATTTGCAACAAATATTTTTCGAAATAATGAAAAGGAAGAAAAGAAAATCGTTGCATTCCAACGATGCAAACTTCAAGAGCATGATTTATGGACCGTTATGCGTACACAAGGGAGAAAAGTTTTTTCCATTTAGAATCTGAGCAAAATTCCGTACGACTTGCGTCTGCACTTCGCTAACTAGTTTTTTCAATTTCTCACAAAAACTATGGAAAATACCAATGTTTATTTAACATTATTTGTTATTCCTTATATCTCGAATTTATCGGAGATTTGATTGATGCTGTTGGGCACATTTTCGGCCTTGAACCTCTCGAATAAAGGAATCGCGAGTCGCCGTTTAATTTATCAGCTTTCCGTGATTAAGGGATTATCACAGTGTAACGAGTTGATAAATAGCTATTGTCGCGATTTTTTTTCGATTGTTAAAATACGCTAATCAGTCTGACTTTTTTTATGTCAAATCAAAGCATTCATAAAGAATAGAAAATACATTTTTAAACGTTTATTTATTTATTTTTACATTATTTAACGGTTAAAAATGTCTCTGAAAAAAGGAGTCCTCACGTCGTAAATATTATCTGAAACAAAATTTATAAAAATATTATTAATCAGCATGAATGTCGCTATTTTGCTATGAAGGTTTTTTTTAAATCAAAATTGACAAAATTGCGGCGTTTTGAAAAAAAGCACGAATTCAGCCTTTTTTTTACAGTTTTTCGTTAAAAAAATATGAAGATAAAAAAAAGCTTCCATAGCACGATAAAGAATGGCGTGAAGAATGTCGGGTCAAAATTTGAGACGGTCAGCTTGAAAACTCTTCTTTTGAGAGTGTACAACGTTTTGAAAAACGATATATTGAGAAAAACGCATTTAAAATTTCGAAGAAAGGTAGTAGCGACCGAAATTATTTAAATTTCGGCCCAAAAATTGAACAGCATGTTTATAACCGTCTGTACTATCGCATAATGCAAAGAAAAATCGATTTTTTGAAAATTTTACACTGTGATCCCTTAACTGTGGCCGTTCTTTTCTATTTGTCGCTTTTCGACCCTTCGGACTATTAACGAGGAACTTCTAGTCTTCCGATTGATCGGTGGGAAGAGTCGTAGCGCGTTTTTCTTTCACTTTTTTCGATTTAACTATCTGTCCTCGTGTATGTAGCGGTCTATACGACATCGGTAAAAGGTGTCTCCTTCGAAATAGAAGTTGCACTTGGCACACACATTGCACGTTTTTCTTTGTACTATTTTCAGCCGGAGCAGGTGACTGCGCCCAAAGATGTCGGTGAACCAGTGAAGGTTCCTCTTCAACAGGTAAGACATTAATTCTTTTCCCGTTTTCTTCGTTTTCACCTTCTCTGGTTTTGCTCATAACAGCGTTCTTCATTCGCGATATTGCTCTTTCTTAATGGGGTTACATACAGTCAGAAGGCCCAAAAAGATCGATTTTTCAAGAATTTTTCTTCAGAAGACCTTTTAATATATTTACGTAAAAATTTGTACACGTATCATGGTAACTTTTAACTGCATTTTAACATTTTTTATTTGTAAAAATAATTATTTTGAAAGCTGCTAGAGCTGATCTCTTGGAGCACCTTAAAAAAAGGCGTCTTGCAATGAGCACGATATCTCTGAACTGGATCATCTAAACCGAAAAAAACCCAAAATATTTCGTTAATATAATGGATTATCTTCTAATTTATCGAAGGAATAAGCAAAATAATATTTTTTTGACAAAATGGCGGCTTCTCAACAAAAAAATCGATTTTTGACAAAAATGTAGGCTTTAAATTGTTTATAAAATGGAAAATATTTATCGGCAAGATAAAACCTTCGATTAGTAACTAAAAAATATACTTGAAAAGATGGCGTTCAAATTTGAGACTGATCGGCTTAGCCGTTTCCGACAAATCTTGCTCACCGACTTAAAAACAATTTTGAGAAAAACGCGTTTAAAGTTTTAAAAGCACTTTCGAACGCTCTGACACGTAATTACAAATGTGCGTGTACCTTCGAGAATATTCGCCGAATTAACAAGACATTTTTCGAGTGTGTACTTAAATATATGTATATTACGAAAATTAAATTTAAAAAAAATCGATTTTTCGAAAATGTGAACTGTATATAACCCCTTAATCGAACAATACATCTTCTCAATAAATAGGCTGAAGTCTGAAATGTCGTTAATATGCCATTGACAAATTTTAGTTGTGCTCAACTCTGCTTAGCACTACTTTCACGAGTATTAAAAATGTCTAAATAAGCATTCAGCTGATGCAATACGTCACGTGGCCCCAAGCCGCAACTTTTCGATATTGCAATAAGTTTTTTGGCTCTCTTGTAAAGTCGTCCGAAAATCACATAGAACGAATTGCATTATCAAAGACGACATAAAGTGCCAGTTATTAAAAAAATCAGCCTCATTTAGAAGGCAAGAATCAATATTGCGCTAAAAATGCCTGTTCCGAAGGAAAATGGTAATAATAGCTTAAAAGTATTTCGTTCGACTGCTTCTACCGTCTGTTCGTTGGAACAAAAGCGGAGAAACCGATGAATATGAATAATTCAATCTTTCGTTCCTTTGTTCGGCTTGTTGGCCAAACAGACGCTTTTAAAAAACTCGTCCATCGATTTGGCGATATAGGGACCTTTCATTCCTTTTGTTTTCATTGGAAGATTAAATCGTTATCGTAGCATTTTTTGCATGCCCTAACTCGTTTACAAGACTTTTCTTTATACAGATCCATCGAGATAGACATTAATGTTTATTCGTTGCTTGAATCACACAATCGTTCATTAAACAGATCGTTGAATTTTGTGGTGCTAATTCCCTGCTTACGAAATGAACAGCCCTTCACTAACCAACGTTATTGATTTCCACGTCAATTGGATAGACCGTTTTGCCTCTTGGTTAAAAGATAGTAAAACTGTACAGTTTGTGCAAACAAAAATGAAGATAAAAGTCACTGCGATTTTTTAGACCATGCAACAAACAATATCAGAAAATGCGTTCTATTGCAAATATTGATAATTCTTTAGATAAGTGATTTTTCCGAAAAGTGAGCCTCACATTTTTTTGTTGCTATTTTCTCATATATTAGTTTGCAAATGATGGTATTCAGTCGGGAGAAGCTGAACTTTTTCATTAACAATTTTTTACGAGCAAAAAACGTTAAAAATAATTTCGAATCTTTCGAGAACTCTATTCAAACCCTCACGCTGGAATATTTATAAAGAAAGCCTTCCTGAACACGATACCGAAGAGAAATTGCGGCGATCACTCCCCATTAAAAGTTATAGGGTTTTGAAGTTTGTGAAAACACCAAAATAAAACAACAAACCCAAACACCCGAACTTGTGAAAAAATATTCTTTATAAAATATATAATTTATAATAATATAATGATAATAATGAATAGAATATATAATATATATATATATATATATATATATATATATATATATATATATATATATATATATATATATATATATATATATATATATATATATATATATATATATATATATATATATATATATATATATATATAGACAACAATAAACGATTGAGGTCGGAGTTGGTGTAATATTGGCGTGTTTGGGTTTGTTTGGGAGCCCAAAAAACCCAAACAAACAATCAAAATAACTAAACAACCAAAACAACGAAAACAACCAAAACAACGCAAACAAACCCAAACAAACTTCAAAACCATATAACTTTTTATGGGGGAGGGGGATAAATTTCAGCTTTCCCGGACCAAATATCATTATTTATAACCCAATAAACGAGAATATAGCAAATAAAATAATTTTAGGCTAATTTTTCGGAAAACTCACTTATTTAAAGAATGACCCAATTATTTTTACGAGGAAAAGAATATTGACCCTTCAACCAATCGTCGTAGACTACGCGATGTCCATGTCAATTAATACTTTTGTTCGGCTTTGTTCTACGATGACTTTAGAGCAAACTATTATCAGTAGTTTCTATAATGAGCATAGAGTAAACGGTGTGGCTCGTTCTCGGAAAACTGTTAAGAAAAGTTTCTGCAAGATGTACAACTTTTTGCACCCTACATGTACCGATCACCCGTAATTTGACGAAAGTTCTACTATCGTATTCCTTCTGTATGAATTATTCTGCTTTTACAGTCTTCCAATCCTCTTTACCATTTCGCCGTGATAAGAAAATTTCTCCGACGTGCTTTACTGATGGAAATATTTTGTGGAACTTTACAGGAGAGCCAACCGGTGCAGAACACCACCACCGAGAGCACTGCTTAAAGCCATAATAACCGCTACTACCGCGTACGTGAAATTCCTTCGAAACCATCACCACCGCGTATTACGACGGGTCTTTGCGTTGTTCTCTACATTCAGGTATACGCAATAACGCAAGTTCTCGTTGTAACATCGCGCACGAAGGAATTTCCAGATCAATGCGACGGAATCAACATCTCTACGTCGATAGTAGCAGCAGCAACAGCAAAACAACAGCAGCAACAACAGCATAATATAAGAAATAAGAAAATCCCAAAAAAAAAACAAAAAAGCAAACAAATTACCAACAAGAAAAACACTACTCGACACTCTGCCCCACGAGAAGCAAGTATTTTTTTCGAGCTACGTAAGGAAAGAGAGAACATCCGAGAAATGAGAACGCGATGAAAAGAACAAACAAAAAAAGCGGAGGAAACAAGAAAAAAATTCGATCGAAGGATTTCTAGGCGTCGTAACATTATCGTCGACTGAATTTAATGGCTATGCGTTTTTCTTTATCTTTCATGATCCAATTATTGTTGATAGCCACGGTCCACCATAAACGAGATACGACATTTCGATAGGCTCGTTGATTTGTCTTTTTCATTTCTCTTCGAATAACTGGACTTTACCGGAAGAAAGAAAATCACACGTCACACGCGTATACAAACGAAACAAAAAAAAGAAAAAAACAAAGCCAACGGGCACATTTACATTCGAGACAAGGGTCGAAAAGCTTCGGGAGTTTTTTCGTTTTTCATCCCGACTCCCTCCCGTTGTCTGTTTGTTTTTTCGTCTGGCTGCTTCCAGCCGGGGCGAAGAGAAATCAACAAGTCGCGAGTCTTGAGATTCGCCCGTTCTTCAAAGGGGCGAGTCGAGAAGATGAATTATTGAAAACTGCGCAATATCGATTTTGTTCTTGTTTCTTATTTCTCTACTTCGTTTAACTTTTTTTCCGCGATACGATGCAACTTATCCCGAATTCCTCGAGCAATTTTGCTTCGACATCGAGTACGCTGTACGTTCATTCTTTTTTTTTTTCGCCACCTTAATATTTCTTTTCGCATCTGCAACGTGCGCAACGCGGTATAGATGCTCGAGACGAGAAGACACTTTTTTCCATTCCCGTTCGATGGTAATCAATTGCGAGATCATGTTTGAAGCGCAATTTATATTAACAATGATTCGTAAGGAGAATCGCGTTTTCCTTCTCTCGATTAGTGACACTTGTCGCCAGGCGTGAGTGTCCCGAATTTTTTTTTCGTATCCCGTTGATTCTTGTGGTTTTTTTTTGTTTTTTTTTTTAAATTGTTAATGCAATAGTAACAAAAAAAGAAACTGTAACTCAGAGAAAGAGACGTGCGACCCCTGGAGGGTCCGGGCGTGACAGAACTGTTCGTTGGAACGGTTAATACTGTCGTGACTGTTGATTGGACTACACGTGTAAAAATTTTCACCGATTGGACAATCACAGTGCTTGCTTCGAGTTCCGATTGTTCGTGAATTAACATGATCGTCTATTGTCGAAATAATGTCGGGATTATGTTTTTGCATAGCAAAAACATTATTGGTACGACAACTTTCCAACGTTTCGATTTTTTTCCCACAATTCTCGCTCGAAAATCATTATTTTTCACGGGGAATCGGAATTCGGAGCTCGCTATCTGTTCTGCTCTAGTGACAATTCGAGTATGACTTGTCAAGAGAGTGCGAGAGAGAGAGAGTAACGAGAGAGAGAAAAAACCAATTTATATAAATTTGCATGAACGAAGCACTTTTAAATGATTTTTTTTAGTTTTGTAGTGCTGCCATGAAATAAAGTTTACAATATTCATTTGTAACCATCTTTCGTCAGTTGAAAGAAATATCGTGTGAATCGTGAGGATTTGCGGAGACTTTTTTTTTTTTTTTTTTTTTTTTACCAAATTAGCCCTCAAGTTTCCCTTGGTTCCGCGACAAAAACCACGAGTTCCCCGTTTGTCTCGTCACCAACCAACATTTCACGACCTACACTTTCCACCGCGTTGTCATTGTGATGAAGGAAAAAAAATGACAAGTTCAAGCATATCGAACATCTAGTTTATTATTTCTTCGTCGACGATATTCTCTCTTGCCACTTTACGTTTCTGCGCCTGTTCAACGGCGAGATAATTCGAAATTCGCTTTCTGCGTTTCGTTGATCAAGGAGAGAAAACAAATCGACTATTCGGCATACAAGAAACAGAAGAAATACTTGCGTTGGGCAATTCTGAAGTGCATAATATGTGTCTAGTAATTGTTTGAGGGGAAAATACGATTAACGAGCAACATCCGAAGAAAGGAAATAATAATTTAAAAAATCTGCGGCAGCTTATAATATCCTAGAAACTGTGAGTGCTGAGTGCTGAGCGATGAATTTTTAACGACTCGCGATTACGTTACGTTCCAACGATTACGAAATCACAGGCCTTCGAACAAGTCGAATTTCATCGAAGGAAACTAGTCGCATTGTGATCGACTTGCTGTTGAATCATGGCCGAAAAACAGTCGCGTGATAAATGCTTCGTGCTTGAGCTTTGAGCACCGGAGTGCGTCGATTATTTCTTTCTCGGCCCAATCGCTCCACTTCTACATCAATTGCGATCGTATTAGATCGAACGAAAAACGAACAAATTTGACGGTGCTAAAAGCTGCACAAGCATTCATTATAATTACTCAACATCTTGGGCCTGACTGTACTTTCGAACTTTCGAGTTGCACTTTTGTATTGCGAAAAATCCGTTTCACCTCTACGAGCCACAGTTAAAAGAGCTCTCAAAAAAGACTCGCTCCATCGACGGAGACTCGTACGGCAATGTCGTGGGTACGATTAACGTAATCGCGGGTATCAACGAAGCACCGTAGAAAACCAGAATTAAAAAGAAGATAATGAAAATAACAAACGATGAATTAACGAAGAAAACAGCGTGAAAACATTTTTAATAACAATCAGGTTTGCGAGACACTGCGATAAATAATTTTGGGCCCACGGGAAAATTGAAGGAAAAACTTTGGATCTTCGGGTGAGAGAGTGATAGCGAGAGGGGGAAAAGAAAAAGAAAATATTGCAACGCCTACAGCGAAAAAGTACAATGCATGTGTTGACTGGAATCAAAGCTGCGGGGAATAAATGTAAAAACGAGACGGAGGTAAACGGTTGCAAGGACGATGAAATATGCCCGCCCGTACGGATTTTTCTTTCATCGGAATTCGACGGGTGAGGGTATGGCGCTTTTGTGAAATCGAACACCCGCAGGAATGATGCGCGTACTTTCGAGCAAAAACCAAGAACGACAAAACGGAACGAATCAACCAGTGTGTCGATGTCCATGCGGGAAGTAAAGGGAGTTGCGTGCGCGCTAAAATTAACACCATCAATCAGCCCGCGAGAGATACTTGCGGATTTTCCTTTATACGAGACGCGATGACGGTTCTTTATTTTTCTTCTACCAATCAAGTATCCGAAAATCTCTGTCAATTGTAATAATGGGATAGCTCCGGTTTTCTTTGAAGATGCGATGAAAAAAATAATGCAAGTACGCGTAAATTAAAGACGTTTGACGTTTTAGAGGCGAATTCGAAAGGGATGGAAAAAATCGCGTCTCGTTGACATTTTATTCGAGAGGGGTTAATCATCATTAAACAAAGAACAGCAGAGGGAGGGGGGGGGGGGTTTGGGAAAGATCGATGGCTATAAAAGATGAACGAGTTCTCTCGAAGCTCCGATTTAGAATCACGCGCGTAAGAATATAAAGTGAGAAAAAAAACGGCAAAAAAGAAATAAGAGAACAAATTTCGGACGAATATCAAATTGCAATAATAACCGATTAAGATAAGAATTACGTGAATCAGAAAATGCGACAGTCGTCAATTAGTTGTCGGTGAAGGAATAACCAAGAAAGAATATAATTGATTTTTCTCGAAACAAACGCGATCGAGATTCGAGGGCTAAGAGCGAACAGGGACATCCGCATGGTGAGTGTGAGCGGCGCCAAGGCCCATACATATTTTTGTTTGGGTCGTTGAGGGAAGCAAAAAAGAAACAAAAAAAAGAAGAAAAAAAAAACAAAAATTTAAACCGGAGCGAGGCGTTCATTTTTTCGAACAGAATCTCCGCGTAACGAGATCGATGGGCTAGCGAGGGACTCGTGCGTCGAAATTCCCGTCTGTTATTCATTGTTTCCTCTTTTCCGTGTCCGATCGATAGGAAGCACGAGGAAATTTGAGCAGGACGCGAAACAAGGTAAACAAGCGGTCGGGAACGAGACGCTTCGTTGTCTTCTCGCATCAGTCGCCTCAGTGCCCGTCGACTGCCCAGTGAATTTTGTACCGAAACGTGTGAAGCTCTAAAGGCTAATTTCATATATGGAATTTAATTTTTTCACGAAACATGTGCATTAAAAAAAATAAATCGAAGAAAAAAAATCGTAAAACTCGAAGAAACTAAAAACGTTGTGCGTTTATTATTGCGTCTCTTCTGGCTCGTCTACACCCTAGTCCGCTAATTAGTCCCGTAAAAGAGACGAACACCCAGCACTCTTAGCGAAGAAGAACGATTGAAAATATGGCTGCGTCATTATCTGGGTCAGTGGTGTTCTCGCTTTTTTGTGCTGCTATTTTTAAAGATAGGGGATTGGACGTTACATAACTTTATACGTATTTTATTATTCCAAACAACTTTTGTTTGAAACATTTTTTGATCGGGCTATTTATTATCGAGATACGGCGATATTTACGTTTTCAAGCCCTTCTTAGGGTTCGGACGAATTAAGGGGGAACATTTCATTGGGGTTATTTTCAGTAAGCAAACATCTAGCTTCAGTCAAAAATTCTAATTCTACGCTAAAAGTGCTGGCGTCTCTTTTGCTGGACTAAATCCTCAACTCTATAAGACCCCGCGTTAATCGACGTGGAAACTGCGGGAATTTCTACATCTGTAAAAATATGCATTTTTGAACATTCGGTGAAGTGTTCGGTGAATTACATGAAGTGTTTTCATTAATTTGTATAATTATTTTCTACAACTTTTTCTCGCTCAATTAAAACGAATTGGCAACGTCGTAAATCGTGGTATATCATAATGCCCAGGTTGGCAGAAGTGTCGCGAAGTTAGAGACATATGCGCCCTGTTCGTAACCTCAATATTGGCAGAAGGAGCTGTCAAAAATGAATATCGGTGCGAGTAAAAAAAAATCCGCTGAAAATAAAGTGTGTCCTAAAGCTGTCTATAATCTCGAAGAAATCAAAAACTTTAATAATTTTCCGATATTCTAAAAAAAATTACGTACGAATAAAAATCCGCGTTATTTTGTCTTTGCCTAGAAATGTCTAGATGTGTATCGTATCTGAACATACTTATGAAATTAATATTCAGTAATTATTACTAATTAAGAGATTAAGTACCAATAATATTAGTTGTTAATTATCCTGACCGAGTAGTTTGAGGTTTCCGGGCATAATTACCGAATACCGATAGGATGGGTAGTATTTGTGCCGTCTACGACGTTGCCATGATTGCACAGTCTAATATTTTGCGTCGTTGATTTTCGCACCAATTCGCTATCAAAAACATTAATAATTTTATAACGGTACTGTGAATCCTCATTTTTACGGTACCAAGGGTTAGTCCGATAATTAGTCGAACCGTACATATTTTTTTTAGCTCCGTGGTAACATTCACTTAGCATTAATAATGTACGGTAAAATGATCGGGAGTTTTCTCCATAAGCGTAATGTAATTGGCCCATGAAATGAGTCGAGTTGCCGATTTTCTTCTCTCTGGAAAACGGTACTGTGGGTCGTATTCAAACTGCCCAGGATGATCAGCAGAGGTTATCAAGGTCCACAAAACATTTCAGCTTGGCGGTAACATGTTGACTTAACCCCATAACAACCTCAAGAAGGGTGGAGCGTTACATACAATCCAAGATTACATTTAAAATAAAATAAAAATATATATATATATGCTATTGAGGACACTACCAATTTACGATTTTTAGAATTTTGGTCTTTGCGATTAAATTTTTTTTTAAGCCTACGATATTTTTTTCAATTTCACTACACCAGAGGTACAAAATAGTTGATTGTACGTAATTTTACGTGCGGTTAGATAAGAAAGACGTTCACGCTACGGGTGATGTAATTTTCGTAGCTATTTACCACCAAAATAAACCATTTCTAACAACGGATTAACGAAAACTATCCTATCATAAAGCATATGTATTCGATATTGAACCATCAAGGCTTGATGAAAGATTACGAATCTTGGCTGGCGCATGAAGAGCATTGCTGCCAACCCCAAAGTCCACGAAGTTGTTGTATTTCGGCAACACTTCATATTAATAAATTACTGAAAATTTCATTCTGATGTGTGTAAAACATTTGCTGACACAGTTCTTACGTGATAATCATCGATAATGTTATACTTTTTCAAGTTGGTAGTAACACAAACGTTTTTTATTTACGTAATCAAAATATAAAAATACATAAGTTGCCCTTTAAGCATATATTTCTTGTAAAATTACCATCTACAGAGTAAATCTTCACCTAGTATGCATTTTCTTGAGGTTCATTGAAAAAATATTCATAAACGATCATTTAACCCAACCGGACCCCTCCAACCGCTTTAAGGCCTTAGGCCACAGTAACGGGTATAAAGTCATGTGCGAATGTAACAATTTTTTTTCGTATGAAAAAGTGATCGACTCATAAAATTAATTACACATCTATTTGGTATGAATATCAAGCTGTTAGAATTTTTTTTTCGATGTACAAATTGGCCGACACTCGAAACTTCTCGAAACAGCTTTTTTCCAATTGGCGTGACAAATAACTTCAACAATTTTCACTCGATTTACTTCAAATTTAAAAGTTATGTTCCTAATTGCATTTCGCAGAGAACTACGTACGGAATTTCTGATTAATCGAAAACTTTTTATTTTATGAGCAGTTTATGAGCAGTTATAGCGAAATTTTTCACTGAAAATTCACTTCTTAAGTCCAAATACCTACAACTTTTCAATAAAACAATATTTTTCAAATTCTTTACGTACTTCTCTAGATATTCTAATGTCGATTGACGAGCATTTTGTTTCTAGTTCTAGGTAAAAAATTGTGGATGATAAATGTCACGCCGCGGAGCGCCTAAAAAAAAGATAAAAGAAAATATTAGTCGTCGGCCATTTTGTACATCGAAAAGAAATTCTAACCGCATGATATTAATACTAAATAGATGTGTAATTCATTTTATGAGTGAATCACTTTTTCGTACGAAAAAGAATGTTAAATTTGCACATGATTTTATACCCGTTACTGTGGCCTAAGGCCTTAATTCAACATGACAGGACAAAGCTTCAAAGAGCGGCACAAGTACCACACGCAATCGAAAATGGTCGAAAAAACGAACTTTTTTAATGGGTTCTTTAATATTGCCAACCAAAGTTTAAACCGTACGTGATGACAAACCCGGCGATCGAGTAGAGAAACCTTGTTGCGCTCCGCTATCCGCATGGCCTCGCGACGGAAGCTCGGTAGATTTTTTGGCATCACGCGCTTTATTTTAGACTCTTGAAGATAACTATTTAACGATTATTAGAAATGATTAATTCACAAAAGAAACTTTAAATATCTTTTTAATTGCCCGCTGTCAAGGCAATGTTTTCGAATGCATCGAATAATCCGAATAGGGTATCCCGGTATCGATTTGACTTTGGCGCATGTTGTAAAAAGCACGTTTTAGACTACACTGCAACAAAGATTAGCTGTCACTGACCGTTTACGAAAATTGTTTATGTAAGTTTATTATTGTGTTGCTATAAGTATCGGAATTTTAGTAATAACCGAAAGTAGAAAGAGGTGAGTACGGACTTATTGAGAAAGGCTTATTTAGAGTTATTTGGGTTACTATGCAGTATAGTAGTATAGTTCTTTATTTCCAAGTTTACCCTTGCGGGTTTTTACATGGTTCCCCCTCTGTATATTGATACCCTTTACACGTTTGCTTCTTTTTCTGTTAACATTTGTTTTTCGTCCTTTTTCTCCTTTATGCTTCGTTTCTTACGATACATTCGAAGACTTTCGCAACGCGCACAACTCTTTGATCGATTTTCCTTTCATTTCGTTATTAGTTTTACCTTTTAGCGCCTCCCCTTTGTAGTCTCTTTGCCACTTTTCCAAACCACCTACCACTTTCTTAGTTATGTTTTATTTTATTTCCATGTATGTGTTCCAAACTTTCTTCTTCCTTCCTACAACACCAATACTGGTGTTGTAGGAAGGAAGAACATTTCGAATGCGGAACACATACGCGAATGCGGGAAAATAAAATACAGGGTATTATACAGGGTATCAGGGATATCCTTTTTCACCTCCTCCTATATTTCCGCATCTTAACCTGGCCCATGTTTCTTCAGCTCTTCCCTCTATGCCTTTCTCTTCCCAGTACTTTTCCATTTCTACATGTTTTCGATTTTTGTTCTCCCTACAGTACGTCGAATCCTCAATTTCGTTCCAGTCTTTTTGTATTCCCTAGTCGGTTTTTATTCGAATAGCTCGGTTAGTTATTTTTCTTACTCCCTCCATATCTTCGTCTCTTATCTTTCGCTATATTGCTCTCACTCCTACCTCCTCCATGGCTCCTTTCATTTTCAGTCCACATTCGCATGGGTTTGCATTTAAGGTAATTCTATCGCTTCACACTAGTTATACCACTGATCATACTTGAGACTTGTGCAATTCATATTTTTAATATATGCAAATAAAATACTTTGTAATAACTACAATTTTCCATGTGTAAACTGTTGAATGAATGTTCACATTCAATTTAAAAAATGAAAAAATCTAAGTTCTAAGTATTTCTAAGTTTGATATGTGGCAATGTTGGTTCTGTCTCCGTCTCTTTTTACTCGACGATTCGAGTTTAACCTCCATGCTTTTCAACGTCAATCTGTCAAAACAATGTCAGGTGCGGGAAATATAAAGCATTGTATTCGGGCCACGACTGGTAAAAAACGTGGAAAATTTGTGTCGAAATACGTCGGTTAAAAATGAAATATGCGTGGAAATTCGAATGAGTGAGATGAGGTTAGGTCTACAGTCAGCTGTTGCCTTGCTGTCACGTTTCTCTATCGTAGCCGCTGTTGCCAACTTATTTTGTTATACCCACCATAAGCGGTTCTTCAAAGCACCAGAAAACCTCTAATACCGCCTGGTGTTACCGCTCACTGTCTAGTAAGTAAGCAACTACATCTGATGTACTTACGTAAAAAAACGATTAAGTATTTCAAAACATATTTTTTCAAGCAAATCGAACTCGATTCAATTACTATAACCTGTGGTCTATATTTATTCAAATCTATATACAGCCAAAACATTATTCAGGGAATCCCCATGGTGCTGGTAGGTATTTACAGGATTGCAGTGTTGCCTACACCATAAAAGTTAACACACTTTGTATCAAAGGGCTTTGTGATAGCAGAATATAATGTATTATAAATTTGTTTAGACGTTAATGGTTGAATATCTTGCTTACCACTAACAAAAACCACCAGCCACTAAAAACAAATTTTATCCACTAAAAGGGATGTTTAAACCACCAGTTTACGTGGAAAATCCACTAAGTTGGCGACACTGTTAGCCGCTGCGGGACTTTCCTTATCCACGGTCTTACATACAGCTCTGGAAATGAAGCCACATGTCAATGATGCTGTGAGGCACCGTTACAAGATCCACGTTTTATTCCGCTCGCCACCACATGCGTCGCTCCTATCGGAGGATATCCCCCACCCGCGGTCTTCTGTAGTCTCACCCTTCGCCCCCACTTATAATTTCCGTGTTGTCATGTGAACGGTAACCTCGGTCCGTGTGTCATATCATGCTCTTGAGGCATTTCTTTCACGAACTCGAATATTTAACAATCAATTTAATTTCGTCTATAATCAAGTAAAAGTATTAGGTGTTTGTGCTTAAAATACGCACTTATTTGAATGATAAAATGAATTAATACATTAATCAAAATACATATTGACCAGGTTTTAGTATCTCATAGTGGATCACACCCTTTTGATCCCACCAAATACAGAGCATAACCTTCATCTTCAAACTTTTTCGGTTGACCCGAACGCTCTTTGTCCTTAACACTAAAATCATCACTTTGAAACCGTCGAAACCATTCTCTGCATGATTTATCCGATGGTGCAGATTCACCATAAACTTCCCCAAGTATTCGGTGGGCTTCAGCTACACTTTTCTTCCAATTGAAACAGAAAATCAACAATTCCCGCAAATGGTGCTTATTTGGGACGAAATTCGACATTTTCACCGCAGATAAATTTAGACTTGATGCGCAAAACTCAAAGGTCTGTAAACGATATTTGGTTAAGAGATGTTGATACTCCACGATACAGCAAAAATCAGCTGTTGTCGCCAACCATTTATAGCATCTAGAGCCATCTTTTGAAAACGGACCGAACTAACAAGGAAACGTTGCGAGGTCGATGTCTCCGATTTCGATGAAATTTGGCATGCTTGTAGAATGGGTAAAAATAGGCGCCACGTATTTTTTTATATCGGCGGAACCAGATTTTTAAGGGTTGAAAAGCACCCTTGAAAATTGGGGTGTTTTTTATTTGTCGTCAATAACGTTTTAACAGTACGAGATATGAAAAAACTTCAAATTGCAACAATGTTTATTTTTTGGTGTACTATACATTGGAGGTGAGAACGATGCAGATAGTAACAAATTTCATATTGTGTATTGCAAAAATGAAATTTTTTCAAGCGTATCTCCAAGAATTTTTAATCGATTGGGTTGTAAGTTTGCCTACATGTAAAGAATAGAAAAGTGCGGATAAGGATTTTTTCTTTTTCCGATATTTCACAATTAGGGGGTTGAAACTGCCCGTCGATGTTTTTGCCGAGAGAATCGTATAATCAGCTAGCCTTTTGGCATTTTGGTCTAAATTTACATCAATATATGTTCGTGTTATGACGCAATTGCATATTTGTAATATTCCAGCCCCCTCCAACGGTCCCCCTCTCGAAAGGCAAACGTTCGAAGTTCTAACAGTGCAGCATGGACGAAAATTTTTAGAAATAAAAATGGGTTACAAAGAAAGTACAATCAGTCAAAATAGTCGATACACATTTTATCTTTTTTGAAATAAAAATAAAGTTCGAAGGGAAAAATATTGTATTCTTTGACTACTAGACGTTCATGATAATAATGACGAGTATAGCAACAAATGGCGTGTTGGTTATTGCAATGATTCGTGAATTACTTATGAGAAATCACTCTTCAGTTTCCCACTCATATGGGCAGAGCTAAGGCTCGCAATCACGGATTGACTTGGTGCTTCGGAAAGCAACTGGATTACAAGTGTATATTTACGAAGAAATTCCACTCCGCGCATCCTATCGAAGACATTATCTGCAGAGATTACAGCGTTTTTGGGTTGCCGCTGCAACTCATGAACAGAATGATGCAAACATTTTTATCAGCTTATAACGCACCATAATTTAATCTTTATCTTTAACTTTAATTTCACAAACAGCAGAACCAATGAACGAAAGAAATAAACATTCGCAAAGAGCGACTACGGTGCAAAGAGCGGCTCCCATGATAACCTTGAAATCGCCTTATTAAAGATTAATAGCAGTTCTGGTAATAGCGTGTGTCGTCATTTTTTTTCGTGTGTATTTATCAATTGGGTTTCAAGTCATATAAATTCACCAACGATCATTATTGCTGCAGTTACAACGGAGAAGCCAGCCATACATTTTGAGTTCGAAATACAAATAAAAATGTACGTTAATCCGCTGAATGTTTTTCAACTTCTATCCATAGCGATAAGTGCTAACAATTTGCCTCGCTCTCCAATCACCGAACAGGAAAAACAGTTCAGTAAGGATCTAGAAAACATGATCATTGAAGCGATGGATCAACCTATGAAAATGGAAGTCGAAACTGGTTTGGATTTTCTATCACCAAATGAAATTCATGAAGCAGCCGCAATAGAAGATGACAGTGAAGGAGATTGGCACGGACTACGATACCTAGATGCAAAAATTGATGAAAACGTATTTACCCAAGATATAGAAGAATTGAGTTACGAATACAAGACAAGAGCTGTAGATTACTGGAGATCCGAGGCAAATGGGAATAGAAAGTTATCATCTGTTCAAACGAAATTCAAAAAGGTGAAATCAGAGCCGCAGTTGCGCCGGTGGGCCCATAGTATAAATAAGGGTGCCGCCTTCAAAGAAAAGTTAACAAAGATAGCTCGCTACACGTTAAACAATTTTAATGATGCTTTGGACAAAAGGCTGCCTGTCCATGATATAGATCTTCGACGATGGGCCTTACGTGTATGAGAAATTGTAGAAATACCAGCCGTAAATTTCCAAGCATCCGCTTTTTGGCTAAGGACATTCAAAACCCATCATGGAATTGTGTCACGGAAGATTAGTAAATATGTAACAAAACAACAATTATTAAACGCTGATACACTTCAAAACAAAGCTATCGAATTGATAGAAATGGTGAAAGTCAACATAGCCAACGTTGGGGCTAAAAACACATTTAATTCTAATCAGAGTGGATTCAATTTAGAGCTACATACAGGCCGCACATTGGCGAAAGAAGGGCAGATATCCGTTGAGACAGTCGTGCAATTGAAAACATCAACAACACACTGTGATACTATACAGGCTTTGGTTTCTGCGAGTGGCAAGCTTTTTGCACCTATGTTAATCGTTTTAAACGAACCTACTGGCAAATTTGGTCCTCGAGAGGAAAAAACTATGTTCAGAGCCGAAAATACTACTGTGTCCAAAAAATAAGGTGACATTGTATTTATTTCGAAAATTCTTTATTTATTTTTCCAAATCAATTTCATCCCCTTCAAAGTAATCCCCTCCCGATGCAATACACTTATGCCAACGGATTTTCCAATCTTCGAAACACTGATTGTAGTCACTTTCCGGGATGGCCTTCAGGTCCGTCTTCGCTGCGGCTTGAATCTCCTCTATCCTATCAAAACGGTGTCCCCGGAGCGATCTTTTGAGCTTGCTGAACAGCCAGAAGTCGCACGGCGTCAAAAACTCAACCCATATCGTTCCGCAACTACCGTGTTCACTTGATCTGGCGCCGTGCGACTTCTGGCTGTTCAGCAAGCTCAAAAGATCGCTCAGGGGACACCGTTTTGATACGATAGAGGAGATTCAAGCCGCAGCGAAGACGGAACTGAAGGCCATCCCGGAAAGTGACTACAATCATTGTTTCGAAGATTGGAAAATCCGTTGGCATAAGTGCATTGCATCGGGAGGGGATTACTTTGAAGGGGATGAAATTGATTTGGAAAAATAAATAAAGAATTTTCGAAATAAATACAATGTCACCTTATTTTTTGGACACAGTAGTATATTTCTATTGCTTTCAAATCTGGACAATTGACAAATAATCATTTCAAACGATGGTTCCAAGAAGTATATATTCCCAATACGGGCCTAAAATCGGTAATACTTTTGGATTCTTTGAGCGGTCAATGTCCAACTGCATTTAAAGAAATGGATATGCAAGAGAAAGATATTAAAGATTTAACCATTCCAGCAGATAAATATATTGCACCAGTTTCATTAGTTCTGTAGACAATTAGTCCATATGATAATTAGTAATTCCTGCAGGAACCGCTGGACTGATACAGCCCCTTGATGTTTATGGCTTTCGTGTATGAAACAACTTCGTCAAACACTTTTCTGAAGCAGTAATATTATACAATTACGACGTTAATCTGCATTTGAGAGACAATATTGTTAAATTACAATCTCTTACACACAACCAGTTTTCTTCTCCACGGTTTACAAACCTTTTAAAATATGCGTGGTACAAAAGCGGGTACGAAGAAGAAAGACCACCAAACTTCGAAAATCCGGTAGAATTTTGGTTTTCACAAAATGTACCGAAATGTGATTTATGCGGCGAAGCAGCTATTATCACTTGTGCGTGGTGTAAGAAATCTCTTTGTTTCAAACACCTTTATCATGACTATCATTATTGTAATAAGTATAATCCATAAAAAACATAGAGTTGAAACGTTTCCGAATTGAGTAATCGTGAGAACACTTTTCCGGTTGTGTTGTAATCTTCAAAGGCAGCACGTGGCGGGGGAGAATTTCTTCGTAAATATACAATTGTAATCATGTTTTCCTTTCGAACTTTATTTTTATTTCGGTCCGTTCACGAGCTATAGAAAGAACGAAGTTTTTAAGGGTGCATTGACCCCTTAAGAGTGTCGTTCCGCCAAAACGAGAAAATGTGTATCGACTATTTTGACTGATTGTACTTTCTTTGTAACCCATTTTTATTTCTATAAATTTTCGTCCATGCCGCACGGTAAGAACTTTGAACGTTTGCCTTTCGAGAGGGGGACCGTTGGGGGGAGGGGCTGGAATGTTACAAATATGCAATTGCGTCATAACACGAACATATATTGACGTGAATTTAGACCGAAATGCCAAAAGGCCAGCTGATAATACGATGCCCTCGGCAAAAAAATCGACGGGCAGTTTCAACTGCCCGTCGATTTATGTACGGGCAGTTGTTACGATTTAGTTTCAACTGCCCGTTTATCGGAAAAAGAAAAAATCCTTATCCGCACTTTTCCATTCTCTACATGTATGCAAATTTAGATCCCGATCGGTTAAAAATTCTCGGAGATCCGGTTAAAAAAATTGCATTTTTGCAATAAACAATATGAAATTTATTGCTATCTGCATCGTTCTCATCTCCAATGTATAGTATACCAAAAAATAAACATTGTTGCAATTTAAAGTTTTTTCATATCTCGTACCGTTAAACCGTTATCGACGAAAAACGAAAAACACCCCAATTTTGGAGGTTGCTTTTCAACCCTTAAAAGTCAGGTTCCGCCAATGTAAAAACATACGTGTCGCCTATTTTTACCCATTCTACAAGCATGTTAAATTTCAGCGAAATCGGAGACATCGACCTCGCAACGTTTCCTTGTAAGTTGTACACCTAATACATCTCCGTATACCGGTGAAATTGCGAACCAATTTACTGAACTTTTCACGAAAAATAAACTCTTAAAAAGGTCTCCTTTATATGGCGTTTTATGAAGACAACGCGCTGGCCACATTTCTATGTAATAATTTGAACACTAAATAACCCTAGATGCCAGATATAAACTGCTCACACGTGTAAAATATTGTAAAGATTTCGTGACGACAATAAAAACAGCCGATCACCGAATGTTTAGAGAAAATATTCAGCATTAAAATTAGAAAAATGTGCCTCGCAGAAGAGTTTTCGTAGCTGCGACTTTCCAGAGAATGGGTTTATCAATAAGTTTAGATCTGGAGAGTGGCAGAGACAGACAGAAGCTATTCTGTCCATGTTGCACACGTACCCGTCAACAGCAATGCCACGTAGTGGCGCAAAATGTAAAGAAAAGTGGATCGGCTCAGCGCGCCTAACATATCGTGGCCGTTTCCAAACCTGTATCTGACCTGTATTATTATTAAATGGGACTTCAGTGAATCTTTGCCCTGTTTATCACTTACAACCCAATACTTCTTGACCATTTGTGTCTCGATCGCATTGCGCGAGAGAAGTTTTTCTAAACTGAAATTTATAAAAAATGATCTTCGATCTACGACGAACCAAGAACGCCTAGTCAATCTGTCCATTCGATCAATTGAAAGGAAAGTTTCAAGGGAAATAGATTTCAACGACGTTATTGAGAAGTTCAGTAAAATGAAAGTACGAAAACATGTAAAATAGTTACACAGAAAAAGCTTTGTTTTTAAACATATAAGTACATTAAAAGTTATTTTCTTATTATAGTCTTAATTATTTCTTTGCACCCTACCTGATAGGTGGTGTGCTGGATGCTGATCCGCATTCTAACTTTTTTAGCCATATCATAAGTAGGGCGTATATTACAATTACATATCATCAATAATACATCCATTTTTTAGCAGACCGGGGGCCTCATTTATATGCCGCCCGTGCCTCCGACGGGCTTAGTCCGCCACTGCTGTGGCCTAAGGCCTTGATATCGCTCTGGCTTCTTCTTTCAAACACTTTTCCCGCCACCTATCTTCCGGCCTTTTCATTATCTCAAATAGGTAGTTTGCTGCTCTTTTCCGTGCTTCTATGCTCGCCTCCATTCTCCATATGTAGCTAAGCGTATTCCCATTTTAACATATTTACCCTGTAATTTTTCTCTTTGCTCCCTCATCTTCCATCTCCACGTCTTCACTCCGTACAGCATCCCACATTTTGCTATTGCCTGCCTGAGGTATAGTTTCCTTCTTATACTATCTATTTTTGCCCTATCGCACATCCCCCACACTGCGTTTTGGGTTACTATGTATATGTACAACGTAAGGAGAACACGTCGCAATGTGTTACGAATAACGGTTTTTTTTTATCGGCGACAGCTAAAATGTGTTGCAGTAGATTTAGAAACGTGTTTCTTTGTAACATAGGGTGTCTCAAAATGACCTGACATTTTTATTTATTAATAAAACGTATTATTTCTTTGAAAAGTACGAATATTTTTATTTCAACATAACGTACAGACATGGAGGTTATGTGTGGAACACAATATCCGATAATTGGCCGCCTCGTCTCTGTTTGCAAACGTTCACTCTTTTGACAAAATTTTCAATAACATTTTGGCATAATTGCAGTCTAATTTCATTAATGATGCGTCCAATTGCTTTCTTGAGCTCCAGAATGGTCCGTGGATCATTGGCATACACTTTTCCTTTCCGAAAACCCCAAAGAAAGAACAGGCCGGCGGTGTCAAATCGCACGATCTTGGTGGCCAATTCACATCGCCGCGGCGCGAGATAACACGACCATGAAACTTCGTCTGCAATAACTGCATTGTTTCGCCCCCAGTGTGGCAGGTTGCGCCATCTTGTAAGAATAATACCCTCCTTTAGATACCCGATAATCCGCTATCGCCGATTTCTGTTCGGGAAAGGAAGCCTTCATTTTTCGAGTTGCAAATGTTGACACGGGATTCCTTCCAAGTCCATGCCGTTTATGTCATTTATCTGGTATTGTGTTCTACACATAACCTCCATGTTTGTACCGTATATCAAAATAAAAATATTCGTACTTTTTAAATAAATAATACGTTTTATTAATTATTTCCAATGTCAGATCGTTTGAGACACCCTTTATATATTTAGGGCTTACGCCTAGATTACATTTTTGAACATATCGATTTTTGGTTTTCGGCGCGTTCTCAAAATTTAACATTTCAAAAATATTCTCTGGAAATTTCAAGTCGATCCGTTGAAAATTGAGGGAATTATGGGCTTTTATAGGTAGGTTCCGCGAACCGGCGAACTTGAAACGCGTTTTTCTCAAAATTAAATACTTTTTCCAAAATGCGGGACCACGATATCTGAGAAATCACTGCACCGATCAACTTTTAATTTGACAAGCTTCTTTTTAATTAAAAAAAGGCAGTGCTTGAACGAAGGATTTTTTTGTCGCATAATATTTTGTTGTCAACGAAAATAGAGCGTTTCTTCACCGAAAACCGATATTTTCACCGATATTTTCATTTTAAATAATCTCATGCAAAAATTAAATGCGTGTGATTTAACAGGAAATATACACTTAGACATTCGAGGTCGAAGATTTAGAAGCTATGAACATTCCGTCGACCCTAGAAGACCTACACTATGGGCCTGGTATCGATGATTCCATGTAAGTTGACAAATTTCATGATTTATTCATTCCCAAATTTTCAAACGCGTTTTTCTCAAAACCACGTTTTTCAAATCGGTACCCAAAATTTCTCGAAAACCAATGAACCGATTGCCTTGAGGTTTTTTGTGGTTATTCTATACACCATTATCTAGTACTTGTGATAGGATTTTTTTTCCGTTACTTAGTTTTTGTTTTATAGGCAAAATAATAACTAATTTTTGGCCCAAAAATCACTATTTATGTTCAAACGTCTGCCATTTTGTCATAAATCGATATTTTCAAAATCGGCTATGACAAGTACTAGATTATAGTATCTAATTTAATAATCTTTTTGGTTTTTTTTCAGATGATTTTTGAAGAAACGCCAGTGGGTACCGTATACGCATATTTTTTTACGACGCTCCAAGGATCATACAATATCCTTTTATATTTTTGATATTTTTAAATAATGAAAATTAAACATATTTTTGAATGCATATACTTTTAGATAATGAAAACCCCAATCCGAAATTTCAAATAGTTTTCCTTGAAAAATTCACAAAAATGACCTTTTCTCCAGCTCTTAGGTGTATATCTCGCCTTTAAAAAAAATTGGATGGTTTGTTTCGGAACAGCAGAGGTCAGCGTGGAGGACGTTCTTTAAATAGCGGTCTGCACAAACCTTTGTATCTACCATACTTATAATTTTTTTTAAATACAAAGATAGCAAAAGATACATCAAACTATACTTATTAATGTAATTTTTTTATTTATTATTATCCGACGCTTTGCCAGAAAAAAATCATGAAAAACCTTTTTTCCGGCTACGACGTAAGTGTAATCCGTCAAGGTCAAGCCGATTGGAGGTAGAAGTCCAATTTTAAATATTTATCTAAATATTCTCGTACTTCTTATTATTGTATGATGAAGTTTTGTATTTGAATTGAAGTTTGACCTTGAAATGCCTTACCATAGCCACAGACCAATAATGATCGAGTACAGATGTGTATTTTATTCGGCAAAACTAATTATGACACTGTACCTTGGATCTAGTTGAATTACTGTACCGCAACGGAGAACGGAAACGCACGCAGTGTGGCTCTTCCATTCTATTCCGGTTGTCCTCCTCACTTACATCGAGAAAATGATAGCAATATAATTTCATCAAGGCTATGCGAAAACCTGTAGTAGTTACCAAACCATTTAATTCTGCTCCACAATTATCGTATAAAAAGTTGTAAAGCGAAATGAAAATTCATCTATTTTCAACGCAATGTAATTATTTGCAGAGAACAATAATAATATCAGCCAGAAAATCAATAATAATAATAATAACGCTTAACTGGATCTCGGCTTCAATGATATTATGTACCAATTATTAGATAAACTAACAATTTTCCTTTGTGTTCGTTCGTTTTTGTGATTTCCTGCCTTGTCCTTGAAGTATGATACTGAGTTCCTAGAAAAAGTGTAGTATCGAAAATGCAGTATTGATTTAATAAGGAGCACTTGCGGTATAAAGTATACAAAAGATACGAGAGAATAGACGGCTTCGTCTGGTCGATCTTATGTAAAAGGACTTCTTGTGATCCGATTATATGCCTCTGCGTCATTATCGTCGTATTGTCACAAAACGAAGCCATGCTGGTCCATCATCTACTGGAAACATTTCTGATATAATGATAAAACCCAAAAAATTCGAAAACAGAACCCAAAAAGCTACTGATACATTGGACGACGTAAGTTGTCCACAGTATGTATTACACTGACAGAAAAATTCTATTGATATGAACTAATTGCGTCTATTTGATTTTTGTTTATTTGACTTAACACGATTTTTCGTGGAATCAAATTTTTCCTATTGCATTCCATTATTGAAATTATTTATTTTGAATATACTTATTTCTTCAAATCAAAATATATGCCATATCGTCCAATAACTAAATATTTTATTTAATCCTAATAAATCTGTGATTCAGTTTCATCTGCTCAAAAAACGTAATTTTTTAACATTTAAATTAAATAGAATTTTCGTAGAGTCAAACCTTTTTCTATTTGATTGAATGGTCTGTGTTTATCGCAACACACATGTCAAAGAGAAGTAGGGAGGGTGGAGAGAGAAAGAGGAATTATATATACATATATAGGGTATGTTAGAAAAATATATAGCATGTTATTCGATAAGACTCTCCAATTATCACAATGATATAAACTAATTGATATAGTAGCATAGAACTCGGTAGCATAGGGGCAGCGTGCATAGCTATGAGTAGGTAGGTTCTAGGTTCGATTCCCATATAGGTGAAATATTTTCTTCGATAGAAATGATCTAAAAAGGCCAGGGAATGACGAAATACGATAGAAAAGCGTTGTCGTAAAACTCTCAATTAAGTATTTCATTTCAATTTGGATTTATAAAATATTTTACGTATATAGTATACTTAGATATACAGTGTACATTGTAAGCAAATAGAAATTTTGTTGAACCAAATCTTTATTTATTCAATATTTAATAAGAACAGCTGAAACAAATAAAAAAAATATCTTCGAAACAAATAAGATCGTAGTAGGCCATGAGTCAAGGAAAAAATCGATTTGATTTAAATAGATCCTATCAAAATTAAATATTTTTTTTGCAGTGTAACGTTTCGATATTAGATGCCGATCAGACCGTTGGAATTCCAATAATAAACATTCAGGGCTCTCGAAAATTATTCGAAGAATTTAATAATCCAAGATCGCTTTATCGGAATAGTTTCCTATCGAATGAATCGATAGAAATTGGTTCATTTCTGTTAGCACATTTTATTATACGAGGTCGCAAAATGTGTCAGGTTCGATATACTTTCCCTTTCACATGATATTGAAGAAATGCCATTCTGTTTTAACTATTGGATAGATCGCCAGGTGTTACCGGAATCTGCCAGACACGCTGCAAAGGCTATTTCGGCGAGGTGTGTCTCCCGGTGAGGAGGGACTGCAACGAGGTGAAATTTTTTCAGAGCTTTTGCGAAAAGAGCTATCGCCTCCTCAGTCTTTTCTTCTTCCATGAAGGCCAATGCTCGCGTATATTCGCTTTCACACTCGCCCAAATGTCGCGATCTATCATCGAGATTTTTCATTTTCTGACAGTTCGAGCATTTCACGAGGTGTCCCGGTTTTCGAGGCTGCCCCACCAAGCCTTTGCATCCATCAGTCGTGCATCTGAAAATTCACTTTCATCTAACTCCCATCGACGTTTTTCAAAAACATCTTCACCTTCGTCTTGGCTAGCAAGCGCATTCAATGATCGTAAAATGACGTTCCCTGACAAATGATTATTGCTCAAAACATGTGTCTCGGCACGCATAATAATTTGACTATATGAACACCCATTTTCAAGATGATTGTTTGGGAATTCAATTTAGAGAAACGGTTCATTCTACAGGGCTAGTATTTCACAGTTATACAGTATATATGTTTGAAGTAACATTTTAAATTATTTCCAAGCATTTTATTCGAAATTGTATATGATATTTGGTGTTGGGTCTTTTCTCAAAACAATATTTTTCAAGTCAGGCGTGTATTTTTCTCAGACATTACTGGGCCGATGGACTTGCAATTTAGCACACATGTAGAGTACAGGTCGGGCTACCGTCTGGTCCTCCATCTTTTTGATGGCTTTATAATGACTATTTTTTCGGCCCGAGAGAAGTGAAAATTTTATTGTAAAAAACGACGCCATTTCGTAAGTTTTTTTCCAAAATATTTTATTAGAGGGCCAACCAAGAACCGCATTTGTAAAGAATAGTATTTGAAAAAATCGTTTGTGTCTGAAGACAAGGACGGTCGCAATCACAGCGCCCGACGATTAAAACATTTCGCGCCATGACCTGCGCAATAATAAATATCAAGTACAATTTCGAATACTTTGAAAAAATGTAAGACGTTACTTTAAACATGTATATATATAACTGCAAAATACTAACCCTGTAGATTCAAGGAGTTTCGGGACAATTGACGATATGTTACCATTTGATTCGAATTTATACAGTCAATTCTTTGTCATATGCTGAATGCACTCTCCAAATTTTAAATCGTTCGTCTACACCGTTTCTATAAAGTTTACACTGGAAGAAACACTTTTTAACATAGGGAAATGCCTACGCGCATTGCTGAATGTCAGTTTTACGCAAGAAATAGTGTGAAAAAATGTTTAAGATGTTATGAAAAACTGTCAAATCACTCAGGAAATTATGGAAGTCTATGACAAAGAATTTTACGGAAAATATGGAAGTGTACGACAAAAAATGTTCAGTATAAATTGGAATCAAATGGTAACATATCGTCAATTGTCTCGAAACTCGACTTTAACTGTTTCTGTAAATTAAAATCCCAAAAAATGACCTTGACAATGGGTGTCCCCACTAGAATATGGCTTTAAAAACCCGCCGGATCCTTTTAGTGTGGAAAGAGCATCGTTGGACACATGCATTATTCATTTTAGTGATCGCTTCCACGTTGCTAATATGCTGACAGACAATAATGCATTCGACAAAATCGGCAACACGTGAACGATAAAGTTTTTCCGTGCTCTCAATTTCCCTTTCGCTCTCGATGTATCGACACGATATTGATGATATACAATGTCGTGCTCGTTGGATAGATTGGGTGATGTTTGCACATCAAGATCGGATCTCCTTCGTGCACGCGCACACGCACACCGCGCGCACGCACGCACGCACACACACACACAGAAAGAGAGGGAGAGAGAGAGAGGGAGAGGGAGAGGGGAGAGGGGGCGAGGGGGAGGGGGAGAGAGAGAGAGAGACACCTTAGTCTGGCTGAGTGGTTTGTCAAGTTATCGAAGCCTGGCCAATCTTCAACGCATGCGAGACAGCTACATCTGAACCAATATCGTCCCATCAGCGATCTCCGCCTATCCTTCGCGCTTTTCTTCGTAAATATCGGGCCATAATTCTCCGCTATGACGTCACCGATTTTCAGTGGACGCAGAGCTCTCACAACGATGTTTCGGCCCGCGAAATACCTACGCAAAATTACCATATTAATAGCGTTGTGATAACATGTTCTCAAGGTGAGTTCCCGGAAGATTATTTACCTTGTAACTGCCGGATAACAATCGTGATTAAAACGTGCAACGCTTGGATATATAGCGACGCCTATGTAGGCGGTTTTGTTCCCACGATATCGATGATTCGATGCCAAACGTGTCTCATATATCTCGTGAGCGTTGAATTGAAGTAGCTGAAGATTCCTCAAAAGTAGAGCACCGATTTCAATTTCCTCATCTGTCGTCTCTTCGATGACAATGTGCAAATAAATGGATGTACATATTTTAGATGGCGACAATGTTTTTTTATTCGTTATTCCATGAAAGCAAACTTTCCACGTGAAGACAAACTTTCAATGATGAATAATTGTTCGCAGAAATTATTAGCGTAATCAAGCTCAAAATATCGTAGAGAAGAGAGGAATTAAGAATGTTGTGGATGCTGACGAGGTTATTGAGTTTCAATAAACGTAGGACTATAAAGATGGTAATAAAGCAACTGAAAGAGCGTTAAGGCGGGACATCACTGTGGCGAGTACCAAAAATCGATTTCTTTTGCATTTTCTTAAAGTATACATATTCAATAATAGGTGAAAAAATGTTCATGTTAAAATATTGAAAATTGACCAGGTTACAGACGCTTTAGCGAGAGCAGGTAACGCAACGATTTACCTATAGTAAAACGTTTGATCTCGTTTTTCTCGAAACGACTTTCCTCGACCTGGCCGTAATCAAAACTGGCTATAATTGTCCGATTTACAATTAAAAAAAAACCAACATTTCCGTAATTGCAGTAGCTATCGTTGTATGTGGCTGTTTTTTTAAGTGATAACACCACTCTAGGATTTTGGAAAAATCGTTTGTTTGGCTTAAAAAATACTTTGGAGTTATAAAAACAACATGCAATTGGTCCTGTAGCAAAAAAATGTAAGGTTCAATTACCGATTTTGCCACAGCGCCTCGGACTTCTTTGCATGGATCGATTTGAAATTTTGATAATAGCTTCACAGTTACATTCTCTATGGGAGTGTGTAGCCTTTTTTGATTAAATGTAAACTTTTTTTATAACCAATTTACTGCTTATTTTTTGGGCAAAAAATTGATTAATTTTTTTCAAAGTGTTCCTTTTTCAAAATTTGATTTAAAAAGTCCCTACATAGTCCCAAAGCTAATAATATGTAGGTTATTTTTTTTTGTTTTTGTTCCAGGTCTTATACTTTACGAGAAAACCGTCCTCCCGTGAAGATATTTAAAAAAAACACATTTTTCAAGATGGGTTCTGTCGCCGCCATTTTTTATGAAAATGATAACAAATTATTTTTCAATACCTTAATATGTGTTGAATAAACACAAACAAAATAAATCCGATTCCTTTATTCATACTCCCAAAATAAATTGTCAATGTTTTTCTCTCTGCCTTCTTTTCTGCCGCTAGAGTGGTGTGATCCATTAATTTAGTATTTTTCAAGTCCCCGAATATAAGTAAAAATTTTGCCAAAATTACATTTATTTTGAATACCCGCCATTTAGTGATTTGTTTTTGCAAACCACGGCTCCCTGCAACGCGATCTACATTTATATACATTATGAAAACAAATTATTTTTATTTCTCAAACCAATCATTGTCAATTTATCGACCCGTCCGTTGGACCACATTTTTTATACAGGGGCTCTATTATACCTGAATAACGTTGTTAATATTTATTTTCTTTTTTAATCAAAATTTACACGACATAAGTGTAATGTATGCTTAATAACATACTTTTTTTCCAAATCATAGATCAATAATCTAGGAGAAAAAAAAACGGAAAAACGACATTTTATCGACCCGCCATAGTGGTGTCCTTTCTAAAAGAAATATTCTGCAAGACTTATATTTCGTTTTTTGTGTTGTTATTCCCAACCTCCCATAAAATTCTGCGGATAGCACACATTGGTTCTCAACCTCCCTTAAGCTATTCCTTTCACGAACCCGAATATTTAACAATGAACTGTAAAAATTCAGAACAGTAAAATTTCAAGCCAAGATACCGAACTTTTAACGAAAAGTTACGACTCCAAAAATCGTCTCATTTATATGGCGCCTTATGGAGATCACACGCTGGCCACTTTTCTATCTAACAATGTATACACTAAATAACTCTAGATTATATAAACTGCTCGCGCGTATAAACAATCTAAAGATTCCGTAACGACAATAAAAACAGGGGGTCACCGAATGTTTAAGGTAGTTCTGTAGTTCTGGCCAAATCTTAGGAATTGGCTGAAATCTAAGTATGGTGTAGATATGACCTTCATGGACTGATGCCCAAAAATTCACTTCGATTCACCGTTTACTTCATGAGATAATTGCAATTGAATATGGGTATTTTTGTACGCGATCCCCATACCTAACACGTAAACTGATAGGAGTTTGCTCGCATTTATCGATATAGGTTCTAAACGGATCTTAGGATTTCAAAATAAAAACACACGTGTACGTAGTACTATGGTGGGATTGATTTTAGAAAGATGACAAACTTTCACAGCTTAGTTTCGGAGATATCGTCTTATGAAAAGTGGTAATTTTATTCCACACCGAACTCGGGCCCAACCATCTGCACCGAAATGGCAACAGTGTACGCTGCAGCCAGCTGATCGGCGCCTGGTCTGGGAACTTGACGCGTATTTTTTTTCCCGAGTTCTGGTAATTCTGAGACGGATGTGAAATAAACTTATTCTGCAAACAAAATTAATTTGTTCAATATGCCTTTGTTACAGCGAATGCAATTTAAACTTTCGACAAGATGTAAATCCATGATCCGACGTTCTTCGACAGCGAATTCTTGTTGCTGATCGTTGAGGTTATGGTTATTCTCATCGCGTTTACTCTCACAGCTTTCAGTCTTTTAGCAAGCGTTTTTTTTTCTTGTAAACTTTCCTTTGTATCGCATTCGGGTTGACATTTTCACGCTTTTTTATATTATATAAAATATTTCGCGAAAGACGGTTCGTAGGAAGCTCAACGCTATGACTGCACGAAAATGGCGCTGTTGCCACGATTACAGCGCCGCTCTCTATACGAGTATGAGACCTATCTATACATGAGATGCGAATGGGAGGGGCATATAGAGGGTACAACGTCTGTCAAAAATTTACAACCAACAGCATCGTATAGGCATGGGATGTTACTATACGCTTCGACCGAAACTTTTGACTTATATGTGTACCTACAGAACTACCTTAAAGAAAATATATATGATAAAACTGAAAAAAACGTGACTGGCAGAAGAATTTTCGTAGACGCGACTTTCCAGTAAAAATGTCTGAATCTACGAAATGTGCGTGAATTTGTTCATTCCGGTTTACCGTTGGGTATGACAATTGGTTGTGACTTATTTTTATTAAGCGCCATTGTAATTTAACCAATGATTCAGAAGGGCCCCCCTCATGCCCCCACAAAATACGGCCATCCGCGAAAGGAATAGCTTAATATTATGCGGGCGGTACTCAAAAAAATGTTGAGTCCTAAAACTTTAAACTCGTTTTCCTAAAAACAACTTTTTTTTTAAACCTCGTACAAGATAATCTAAAAACTATCCGATCGATTATTTTAAAACTTTGCATACTTTCAGTTTACATAATTACCGTCTATATGAACCTTCAGTTTCTTGAAAGTCACTGACAAAACGGGTTTTTGAATTAATAAATTCTATAGTAAAAATTTCATGAAAAATATAACATTTTTTCCAACATGTTCCATTTTTCAATTTTTCACTTTTCTTTGGCTCTTTTAGGTTCACATAGACCGTGTAGGTCTTAGAAATGTAAAACATCTAGGCTCCCATGTTTCAGATCAATGCACCAGGGGTTAGGTTATATGCAGTGGAACAACCCAGGAGGCAACGGTCTCTGAAGCAAGTGTCGTACAACAAAATGTAAAACTTATTTTTTTTCTGAATTTAAGAGATGTTAAAATATGTACACAAAATGTTAATTGTGTAGAATAAACGATTTTGACATAAAAAATCTTGAAAATTCGCTTATTTTCAGCTGCCTAAAGGGATCTTCTCCCTTAAGCGTAATATTAATACTCCCACTCCAAAATCATAGAACAATAAACAGAAAATGAAAGGTTGTTAAAAAAAATGTCGTTACGAAGTATCTTACGGAAATAATTCAATAATTTTAAAAAATGTCATGCAATGAGATTTGCTCCTTTTTGAAGATGCATCACTTAATTCAGGCAATTCCACTGCTGTCGACAAGCAATGCATTTTATCTTATAATTAATTTTGTCGTTATTATTACACATTTGTCGTTCATTACCGTCAGCTTTTGAGGGTTCGTTGAAAAATCGTACTTTTTGCAGTCCCTTGAGAAGGAACAACGCCATGAGGGTTCTCTCGAGGAAATCCTTGGCTGATCTTCTACTGGCTAACGTTACCAGATCGTAAGCCCTCACGTCGACTTTGATCTCATTCTTTTCCCTCTCAGTATTCTCTGTGTGTCCTTCGTTGCGCAGCGTAGCGTTTTCTTTGAGTTTCTTTTTCCTGAGACGTCGCTTAGCAGCCTTGCTTAAACTTCCTTCTGCTTCTACACTTATTTCCGTCTCTACAGCACCCACATTCCTTTTCTCGTCGATCCGGGAGTTTGATCCGATTGAATTAAATTTTTGCTCTCTCAACGTTTTGCAAATTTGACGACAATTCTCGTGACCCTCCTGCGTTACCATTCTAAGAGCGAGTGTACTTAGAATACTCATTCCTGAACCTGCAAATGCGATACGAAATTTGTTCGGATTGGTTATTTCATTTCTGAATGAAAACATGTTAAATAGCCTCAAATCGGCAAAAGTAAACAAAGTCGAATGGAGGAGAGCGCTGGCTTGTCAATTTTTTTATGAACCAATTCTATCAATCTACTAGTATAGATGAAGTGGACTAAAATGAACAGTTTATGGAATGTCGTGGGAAGCAAGGCCTAACTTTTCTTCACAAGCATTACATTTACGTGTTTCCTTTACAACAAATTCGAGCTTACCTACGAGGAGCGCGAGTACTTTGCACTCGTATTTGTGATAAGTAGCGAGGGCTTGATCTCTGCATCTTCTTCCACAAAAAGCTACACTGCTGCACACATGGCAACCGACAGGAGCTCGGAGTCTACGAGAATAGAAAATAAAATGTTAAACAGATGGGTAAAATATAAAATTAGAATGTGCAAAACATTACGGACGGGTTTTGCGGAAACATGTCCGAGGGCAAAATATTCCCATCGATTTTTGGGTCGTGGATGTTGGCATGAGGATACAGCGTAAATAGACCTCTCTACTCTTAGATATACATGCGAGATACTTTCTCGAGCTGCTTTCCTAGTTGGGGTAGTCACATCACGAATTTACTATCTCGATGTATCCAGCTACAGGGTCTTTATCCCTTCACTAGTCTCGAACTTATTACGAACTCATCATTGTCGTAATGTAGTTTCTCATACGGGTTATTCCGCAAATAGCTCGGCTATTTCATTTCTCTAAAAGTTTTTCAAGAATTACTTAAGGGGGTATTCTTCTCTGGAAACTGAAAAGAAAACGTTTTTTTGCATATTGTTATACTGTGAAGTTTCAAGAATATTTTAAGACCAAGCGGATCCTGAAATTCTAAAAATTGACAAACTCACAGCTTTTTTAGTGGAACAGTGTGCGTAGGGTTAAGAATGATTTGCATGTAACGAAAGCGGACATCAAAGCACACGGACACTTAAAAGAAGCCTGAACTGCCCGCAGATTGCATAGATTAGGTGTGCAACACGATCTCGATGATGAGGAAGGACACTTATGTGGTGCCGGAATCGCTGACTAGCGGTAAGACGACAATTTTTCACAAGATCGTGTAAAATATGTACCAAAACTTTGAACGCGATTATCTCGAAAGTACATATTGATGGCACGGCCGGATTGATATCTTGAGTAACTTTCACACTATTGACTTGAATTTGCACAGTTAGCGTTCAAACAGTAGTCATTTTCGGTTCATGATCGCATTTTTTAATTGGATGAACCATTTGTTAATAACAATGATTTCAGTGTGCTGTTTTTAAAGAGAAAAATGAGGCTTTCTTTGAAGAAGCTGTCATTTTTCGTATTTTTCGAAATTTTGAAAAGTGGATCGCGAACCCATAGGCAGTGTGATATATTTGAAGAAAAAATTGTTTTTCTTTCAGATTACATTTGAGCCTGGTAGAGATCCCGCCGTTTCGGGCCTCGCCGCTGGAGGACTGCGATGCCAACTGCCGCACCATGAACACTTGGAAAGATTTCCTTCGGAAAAAATTACATTGTACCAACAAACACGAGTACAACATGCTAGGAAAAAATTAATTTTTTTCCAACCAATGTATTACTAGAAAAAAAATCATCATCCTGACCCTTCAAATTGGGCTTCCAGAGACGGATACCCCGTTAAGACGATAGTAATATAATATTTTTAATCCGCAGCCATTTTTCATATCTCGCTGTGATAGCTGGGAAAACAATTATTTTTATAATTAATGGGCAGTCCACTTTGAAAATTTCAGGAAATCGAAAGAAAGCAAGACTTTAAGAAATCGACGATGATGAGCAATCAGAAGGGATTTTGTACGATGCAGGAATTGCCGATTGAGTTTAGGTAAGAGTTTTTCATAGTATCAACTTCAAACGCGTTTTTCTCGAAGCAACGTTTTCAAAATCTAGCTCAATCGTATCACTAAAACTAATAAACCGATTCTCTTGAAATTTGAACCACCAAAAAAATCAAAGTCCATTAGATTCAGAATGACACGAGCTACAAAATGACCCTCGGATATAAAGTTTTATTAAAAAATTAAAAAATGGCAGATGAAAAACGAAAAAAGTTTTTAAAAACGCGTTTTTTCCGCAGTTTTTCGCCAAAGAAAGAGTAAAAAATCAAAATTTTAAAACCATCGAGGGTCATCTTGTTACGAATCATGTTTACGTATTGTAAACATGATTCGCAACAAGATGACCCTCGATGGTTTTAAAATGTTGATTTTTACTCTTTCTTTAGCGAAAAACTGCGGAAAAAAACGCGTTTTTTAAAACTTTTTTCGTTTTTCATCTGCCATTTTTTTATTTTTTAATAAAACTTTATATTCGAGGGTCATTTTGTGGCTCGTGTCATTCTGAATCTAATGGACTTTGATTTTTTTGTTTCAGACAAGCCGTTGCCGAGTTGTGATGGAGCTACCTAGCCCACCTATTTTTGAGGCGTTACGTTGAACTATAATTTTTGTAATTTAAAATGAATAAAAATGAATTAATTTAAAAAAATGTATTTCAAGACTTTATTTATTAAGTCCAATAACTTTTATATTCATATATATTATAAAATCCTCAAAAAGATCGCGAAAATAGCCTTTTTTCGTGGCTCCAAAGTGGACTGGCCTCTTAATTTAAAAAAGTAGAGAATGGGTTTACAACTAGAATAGTTATGAAAAAATAGTACACGATTGAAACGTGCATACGTAACTTTGCCATGAGTATATGATTATATCAAATAATATGTACCGTTGCCATCCTATCTCCATCTTATAAACCTGAAATCTTACCTTCCATCTGTACCTTTCTTATGGCAGCATCTCACACTTCATCCTCATTATCATTCCGTTCCCGTAACAGTCATCTAAACTAAATCTGCATTTTTTTTCTTTTCTCTTAACTGTTATCACCTTCATCCGCTTGGTATCACCGTGATATTACTCCGACTTCTGAAGGTTCTCTTCCATTCCGCTCCATTCCTTCTCACTCCTATCTAATTAGTTTATCTCCAGACTCTGAAATATCCAGCCGTGCCTCCTTAGGTCACGTACAACATCCATACTGATCAGACGTGCACTTTCTCAATGTCATCTTGAGTATTCATTAAGGTGGGAGATACCTTTAAGCGAGGAAAAAATTGCTGATTTTCACGATTTTATTTCAAAAGGAAAGATTCCTTCATCATTTTTGACACTTAGGGTATGTTTCATTACTGCTTTTGGCTGTTACATGGTATTTTTTTATTTAGTTATCTTTATAAATGGCGGAGGTATAGTTCGGTCTTTAAAACGGGTTGCGGCGGATTTTGCCAGACGCCGTGACACGTAGCATTGGAGGGATTAATATGAGAAAAACCGACGAAGATTTTTTATTCATTAAGGAGTCTGGCCACCACGGTTTTTTTTTGACCATTAAAAAAATTATGGTGAGCCAAAATTTCGGTGAAAATTACAAATTTTTTTCTTCGGCTCACCATAATTTTTTTAATGGTCGAAAAAAAACCGCTACGCTACGTTGTAGCGACACTAATCACGAATGAGCTGATTTTTTTTTCAGATGCGACATGACCGGGTAACAGCTGGGACAACGACCGCGCGTATCGTGCGAAGGGCCTCCGCGGCAATGTGCATAACGGCGCCATTTTTTAAATATTTTGAACGGAAATTTGTTAACGTTATTCTTAAAGCCCCTTCTGACGTTGTGTAAACAAATAAAAATATTCCGGCCCACACTTTCGAGTATATAATTTTTTTTTAAATATACCCATTTTTCGATCGGCCAAGGTGGCCAGACGCCTTAACACTCATACGTAGAATATGAAACAAGAAAAAGTGAGAAATATTGAAAATCGATGACATATCGCGCTTCGAAACAAAACGATTGAATTTTCCGAAAAAAGTGGCTACATTGTGCAATAAAAAAATACTTTTTATGTTTTAAAAAACATTCAGAGTCATGTTTTAGACGATACGATTAGAGAGATTTATACAATATTTCATCAGAATTGGTTTTTTTAACTCTACGTCAGTTTTCATAATACACTTTAGAAGACCGTGCCATACTTACGCCATTTTAGAAGATTAATCATTTTTTAAATACCATGTAACAGCCAGAAGTAGTAACAAAACCTACCCGAACAAGGACCATCACTTAAGAGGTCTTATCACTTTAGACGTTTAAAAATACTATTTTCATGACTTTTTGATAGGTTTATATTATAGATATTGATATAAAAGTTCTTACACTTAATAAGTACACTTTTGAAACACTATTTAAAAAAATTATTTATTTACGTCACTATTTATAGACGAAAATAGTAGTTAAAAAAATGTCCTATAAAAATTGTAGGTCTGTGCTGTTGATGAAATCTCGGAGACGGATCATTCGAAACAAAGCATCAAACGGTTTTAGATTCAGTATGTTAATGGCTATAATGCATATCATACGATTTTTAATATATGTAAAAATAAGAAAATGTCGGCCATTTTTCGAAAAAACAAAAAAAACGTGTATTCCACCGTTTTTGGCAAAAAAATAGTTAATATTAACATTTGAAAAAAGATCTTGATGTGCGCTATAGTTATAGTTGTAAAGGATATGTGGTTAAAATTTCATAAGGATCGGTTCAGTAGTTTCGAAGATTTCATCAACAAGTCGTCGAAAAACGTTGTTTCGAGAAAAACGTATTCAAAGTTCGTTTAGGTTACATAAATACATAGAACATTAAAAAAAAATGTATTTCGAAAAAGTATTTATTAAGTGTAACAACTTCTATAGCCATATCTATAATATAAAGCTATCAAAAAAAATTCATAAAAATAGCTTTTTTCGCGTTCAACGTGAGAAGACCCTTTAAGTGTCCGCCTTTGATTTTGTTGAAACTCACATATTTGATGGAGCATTGAAAATTATTAGACACGTACTTTTTATCATCGGCGGAAAAACGGTTTCAAGGGGGGAAACGACCCCTCAAAGAAAGGAGTATCAGCCCTTACTTTAATTTGTATTCAATACTTCCATAGTGGACTTTTTATCGCTTTACATGAGAAGAATTTGGGTTTTTGTTTCATTCAGATCGGTAGACTGCTTGTGGGTGAAATTGCAAAACCACCACTCGTCGCACCTTTCTTTGAGGGGTGGTTTCCTCCCTCAAAACCTTTTTTCCGCCGATGATAAAAAGTACATGTCTAATAGTTATAAATGCTTCATCACATATATGAGTGATATATATGAGGGGTCTCCTCACAATTATCTGACGGTTTTTAAAGCCAATTTTGAAAGTGGAAAATTTCGTCAAGTAATCGTTAATACGAAATGAACTGTGCAATCTAAAAAAAATCCTACGTACTTCCATAGATAATGTATTTTTCAAGATGTATTCGACATTTCAAGTGAATCTGTTGAAAATTGTCTGACAAGGAAACCTTGCGAGGTCGATGTCTCCGATTTCGATGAAATTTGGCATCCTTGTAGAATGGGTAAAAATAGGCGACACGTATTTTTTTATATCGGCGGAACCCGATTTTTAAGGGTTGAAAAGCACCCTCGAACATTGGGATGTTTTTCGTTTTTCATCGATAACGTTTTAACGGTACGAGATATTAAAAAACTTCAAATTGTAACAATGTTTATTTTTTCGTGTACTAAACATTGGAGATGAGAACGATGCAGATAGCAACAAATTTCATATTGTTTAATGCAAAAATGCAATTTTTTCAACCGTATCTCCGAGAATTTTTAATCGATTGGGATGTAAATTTGCATACAGGTAGAGAATGGAAAAGTGCGGATAAGGATTTTTTCTTTTTCCGATATCTCACAATTAAGGGGTTGAAACTGCCCGTTGATTTTTTGCCGAGGGCATCGTATTATCAGCTAGCCTTTTGGCATTTCGGTCTAAATTCACGTCAATATATGTTCGTGTTATGACGCAATTGCATATTTGTAACATTCTAGCCCCTCCCCCCAACGATCCCCCTCTCAAAAAGCAAACGTTTAAAGTTCCTACCGTGCGGCATGAACGAAAATTTATAGAAATAAAAATGGGTTACAAAGAAAGTACAAACAGTCAAAATAGTCGATACACATTTTCTCGTTTTGGCGGAACGACACTCTTAAGGGGTCAATGCACACTTAAAAACTTCGTTCTTTCTATAGCTCGTGAACGGGCCGAAATAAAAATAAAGTTCGATAGGAAAACATGTTGCACTCTTCGATTACTAGAAGTTCATGATGATAATGATGAGTACAGCAATAAATTACGTGTTGTTTATTGCAATAATTCGTGAATAACTTGTGAAAAATCACTCTTCAGTTTTCCACTAATATGGGCAGAGACAAGGATCGCAATCACGGACTGACTTCGTGCTGCGGGAAGCACCTGGATTACAATTGTATATTTACGAAGAAATTCTACCCCGCCACGTACTGCCTTTGAAGATTACAACACAATCGGAAAAGTGTTGTCACGCTTACTCAATAAGGAAACGTTTCAACTCTATGTTTTTTATGGGTTATACTTATTACAATAATGATAGTCATGATAAAAGTGTTTGAAACAAAGAGATTTCTTACACCACGCACAAGTGATAATAGCTGCTTCGCCGCATATATCACATTTCGGTACATTTTGTGAAAAGCAAAATTCTACCGGATTTTCGAGGTTTGGTGCTCTTTCTTCTTCGTACCCGCTTTTGTACCACGCATATTTTAAAAGGTTTGTAAACCGTGGAGAAGAAAACTGGTGGTGTATAAGAGATTGTAATTTAACAATATTGTCTCTCAAATGCAGATTAACGTCGTAATTGTATAATATTACCGCTTCAGAAAAGTGTTTGACGAAGTTGTTCCATACACGAAAGCCACAAACATCAAGGGGCTGCATCAGTCCAGTCGTTCCTGCAGGAATTACTAATTATCATAAGGACTAATTGTCTACAGCACTAATGAAACTGGTGCAATATATTTATCTGCTGGAATGGTTAAATCTTTAATATCTGTCCCTTGCATATCCATTTCTTTAAATGCAGTTGGACATTGACCGCTCAAAGAATCCAGAAGTATTACCGATTTTAGGCCCGTATTGGGAATATATACTTCTTGGAACCATCGTTTGAAATGATTAGTTGTCAATTATCCAGATTTGAAAGCAATAGGAATATATTTTCGGCTCTGAACATAGTTTGTTTCTCTCGAGGACCAAATTTGCCAGTAGGTTCGTTTAAAACGATCAACATAGGTGCCAAAAGCTTGCCACTCGCAGAAACCAAAGGCTGTATAGTATAACTGTGTGTTGTTGATGTTTTCAATTGCACGACTGTCTCAACGGATGTCTGCCCTTCTTTCGCCAATGTGCGGCCTGTATGTAGCTCTAAATTGAATCCACTCTGATTAGAATTAAATGTGTTTTTAGCCCCAACGTTGGCTATGTTGACTTTAACCATTTCTATCAATTCGATAGCTTTGTTTTGAAGTGTATCAGCGTTTAATAATTGTTGTTTTGTTACATATTTAGTAATCTTCCGTGACACAATTCCATGATGGGTTTTGAATGTCTTTAGCCAAAAAGCGGATGCTTGGAAATTTACGGATGGTATTTCTACAATTTCTCATACACGTAAGGCCCATCGTCGAAGATCTATATCATGGACAGGCAGTCTTTTGTCCAAAGCATCATTAAAATTGTTTAACGTGTAATGAGCTATCTTTGTTAACTTTTCTTTGAAGGTGCCATCCTTATTTATACTATGGGCCCACCGGCGCAACTGCGGCTCTAATTTCACCTTTTTGAATTTCGTTTGAACAGATGATAACTTTCTATTCCCATTTGCCTCGGATCTCCAGTAATCTACAGCTCTTGTCTTGTATTCGTAACTCAATTCTTCTATATCTTGGGTAAATATGTTTTCATCAATTTTTGGATCTAGGTATCGTTGTCCGTGCCAATCTCCTTCACTGTCATCTTCTATTGCGGCAGCTTCATGAATTTCATTTGGTGACAGAAAATCCAAACCAGTTTCGACTTCCATTTTCATAGGTTGATCCATCGCTTCAATGATCATGTTTTATAGATCCTAACTGAACTGTTTTTCCTGTTCGGTGATTGGAGAGCGAGGCAAATTCATAGCACTTATCGCTATGGATAGAAGTTAAAAAACATTCACCGGATTAACGTACATTTTTATTTGTATTTCGAACTCAAAATGTATGGCTGGCTTCTCCGTTGTAACTGCAGCAATAATGATCGCTGGTGAATTTATATGACTTGAAACCCAATTGATAAATACACACGAAAAAAAAATGACGACACACGTTATTACCAGAACTGCTATTAATTTTTAATAAGGCGATTTCAAGGTTATCATGAGAGCCGCTCTTTGCACCGTAGTCGCTCTTTGCGAATATTTATTTCTTTCGTTCATTGGTTCTGCTGTTTGTGAAATTAAAGTTAAAGATAAAGATTAAATTATGGTGCGTTATAAGCTGATAAAAATGTTTGCCTCATTCTGTTCATGAGTTGCAGCGGCAACCCAAAAACGCTGTAATCTCTGCAGATAATGCCTTCGATAGAGTGAGCGGAGTGGAATTTCTTCGTAAATATACAATTGTAATCCAGTTGCTTTCCGAAGCACTAAGTCAGTCCGTGATTGAGAGCCTTGCCTCTGCCCATATGAGTGGGAAACTGAAGAGTGATTTCTCATAAGTAATTCACGAATTATTGCAATAACCAACACGCCATTTATTGCTATACTCATCATTATTATCATGAACGTCTAGTAGTCAAAGAATACAACATTTTTTCCCTTCGAACTTTATTTTTATTTCAAAAACGATAAAATGTGTATCGACTATTTTGACTGATTGTACTTTCTTTGTAACCCATTTTTATTTCTACAAATTTTCGTCCATACTGCACGGTTAGAACTTTGAACGTTTGCCTTTCGAGAGGGGGACCGTTGGGGGCGGGGGGGCTGGAATGTTACAAATATGCAATTGCGTCATAACACGAACATATATTGACGTGAATTTAGACCGAAATGCCAAAAGGCTAGCTGATAATACGATGCCCTCGGCAAAAAATCGACGGGCAGTTTCAACCCCCTAATTGTGAGGTATCGGAAAAAGAAAAAATCCGTACCCGCACTTTTCCATTCTTTACATGTAGGCAAACTTACATCCCAATCGATTAAAAATTCTTGGAGATACGTATGAAAAAATTTCCTTTTTGCAATACCCAACATGAAATTTGTTACTATCTGCATCGTTCTCATCTCCGAAGTATAGTACACCAAAAAATAAACATTGTTGCAATTTGAAGTTTTTTCATATCTCGTACTGTTAAAACGTTATTGACGAAAAACGAAAAACATCCCAATTTTCAAGGGTGCTTTTCAACCCTTAAAAATCTGTTTCAGCCGATATAAAAAAATACGTGTCGCCTATTTTTACCCATTCTACAAGCATGCCAAATTTCATCGAAATCGGAGACGTCGACCCCGCAACGTTTCCTTGTGAGTTGTTTCCGGTCAACTTAAAAAATGCAGATTTGAGATAAACGCTGCACAGCCACCATTTTGAAATTGATCGCTTCAAAAAAATTATTGTATACAGTCACTGATATGTATGATAAACATCCTTTTTTGTAATCTCGATTTCATTTGTAGTTTTTCCGAAAAAAATCCCCAAAAAGCCTATTTTTTCGGCCTCTAGAGTGGCCGAACCCTTAAGTGATGTTTAAAAAACATTTGTTTGTATTCCTCAGAGGTACGGGGTCCTTCCCCTTTTACCATTCCCTCCTTTGTTCCTTGCATTCCTTCCGACATTCACAATCCTTCCAGAGTCCCCCCCCCCCCCCCCCCAGAGTGTTGACCGCAGCCACTCTTTCCTAATGCACTACTGTATCGCATTTGCACGAGGGCCCTGGGAAATTGCGGAAAACCTGAGCCGATACAGGCGGCTATATTTGGCTGAGTCTCAGTTATATTACCATCAGAAACTCAGACAAACTGCCTCCCACTCCGAGGTTGACGGGCAAACGGTCACCGCTCCAAGTATTGGCAGCCTCCAATGCTGCTTAACATCAGTGACCGCCGAGCCCGCACACCGACCGCGCGCCCATCTCTGTCGGTCCCTTAAGTGATATTCCTTGTAAGTCTCAAAAATGGTGAAGAAATCTTTGCTTTACTAAAAATCATGAAAATTAGCAAATTTTTTCCTCGTCTAAAGGTAACCCCCCAAAGCATCTATATTTGAACTCAGGTCTTGCGATCCTTTCCAACCCGCTTTTATCATCACAATCACCTGAATAGAGTACTTGTTAAATATCGAGGAAGCGTAATGCCTCGGGTGGTCACACGGCTTAGTATAGTCAAGTCACATAAATCAAAGGAGGGACTAAGAGATTTCTCGCAAATTAGACGATTACCCGCTTATGCCAGTTAGCACGAATCGCAGACCCGAATACAACAATACATACAACCTGAATTTAATCCCTCAAATCTGCAGCGTTGGTACAGTCAATGTTGGTTTGAACCTCAGTATTCAAAGGAGGAAGCTTCTAATGCCATATGGATTATCCACGTTGGGTTATCCACGATCGGCAGAATGAAGCTTTAACATTTATATTGATTAAGCATCGCTCTGAAGTACCATACCGAGTGACGCGACAACTATTAGCAGTAGTAATATTTTCTAACCTATCCGACTAAGGAGAAGCCTCTTCCTACAAAACTTGCATACTTCGAAGGGGGTCATTGAGTGTTGGCTATGAGGTTCATCCAGGTGGAGCCGCTTCGGAAATTTCAAGGTCACCGCCAATTTGTTAAACGGGACCATTTTTTTCAGAATTTCACGAAGGAATTGAAAATAAGTTAACGCACCATATTTCAAGATGATCGATCAAGATTTAGTATGAAAACAGATAAAGAAGAAATTTCAACGTGTTTAGCCTAGAAGAGGTTAAAAAACGGTGCCAATCCTTACTCCTTTAAAGGCTGTGATGGCCATCCTTTTCAATCCACGCTTGCAATCTGATTCGCATTGATTGTATTGCCTTATTAATCACGTCAGTCTGTTTTCACCAACAGGATCTAATTGCGGTTTCAATAGTTTAATCCTAAGCTTAATCCATGAGTCGTTCGATTTTGTTTACATTGTTCGCAACTAAGAATCTTACCAACTTGTTTTGGAAAGCAGTGAGAAGATTGTGATTCCCATAATAAATGTGTGTTCTTTTCAATGAAAATTACTACGACCGCATTTCCTTTTGTCAGTACAGCATTAAATGTCCCGCAAATGTATTTTTTTATATCAAAAGCAAGTTGCCATGAGTTAAGGCGTCTGGCCTTGGAAAATGGGTGTATTGAAAAAAATGTATTAACTCTAAAGTATAAAACGAAATATTTTTATTTTTAAACGTAAGATAAGAAGCGGCTTTAACCCTCAATCTGTGGAGGTATTGAAGGCACCTTAATCCCCTGAACCTGGGTCGTTTTCGTTTTTGCACTACCGAACCAACAATTGTCAAAGAAAAAAATCTGAAAACCTTCATGGTCAATCTTTAGGCCGTTCTTTCCAAGGAAAAATAGGTTCCTTTTCTTTCTTATTTTTAATTTTTTTTTCATTAAATATTAAGTAACCTGGAAAGACCATGATTTTGGGCAGGACGAAAACGACCCAGGTTTACGGATTGAGGGTTAAGAATGCCTCAAATAAATTTTAGTTCAAAATATTAAAAAATGGCGGCGCTATAGAGACTTGCACGGAGGCCCTCCGCACGACACGCGCATATGTTGCTGCGGGTGTATTCTCATGTTGCATCTGGAAAAAATAGCTTACTCGTCGATAATGTCGTTACAATATAGCGTAGCGAAATTTTTGAAGTGAAGTAGTGAAGTTCTGTCATAATTGTATGTAGCGCCTCTTCCGAAGAGATCATTACGTAGTACCTCCTATTCCACGCCAGTGAAGAATCTTGCCGAAATATTTCGGGTATATCTTTATCTATAGAGATGGGTGATTTTATGGAAGGGACTTCGGAAGAGGCGCTAAATACAATTATGATGAACTTTAGTTACGTTCATTAAGTTCGTTTAATTATTAAATTGTATTTCGCGTCTCTTCCTCGAGATCATTATGTAGATGTTCAAAGCATCATTTCGGCAAGAATTATAGCTATTTATTTAGACAACGCATCAATGGCTTCAAAATAATTAAATATTACTTGAGGTAAACTATCTATTCAATATAACCTTGGCAAAAGCACCTTTATCATTTCCAACAGGTAAATCGTAAAAATTAGAAAATGTTTGCAAGTGAGCAGACCAGCCTCGGCTTTTCTTATGTTATCTATATTGTTATCTATACCGCTTTATTTTTTGCAGCTGACGTCGAGGCATGATGTCTACTATGAGCTGAAAAACTCCACGCCATTTTTGGTTAACATATTTTTAACCCAACAACTTAACGTTTGAGAAGTGACGGTGTGTGGTTTCTTAACGGCGATAAATAGTAATTGATCAGTTTCTTCGTGAAAGTCTTGAGTCACTTTAATATATGTTTTCAATGTTGTTGTTGCATAAACTCCTTTGTCGTTTTTATAAATTGATATGTTCAATACAGGCTGTTTTTGGTTGATTCGTGATGATTTTATCGTATCTAGAATCTTGATTTGTACAGGACCTTCACGCTCTACGATATATGGTAATTTAATGAGTGAGACTGTCTGCATATGCTGTCCAGGTGCAGGTAACGTTACAAGTTTCATTGAAAGCGTCTCGAAGGGAATGTCCTCGTTCGGCATTTAGGTAGCTGCGTAGTCTATTACGATTTTTTACGTCCCACGTATAATTATATTTTGGTCGAGCGGGGCGAGGTTCTGATATTCCTTTGAAATATCTTTTTATTATGTAGTCTCAACCTAGCTTTGGACCGACGATTAGGGAAATTTCGGATCGCAAACAGTTCAAGGAACCGTGGGAAGCTGCTTTTTCATATTCCTTTGAAAGTATTGTCAACACATTTTCAACCGAGTCATTGAACAGACTAGATTTCACCTCGATACAAAATTTCCACCACTTCGATGCACCATCATATTGCTTCAGTGATGATTCATGGAGTGAAGAAATCATCAGATCAATAGCTTCTTTTGGAACTTTGTTAATTTCCAAGCATTTCCGGATAAAATACCGGCAACCGGAGTTTTTTTCCAACGAGGATGAGGTTCTTTTTGTGAAGAGGTCAACAGCTTCCTATGCGGTTTGAAAATAATTGAATCAGTGATAAGGAGAGCTTGGAAAAGTGAATACCAGGCTTGCGCCAGCCACTGAGGGACTGCAAGAGTACCCGTTGAACTTTCGTCTCTTATTTTCCGTAAAACTCGGGGAATTACGATAAATGGTGGAAACGCGTAAAAGAACAAACTCTCCCAGGGTATGCTAAAAGCATCCACTGCTATGTTACCTGGATCAGGAAGCCACGAAACATATTCTTGGCATTTTGTATTAACTCGTGTAGCGAAAAGGCCGATGTCGGGAGTTCTGAAAGAATGAATGCTGCATTTGCCAATGCATATTCGGTCTCTGTTTCAAGTCTGCGTGATTCAAAATCTGCTTCAGTGTTCTCTTTGGTATTAATAGATGATGCGAAAATCCAAATATTTCTCTCTTCACACCAGTCCCATATTGTTCTAGTCAACGTATTAAGTTCTTCGAAACGAACTCATCCCATTTTATTCATGTAAGATATGGCTGTGGTGTTATCGACCCGTGATAGCACGTCGCAATTATTTAGGTTTTTAGCGAAACACTTTAGTCCGAATGAGGCCGCCGTCAGTTCCAGTACATTGATATGCATATTTATTTCGTCTGAACTCCAGAACCCGTGTGATCGCTCAGTCCTGTAGGAGACTACGTATCCTGATAATGAAGCATCTGTATAGATGTCACGACAATACCCTGGAGTTTTGATAAAATGTTTGCCGAAAATATAATTTTTATCGAATCAAACCAGAACCCTAGGTATTTACACCTCTGCGATGGAAGTGAACATTTTTGTGTTATTGATGATGAACCCGAATTCTCGCGATAATGAGAGACTGACGTCAACGTTCTATTTGCATTCTGCAAAGGTCCTTCTGATAAGCAATATGTCATGTAGGTAGATTACCAAAGGGTATCCTTGACTTCTCAGTTTAGTCATCACTGGTTTCAATAATTTGGTAAACACGTAAGGTGCCGTAGCGAGACCAAAAGGTAAGCAGGTAAATTCGTAGAATTTCTGATCGAATTGAAATCTCACAAACCTGACTATATTATGGCAGCTGCGTAATATATGTCCTTCAAATCTATGGTTGCCATGAAACAACGTTCATTTATAAGATTGATCGCGGTTCTTCCGCCTTCTAGTTTGAAGCGTGAAGTCGTGATAAACTCGTTCAATTTCTTAACGTCATTAAGATCATTCGTTTGTTACCGTCTGGTTTTGGTACCAGGAATATGTTCGAAAGAAATTGACCCTCAATTGGCTCGTAAGGCACGATAGCTTTTTTTTTAAAGAATTTCCCCGATTAATTTCGTTATTTCCACTCTTTCTTTGTGGGATTGACAAGTATTATTAGGAGAATCAGCCTGGAAGGATAGGGAATCGAAGGGTATCTTGTAGCCTCTTATCCAGGGTCAAACTAGTGGATTAGAGGTTATTCCCTTCCAGTTTTGTATGAAAGAACCAAGTGTTCCGGCAACAGGACTTACAGGTCCTAATATTTCCGACGATAGCTCCGTTCTTGTCTTTTGGTATCGAGCTTGTTATCTCGGCGGTATGTTCCATGGTCCCTTTTATCTTTCCTACCGCGTAACGGCGATGGATACTGCTTCTGACTGCTTAGTGTTCGACGAGGCTGGGGTTTCAAGTTTTTTTGATCGATTTGCTCGTTTGAAACCTTGGTGATCGTTTTAGCACTTTTCGTGAGTTGTCTAGAGATTTTGCTGATTTAAATTTTTCTTCGAGCTGCTTTCCGAATACCCATTCATCGGGTGTCGTTGCACTCAGAATATTCTTCAAGGAAACATTTAAATTCGTCAGTATCACATTATTCCTAATCATTGATTCACCATGTTGCAGGTCTGCCAACATTCGGCCAATATCACTCAATAATTCGAGGGTGTTTAGTTTCTCGTTTTTATTCTCGATTATGTCTGAGAATGCTTTTCCAACGGTTAAGAGACAGGCGGTAATCTTTGTCTGTCTTGTTAAGATTCATATGTCACGTTTGACGACCGTTTCTTGTAAAGACGCCAGAACTCCGGGATTAACTCTCGGGGGATCAATGATCGCGCACTCAGAAAGAGGTAGACATTTCTTTATAAGGACCACTCTGTCGTCTTCTGGTAGTCCTCTCATTAAGATTTCTTCTCATCGAATAACCATATCCTTAGGGTTGGCCGCAGCGAGTATTCGTTCCTCTAAGAAACGTTTACCCATAATTTCTAGCATCTTTGGATCCACACGATTTTTGTTACGGTTTGTTTGATGAATCTGTTGTAGATTCTCAGATCCACAGATTGCGGTATTCGTCAGAGGAACTCCCGTCTGAGGAACCCCGGTTTGAGGGATCAGCATGTTTCCAGGCCCACTAGCTGTGTTATTGCTCTGTAACGTCACTACGTGTGAGGGCGGCTAATTTGCAGGAAACTCAATAGTTTCCGGTGGTGCACATTGAAGAATCTGTTGATCTGTATTTTGTCGTAAGTAGCCCTCCATAGGGTAGGCTGTGTCTTCGACGCATGTTTGAGAACTCCGCGAAGATCTAGACCTACGATGGAGTCCCGAGAAAAGCAGGATGACGTGTCCTCGAGTGAATCCTTATTTTATTTTAATTTTAATTAGGTCTCTCGTATAGGTTAGAGCCTATATGAGAAGATTTAAATCGTATGCCGGAGTATAACTTTCACGTGTGGGTTAGAACTCACACGTGTGACTTTTGCAGATTCGTATTTTTGGTCAGAGCAATAGTTGACTTGAGTAGGTTAGAGCTTGAATAAGCGACCATCAGATAAATTATTTCTGATTATAATTTGACCAGTTCAAAGGGGAAACATCTCCTGACGATGGGATCTGTAACACGATAAATATAACATATAAATCGATACTTACGACGTCTCTTCTTTTGATGTTTCTTTTCTCTCTGACGGAGAATCAGATCCTCCATTCGCTTGAGACGTTTCTCCAGATGATTTTCCTTCTTCGTATCATCGAAGGATGAACTTCATCTTCGTTTTCTACCCATAATTACTAATTTTTTCACAAGGAATAAATAAACATGTGGTTCTTTTTTGGCACAACGAAGAAGAATGAACTGTCCTAGCAACGCAGTCAACAACTGAGATAAAAAGCTTCAGTCGACTTTCAACATGTGGTAACACTGGCCTGAAGTAGAGGGTACTACGTAATGATCCCGAGAAAGAGGCGGGGAATACAATGTGCGGTTATTCGGTCCATACATGTCCTCTTCAGCGGCTGATTGACCATCCTGGGCCTCTTTTTGAGAAGATCTATGTGCTTGGCGTGCTTCTTTAGGGTTTTACGAAACACACTTTACGTATATACACTGATTGAATCGCGCGGCCGACTGCCCGCAGCGGCTCGACCTTCCTACAGAAAACTACCGGCAACTTTGACAATTTTGCGATTTTCACTGTAAATTACAGCACAAATTGTTCGTAACATTTGAAGTTTTGGTATCAAAAAAATGAAAAAAATGTCAAGATGGCCAGACACCTCAATTTACGGAGAACATCACAAAAATGCAATGCAACGAATGCGAATCAGATTCCAAGCGTGTGTTGAAAGTGCTGGCCATGACTTTGAGCACCTTTTATTCCAGTAAGTGTCGGCAGCGTTTTTAAAAATCGATTCTCGTTTTAAAAAATTGAAATTTCATTTTTATCGAATTTTTATACTAAATCTGGATCGATCGTCTTGAAATTTGGCGTGCGAACTTATTTTTAATGTTTTCATAAAATTCTGAAAAAAATAGTAGTCCCTTTTAAAAAAATGGAGGTGACTTTGAAATGTCTGAAGAGCTTCTACCTGAATGAACCTCGTAGCCACGGCTCGAGACCCTCTTTGAGCTATGCAACTTTTATAGAAAAAGTTTTCTCCTAAAAGGAAAGGTTGCGAGGTCGATCTCTCCGATTTCGATGAAATTTGGCATGCTTGTAGATGGGTAAAAATAGGCAACACGTATTTTTTTATATCTGCGGAACCCAATTTAGAAGGAGTGAAACGACCCTTGAAAATAAGGGTGTTTTGCGTTTTTCGTCGAGAACGTCATCGTTCTCATCTCCAAAGTATAGTACACGAAAAAGTAAACATTATTACAATTCGAATTTTTTTCTTATCTCGTACCGTTACGGTGGTATTGCCATTACGGTATAAACTTCAAATTGCCGTAACGTCTAAACTTCAATTTGCCGTAACGTCTATGAACTTCAAAAATTATATTTTTTTTTGAATTTTCTTAATGTTTGGCGTTCTGAGCATGTACCTGTATGTAGTCAACCCCTCGACCGTTGTACCTTGACCGTTGTGTCCATTATATACCAGCTTGGGGAATTTCCCTATCCGTTGCCCCCTCCTTACAATCCAATACCCAAGGTACTCTTACAATTAGTCAGTATACCTTTGAGACCTGAACGAAGTAGAGGTGCGTATAAACCTACAAAGCTCTTGTAGATGCTATGGTATGTGGTAAAGACTTTATCGTTGAAAAAAAATGCGTAGGCCATGTAAAAAAACGTATAGGGACGAGATTATGTAATGCGAAGCAAAAGTACAAGAGTATCGGTGGGAAAGGATGTGGAAAATTGACAGATAAAGTCATCAATGAACTTACAACGTATTACAGCTTGGCAATACGCCGAAATGCAGGTCCAGTACCAGAGATGAAGAAAGCTATATCGGCTAAATTTGACCATAAACGATCGATTGATAGCGATCCACATAATGAAGGCTGCCCTGACGGCCCCGAGACCTGGTGCACATGGCGTAGAGCAGAAGCCGCAGGAACATTACATAGTTTACCACGTAATAAACCACCGCTGAGCGATGCAGTTTTGGGAGTCAACAGGCCCATTTATGAGGACTTGAAATCAAACCATTTATTGGAGCGATGTCTCGGAACTTTTACACAAAACAACAACGAAAGCTTCAACTCAACTATCTGGATGATTGCCCCAACATTTTCATTGAAGCAAAAACATCATAGTTTTTGCTAATTATTTAGCTGTTGTCATTTTGGATGAACGACTTAAGCAAATCCAAGCAATTCCGATAAAAAAATCGTACTTAGTTCTAGTGCAGAGGATAGATACATTCATATAGATTTTTTTTAAATTGATCTTCTATTTCAGATGACTAGGATCCCAACCCGTATGCCCGATTGGGCGAGCGTTTCACCCCACGACCTGCATAACAGCGCATAACTTGTATAGATTTCTATAAAGCATTTCATAAAAAAGTGTATTGCTAGTTGAAACATGTCTTAATGTGCGTCAAAAACCCCGGCACGGGGTTCTAGACGGTAATACCCCCTTAAAACGTTATCGACGAAAAACGAAAAACACCTCAATTTTCGAGGGTGCGTTTCAACCCTCATAAATCGGGTTCCGCAGATATAAAAAAATACGTGTCGCCTATTTTTACCCATTCTATAAGCATGCCACATTTAATCGAAATCGAAGAGATCGACCTCGCAACCTTTCCGTGTAAGTCTGATAGGTTAGAAAATGTTTCTGCCGCCAATAGTTGTTACCTCACCATTGTATATAGTCGGCCCAGTGGCCGTCAGGGCCCTAGCAATCTTCATGTTTACGCAGTAAATAAGTATGTAAAAATAAAATTCGGTCCTTCGTGCAGATTTGCGGTATATTAGCTTCCAGGAGGTATTTACTATGATGTATTACATTTTCACACCCGTAAGTATACGTATAAAAGAATAAGCAAATTAAATATATCCCGCTACGACGTTTAGCTGTCATTTCGGCCGAATCCTTCATTAGGACGTTAACGTGAACCATATCACATCTCGGGTGATTTGAGAATGCCTGTGGACTTACGTGAAGTAAGTTTTCCTTCATGTGATTAACAATGATTTTAGTTTTGCGTTCAGCACAAAAAATTATAGTTTTATGTTAATTCCAACGAATTTTCATATACGACGATTACCGGTTCAGCAACATAAACACTCTGCCGATTAATCGCCACGGCTGTCGATAAATGATAAGGAAACGTTGCGAGGTCGATGTCTCCGATTTCGATGAAATTTGGCATGCTTGTAGGATGGGTAAAAATAGGCGACACGTATTTTTTTATATCGGCGGAACCTGACTTTTAAGGGTTGAAAAGCACCCTCGAAAATTGGGGTGTTTTTCGTTTTTCGTCGATAATGTTTTAACCGTACGAGATATGTAAAAAAACTTCAAAGAGCAACAATGGTTATTTTTTCGTGTACTATACATTGGAGATGAGAACGATGCAGATAGCAACAAATTTCATATTGTTTATTGCAAAAATGCATGTTTTTTCAACCGAATCTCCGAGAATTTTTAATCGATTGCGATGTAAATTTGCATACATGTAGGGAATGGAAAAGTGCGAATACGGATTTTTTCTTTTTCCGATATCTCACAATTAAGGGGTTGAAGCTGCCCGTCGATTTCTTTGCCGAGAGCATCGTATAATCAGCTAGCCGTTTGGCATTTCGATCTAATTTCACGTCAATATATGTTCGTGATATGACGCAATTGCATATTTGTAACATTCCAGCCCCCCGCCCCAACGGTTCCCCTCTCGAAAGGCAAATGTTCAAAGTTCTTACCGTGCGGCATGGACGTAAAATTGTAGAAATAAAAATGGGTTACAAAGAAAGTACAATCAGTCAAAATAGTCGATACACATTTTCTCGTTTTCGAAATAAAAATAAAGTTTGAAAGGAAAAAAATGTTGTATTCTTCGACTACTAGACGTTCATGATGATAATGATGAGTACAGCAACAAATGGCGTGTTGTTTATTGTAATAATTCGTGAATTACTTTTGAAAAATCACTCTTTAGTTTCCCACTCATATGAGCAGAGGCAAGGCTCGCGATCACGGACTGACTTCGTGCTTCGGAAAGCAACTGGATTACAATTGTATATTTACGAAGAAATTCCACTCCGTTCACCGTATCGAAGGCATTATCTGCAGAGATTACAGCGTTTTTGGGTTGCCGCTGCAACCCATGAACAGAATGATGCAAACATTTTTATCAGCTAATAAGCTGATAAAAATGTTTGCATTATTATGCTGCATTATAACGCAGCATAATTTAATCTTCATCTTTAACTTTAATTTCACAAACAGCAGAACCAATGAACGAAAGAAATAAATCTTCGCAAAGAGCGACTACGGTGCAAAGAGCGGCTCTCAAGATAACCTTGAAATCGCCTTATTAAAGATTAATAGCAGTTCTGGTAATAACGTGTGTCGTTGTTTTTTTTCGGGTGTATTTATCAATTGGGTTTCAAGTCATATAAATTCACCAACGATCATTATTGCTGCAGTTACGACGGAAAAGCCAGCCATACATTTTGAGTTCGAAATACAAATAAAAATGTACGTTAATCCGGTGAATATTATTCAACTTCTATCCATAGCGATAAGTGCCATGAATATGCCTCGCACTCCAATCACCGAACAGGAAAAACACTTCAGTAAGAATCTAGAAAATATGATCATTGAAGCGATGGATCAACCTATGAAAATGGAAGTCAAACTGGTTTGGATTTTCTGTCACCAAATGAAATTCATGAAGCAGCCGCAATAGAGATGACAGTGAAGGAGATTGGAACGGACAACGATACCTAGATCCAAAAATTGATGAAAATTTAGGTACCCAAGATATAGAAGAATTGAGTTACGAATACAAGACAAGAGCTGTAGATTACTGCCGATTCGGGGCAAATGGGAATAGAAAGTTATCATCTGTTCAAACGAAATTCAAAAAGGTGAAATCAGAGCCGCAGTTGCGCTGGTGGGCCCATAGTATAAATATGGGTGGCACCTACAAAGAAAAGTTAACAAAGATAGCTCAGTACACGTTAAACAATTTTAATGCTGCATTAGACAAAAGGCTGTCTATCCATGATATAGATCTTCGACGATGGGCCTTACGTGCACGAGAAATTGTAGAAATAACAGCCGTAAATTTCTAAGCATCTGCTTTTTGGCTAAGGACATTCAAAAACCAATATGGAATTGTGTCACGGAAGGTTAGTAAATATGTAACAAAACAACAATTATTAAACGCTAATACACTTCGAAACAAAGCTATCGAATTTATAGAAATGGTGAAAGTCAACATAGCCAACGTTGGGGCTGAAAACACATTTAATTCTGATCAGAGTGGATTCAATTTAGAGCTACATACAGGCTGCACATTGGCGAAAGAAGGGCAGAAATCCATTGAGACAGTCGTGCAATCGAAAACATCAACAACACACAGTTATACTATACAGCCTTTGGTTTCTGCGAGTGGCAAGCTTTTGGCACCTATGTTGATCGTTTTAAATGAACCTACTGGTAAATTTGGTCCTCGAGTAGAACAAACTATGTTCAAAGCCGAAAATATATTTCTATTGGCTTCGAAATCTGGAAAATTGACGACTAATCATTTCGAGCAATGTTTCCAAGGAGTATATATTCCCAATACGGGTCAAAAATCGGTAATACTTCTGGATTCTTGGAGCGGTCAATGTCCAACTGCATTTAAAGAAATGGATATGCAAGGGAAAGATATTAAAGTTTTAACCATTCCAGCAGGTCAATATATTGCACCAGTTTCATTAGTTCTGTAGACAATGAGTCCATATGATAATAAGTAATGCCTGCAGGTATGACTGGAATGATACAGCCTTTTGATTTTTATGGCTTCCGGGTATGGAAAAACTTCGTCAAACACTTTTCTGACGCAGTAATATTATACAATTACTACGTCAATCTGCATTTGAGAGACAATATTGTTAAATTACAATCTCTTATACACCACCAGTTTTCTTCTCCACGGTTTACAAACCTTTTAAAATATGCGTGGTACAAAAGCGGGTACGAAGAAGAAAGACCACCAAACCTCGAAAATCCGGTAGAATTTTGCTTTTCACAAAATGTACCGAAATGTGATATATGCGGCGAAGCAGCTATTATCACTTGTGCGTGGTGTAAGAAATCTCTTTGTGTCAAACACTTTTATCATGACTATCATTATTGTAATAAGTATAATCCATAAAAAACATAGAGTTGAAACGTTTCCTTATTGAGTAAGCGTGAGAACACTTTTCCGATTGTGTTGTAATCTTCAAAGGCAGTACGTGGCGGGGGAGAATTTCTTCGTAAATATACAATTGTAATCCAGGTGCTTCCCGCAGCACGAAGTCAGTCCGTGATTGCGATTCTTGTCTCTGCCCATATTAGTGGAAAACTGAAGAGTGATTTTTCACAAGTTATTCACGAATTATTGCAATAAACAACACGCCATTTATTGCTGTACTCATCATTATCATCATGAACTTCTAGTAATCGAAGAGTACAACATTTTTTCCTTTCGAACTTTATTTTTATTTCGGCCCGTTCACGACTTATAGAAGGAACGAAGTTTTTAAGGATGCGTTGACCCCTTAAGAGTGTCGTTCCGCCAAAACGAGAAAATGTGTATCGACTATTTTGACTGATAGTACTTTCTTTGTAACCTATTTTTATTTCTATAAATTTTCGTCCATGCCGCACGGTAAGAACTTTGAACGTTTGCCTTTCGAGAGAGGGACCCCTGGGGGGGGGGGGGGGCTGGAATGTTACAAATATGCAATTGCGTCATAACACAAACCTATATTGACGTGAATTTAGACCGAAATGCCAAAAGACTAGTTGATTATACGATGCTTTCGGCAAACAAATCGACGGGCAGTTTCAACCCCTCAATTGTGAGATACCGGAAAAAGAAAAAACCCGTATCCGCACTTTTCCATTCTCTACCTGTATGCAAATTTACATCCCAATCGATTAAAAATTCTCGGAGATACGGTTGAAAAAATTGCATTTTTGCATTAAACAATATGAAATTTGTTGCTATCTGCATCGTTCTCATCTCCAATGTTTAGTACACGAAAAAATAAACATTGTTACAATTTGAAGTTTTTTCATATCTCGTACCGTTAAAACGTTATCGACGAAAAACGAAAAACATCCCAATGTTCGAGGGTGCTTTTCAACCCTTAAAAATCGGTTTCCGCCGATATAAAAAAATACGTGTCGCCTATTTTTACCCATTCTACAAGCATGCCAAATTTCATCGAAATCGGAGACATCGACCTCGCAAGGTTTCCTTGTGAGACAATGTTAGCAAAAAAAGAGTCTTACGAATCGAATATTAGTTTATACAAAATCAGAAAAAATGTTGGGGCCGTAATTAGCATTGTCTGAAGGATCCACAGACCAGTAATCGTCATACACATATTCGCGATAGTAAAAAGGTATACATATAAATAAATGTTGTCGATTACTGGGTAGTGACCATGTCGACAACTGGGTAAGTCTTGAACACAGGTGAACAGCACTCGATCGAAATAATATTAAAAATTATTTTATGAAAAAATAGTTGTTTATTATGACTACAAATAAATAAAAATTAGAATCCTGACGTAATAGGCTATAATTAGTTTTATTTTTGAAATCAATAAAGTTCCGTTGAAGAGAAATTTATGTTTCAAACTCTTTATCAAATGTTTTGATAAAAATCATAAAGTTTGTGACAGATTGCGTAAAAATTATTCTGCCGTTTTATATGCAGACATAATCGAGTCAACATAGTCCTACAAACCTTTGAATAATTAGTTAAGGCCTTACATACCTTTGGATGGTCGGAAAACAAGGCTTCTTGGGATTTTTTTAAAATACCTCTAAAGCAATCAAAACGAGGTTTAGAGGGTTTATTTCACATATCTGTAGGTATCTCCAATGAGTGGACTCGTTGGAGTCGCACATGTGCACCCAGAAGAATTTTCTTTTCCCCGTAATCTACATGAGTTTTGCTACCGAAGTACACACGATTATTATAAAATATTTATTTTTGTACATCTAGCCCGATTTTTAAGGTATTCCTTTCACGAACCCAAATATTTTACACTTAACTGATTTTCGTCTATAATGAAGTAAAAATACATCCCAGTATACTGGTAAAATTTCAAGCCAAGTTACCGAACCTTTAACGAAAAATTACGGCCTTAAAAATCGTCTCACTTATACGGCGCTTTATGGACATGTCACGCTGGCCACATGTCTTTCTAATAATTTATACACTAAATAACTCTAGATGCCTAATACAAACTGCTCACAGGTGTAAAAAAGTCTAAAGATTCCGTAACAACAATAAAAACAGAGGGTCACCGAACGTTTAAAGAAAATATTAATGTTAAAACTTGGAAAAGTGTGGTTAGCAGAAGAATTTTTGTAGCCGTGACGTTTCAAATAAATGTAAAAATGTCTCAATCTACTAAATTTGCGCGAATTTTGTTATTCTAGTTTATCGTTGTGTATAATAATCCATTATAACTTGTTTTTTTTTATTAAGCGCAATTGTAATTTACCGACGATTCAGAAGGCCCTGCTTATGCCCCCACAAAATACGGCCCTCCGCGAAAGGAATACCTTAAGAACGTCGCATTTTCGACTGAAACAACGGCCTTAGTTCGTTTCCAAAAGTTGCAATTGTTAAACGATTGTAAAAATCGTGTTTACATCGCTATAAAATATATCTAAGAAGTTATAGATGAAATTTGAAGTCAATCGGTCAAAAAATGCAGGACCTATGAGTCCGCCCGATTTTGAAAACATTTTTTCATGAAAAACGCGTTTAAAGTTTTAAAACCATTTTTCTACATGTCTTAAAAAAATGTCCACCTAAAATAACATTTGCATATTATTTTCGACTTGTTTATACATAATTTAAGTAAATAAAGAAAAACAATTTTTTTCTTCAAACTTACATACGGCCTCAAAGCAGTTTGAACGCGTGTGACGATTAGCGGGACGTTCCCATGGCGATTACCAGACCAACTGTCATGGCGGCATGACGATGACTCGTACAATAGCGTCTTATAACCTTTACGAAATATTTTCTCGAAAACTGTACCAGGCATGGGAATTTCACAACGACCTTCTTCTTCGTAATAAAAAACTGATTAAGAACGACTTAAAATAACTTTTACTCATTTTCCTAGTTGAGCTATATAAATTTGCAAAATCAAGCTATCTGTTTAAGGTGACGATTACTGGGCCATCTACCTTATAGTAGGTATAGTAAAATCCATAGTAAAGCTCGTACATTCACGCGGTTTACACATTTCGTTTAAGGGGTAAGGCCACAGTAGGATAAAAAGAATCGATTTTTTTTCTCGCTAAAACGGTGCTTTGTCATCATAACAATAAGTTACTATTCAATTTATAGCAAAAATTTTTTCATCGACTTTGAGCGTATAATGTAAGCCCACCTCTGGCACGGCCATAGAGTACCTAGAACTTTAAACGCGGTTTTCTCGAAATAGCTTTTTTCCAATTGGCGTGACAAGTAACTTCAACAATTTTCACTCGATTTAGTTCAAATTTAAAAGTTATGTTCCTAATTGCATTTCGCAGAGAAGTACGTACGGAATTTCTGATTAATCGAAAACTTTTCATTTCATAAACAGTTTTATAGGAAATTTTTCACTGAAAATTCCTACAAATACCTACAACTCAATTCAAATACCTAAAACTTTTAAATAAAACGATATTTTTTAATTCCGTACGTACTTCTCTAGGTATTCTAATGTAGATTGACAATAATTTTTGCTTTTTGTTCTAGGTAAAAATTTGTGGATGCTAAATGTCACGCCGCGGAGCGCCTAAAAAAAGATAACAAAAGAAAATATTAGTAGTCGGCCATTTTGTACATCGAAAAAAAATTCTAACAGCTTGATATTTATTGTAACTTGATAAGTGGATGGTGAATAATAATGAACACCGGATTATAAAAGCAAGAAGAACATATGATTTATTGATCACAGTAACGATGTATCAGCAGCAATAGTCTCGCCATAACTGACGGTCGTCTCTCAAACATAAACAACACCATAGCAACAAAAAACAAAGCTGAGTCCAGTCCGAACGTCGCTCCATGAGTTATGTCTTCTAACACTTCCCCTCGACGTGTGGACTATACTCAGCGATCATCTAGATGACCTTAACTCCCAATATATCCAAGCACGCTCGATGCTTTGGTCCGGATAAACCCTTGGTGAGAACATCTGCGGCCATTTCGTTGGTTGCGACGTAGTTGACATCTATCAATTTATTCTCGATGGCCTCTCGAACAAAGTGGTGTCTAATATCAATATGTTTTGTTCGATTGTGAAAAACTGGATTTTTTGCCAACTTTTGTGCTCCACAATTATCGCTAAATATAACGAGCTTAGTAAAGTGATCGAATCCGAGCTCTACAAGGAATCTTTGTGTGTATATTCCTTCTTTTACAGCTTCAGCGAGGGCCATGTATTCAGCTTCCGTCGATGATAGTGCCACGGTCCTCTGCTTTCGGGATTCCCAAGATATTGGGCATCCTCCGAGAATGAATGCGTACCCCGTGTACGATCTTCTATCCTCTACGCAATTGGCCCAGTCAGCGTCTGCGTAACCTTTTAGCCGTTCGCCTGTTTTCTTGTATTTGAGACCGATTTCGGATGATCCTTTCAAATATCGAAGAACCCTTTTCGCCGCCATCCAGTGTGTTGAGTTGTAACAGGTGTTATACTGGCTAAGGTAACTCACGACGTGGGCTATATCTGGCCGTGTACATACAGCTAGATACATCAGAGTGCCGATCAACTCTCTATATGGGTATGCTTCGTTTTCGATCTTGTCTCCTCGCACGAGTTTCGTACCAAGGTCCATTGGAGTGGTTGTTGGTTTTGATTCAGACATGCCAAAACGATTGAGAATATCGTTGATGTATCCTCTCTGATTCATTGATATCCCATCCTTTTGTTGTAAGAATTCTATCCCGAGACAGTAATCGATGTCACCGAGTTTCTTGATTTCGAACGTTTTTGACAGGTACTCCGAGATTCTGTCAATTTCCTCTTCATTTTTCGATGCAATTAGAATATCGTCAACGTATACGATTATGAGCATTATACCTTCCCCTTGTCCGGTATAGAATACGCACGGATCTGATTTTGATTGATGTACTCCAAACTTGATCAATTCTTGGGTTAGTTTTTTATGCCATTGACGCCCAGCTTGTCGTAGGCCGTATAATGCCTTTTTTAGTAGGCAAACTTTGTTTCCTTTTTTTAAGTCTTCTAACATTTTTCTCGCGTTTATCTCTATTAAACTGTTTTCTTGTGCCGTGCTGATTATTTCTTCCAACATTTCCTTCGTGTACTTTGGAATTTCCATAAATATTTCATCTTCCAATTCACCGTTCAAGTATGCGGTGGTTATATCAAATTGTTTTATCTTCATTTCATTTTCAGCTGATAGGGCGATTAAGAGGCGTATTGAATTTATTCGTGCCACAGGAGCAAAGGTTTCGAAGAAATCAATGCCGGGTTGCTGAGAAAAACCTCGTGCGACAATTCTGGCCTTCCTTCTTTTCAATGTCCCATCTGGATTATATTTGTTAGTTAATACAATTCGACTCGTGACGACTGCTCGTGCTTTGGGACGATCGACAAGCGTCCACGTGTCGTTTTTTATTATTGATTTTAATTCGTCAGCCATTGCTTCAATCCATTCCCTGCTTTGATTTCCTCTTATAGCTTCGCGAACTGGGATTTCGACCATGCAGATAATACATTCCGTAGTTGTTATATTTTCGTCATGATCTTGTCTGTTGTTTTCTTCTGCGTGGCTTACTGTCTGATATTCTTTTCGCGGTCTTCCTTTGAGACCCGTTAATATTTTGCGTGGCCTCCCACGTCCTCTTTTTGGCGGATTTACTCCTTCCATTTCATGATCGTCTGCTCCATTGTTATTCTGTGCTTCCTCTTCATCGTTCTCATCATGATGTTCGCGAGCGTTTTCTGGTTCGGAATTTTCACTTTCCTCGTTCGATTCGTCGGACTCATCATTTTTAATTTCGTTGGACTTGGATTTTATTTTTATTTCGATTTCTTTTTCCTCTGGCGCTACATCTCCTGTTGGTGCAAAATCTTTGTATTTATCGCCCTTTATGTGTTTGGTTCCTTCATTGAACCTTACGTCTCGGGTGATATCCACGCGTCTTTCCTCGATAATCCACACGCGGTATGCCTTTGATTCTTCTGAATAGCCTAGGAATATTCCTTGCTTAGCTCGAGGAACGAATTTCCCCCTTTTTGGACCGCGGTTCAGTGTAAAGACCTTGCAACCAAATTCATGAAAGTATTTAACAATTGGTACCCTTCCGGTCCATTTTTCGAATGGTGTCTTTCCCCCAAGACTGCTAGATGGACTTCGGTTTCGGATGTAGTTGGCCGTGTTTATTGCCTCGCCCCAGAATGATGTCGGGAGTTCGGATTGGATTAATAAGCATCTTGCCGTTTCGACTAACGTGCGATTTTTTCGTTCTGCCACTCCATTTTGTTCTGGGGTGTGAGTGACGGTCAATCGCCGACTGATGCCGTTTTCCTTCAAAAACTCATCAAATTCATTATTTCGGTATTCCTTTCCGTTGTCTGATTGAAGATATTTTATTTTTCTCCCTGTTTGGGTTTCGACGTAACGTTTGAACTCCTTAAAGGCATCTAAAACTTCACTTTTTTGCTTGAGTAATCGAATTTCACACCATCGTGAGTTATCATCAATGAATGTCACGAAATATTTCGCCCTTCCATTTGATTCTATTTGCATGGGACCACATACGTCGGAGTGTATTATTTCTAGAGGCTCCGTTATTCTAATCGATTTCTTTGGAAACGTTGCTCTGGTCATTTTTCCTTGAATACAAATGTCGCACGTAAATTCTTTTGGTGAGGTCCCTAGATCCATTCCTTCTACACTTTTGGTACGGCTGCATTCTATAAGATCTTTCATATTCAGGTGACCCATTTTTCGATGCCAGCTCTCAGTTGCTCGAGCACCTAATATGTTTTCAGAAGTGCTTACTTGAAATGCAGAATCGCTCCGTTCTTCGCTTAATCGTAGAAAATACAATCCGTTAATTCGATCAGCGGATAATACGTCATCTCCCTCTTTATTTATAATTCTTGCTGAATCTTTGTCAAACATCACCTTGAATCCTTGATCGGTTATTTTTCCCACCGATAATAGATTGGTGCGCAAATCTGGAACATGCAGTGCTTCTTGTAATTTGATATCTGTCTTCCTTCCTTTGAAATCGGATTGTATGTTCACGGCACCTTTTCCTTTTATCTCGGTTGAAGCATTACTAGCTAAATTCAACTTTCCAGATTTTATTTCCTCCAATGTCACGAATTTATTTTCGTCTTTGCATAGGTGTGCTGAGCATCCACTATCTAGGCACCAATCTGTGTCCCGATTGTTTATCTTCACCTTATAAGCTTCGTGTTCGGTCGATTCTTCTGGCGATCCGTACAGGCTCAAATTTTCGTTGGCATTATTTGCATTTGCGTCTGGACAAAACGCCGCTTTGTGTCCCAGCTTGTGACAAATATGACACTTGTATCGAAAAGGTTCTTGCTCGGGTGTACCTCTGCTCCCTCCTTTATTCCACACTTGACGCCGATTCTTGAATCTCCTAGCAATCATTGCATTTTGAATGCCATTACACGTATCGTTCTTGCGCGCTTCGGCTTCTTCTACAATTTTCACGCGCAGTACTTCCGGAGAAGGCAACTCATCTCGAGATTCAATTGCACATCTGAAATTATTGAATTCTGCTGGCAACCTGTACAATAACATAATTGTCAGTAAATCGCAATTGACTTCAATCTCCATTTCGTTCAATTTATCGACTGTGTCGAAAAATCTGTGTAAATGCTCTTGTATATCGTCGCCGTCTTCCATTCGATATAACGTCAACTGTTTCAGAAGCGTTGCCTTTCGAGCTGGTCCCTTCGATTGGTATATCGTCTGAAGCTTCTGCCATACTTCGCTCGACGTATTACAGCCCTTTATTTGTTTCAATTCACACGGACTAATCGATAATATTATGTCCGATTTGGCCTTTCTATCGTCGTCTTCCCACTTTTTGACGGCACGGGCGGACGTTGCATCGTCTGCGATCGTTTCCGGTTTCTTGCTTCCTCCATTTACGTATGTCCACGCGTCATTCTTTATTAGAAGAGCTTCCACTTGTATTTTCCATGTGTCATAATTATTTTTGTTTAGTAGCTCGATTCTCACGGATCCCGACGAGGACATTTTCTTCTTTTTTTTGTCATTCTAATATTACTTCACACTTTTCCGTTATCTGGGCCCATAACCTATTGTAACTTGATAAGTGGATGGTGAATAATAATGAACACCGGATTATAAAAGCAAGAAGAACATATGATTTATTGATCACAGTAACGATGTATCAGCAGCAATAGTCTCGCCATAACTGACGGTCGTCTCTCAAACATAAACAACACCATAGCAACAAAAAACAAAGCTGAGTCCAGTCCGAACGTCGCTCCATGAGTTATGTCTTCTAACAATATTGATACTAAATAGTGTAATTAAATTTATGGGTGAATTACTTTTTCATATGAAAAAAATTGTTAAATTCGCACACGATTTTATACCCGTTACTGTGGCCGAACCCCTTAAATAACGTGAGACGCCACTCTACATAAAATAAATTATACGCTTGGTTAAATTCGGCAAGGTCTTAGTCGATGCAAAATCGTTTGACGGTCACGAATTTTTCACTCCCATGGTTCAGTGGCTCTTATTTAGCCCGAAGAAACCATTAATGTCTCAAAATCGTCGCTGGACAGAAATTTATGCTTCGCTTGAGTTGTAACTAGAAAATTCGTGATCAGCGGAAGATTTTGCATCGATGAAGGTGTTGTCGAAACGATCGGACGTAAGAATTGAAATTAGTTCCAATCGATAGGACTGAAGAATGGAAATTGGTGTAGTAGCCTTCACCGGTTGCAGCCTAGACAGGCAATTTTTGATAATATGGTTGAAACTTTCACACAACAAGAGATCGAAATATTCGAATTTGTTTTTTCAACAATGTGTCTTAAATTTTTTATTTCAATAAAATTATTTTTAAGCAATCAAGCCATAATTAGATTTTTTTAAAAATTGGTTTAAATTATTTACACATCTTTGTGAATTTCAAAACTGTTTCAGGTTTCGAGTTAAAATTGCAGTAAAAATCTGAAATACACAAATCAAATCTCTTGATAGATTTCCTTGTAAATACATTGTCTTTATTGGAAAAAATGTGGCGTTCATTAACCGAATTAAGGGGCCAGTCAACTTTGAAAATTAAAAAAAATCAAAAGCAAGCAAGACTTGAAGAAATCGACGATGATGAGCAATCAGAAGGGATTTTGTACGGTGCAGGAATTGCCGATTGAGTTTAGGTAAGAGTTTTTCATAGCATAAACTACAAACCCGTTTTTCTCGAAACAACGTTTTCAAAATCTAGCTCCATCGTTTCGCTAAAACTAATAAACCGATTCTCTTGAAATTTGAACCACATATTGTAAACATGATTCGCAACAAGATGACCCTTGATGGTTTTAAAATTTTGATTTTTATTCTTTTTTGTGTGAAAAACTGCGAAAAACGCGTTTTTTAAAACTTTTTTCGTTTTTCATCTGCCATTTTTTCATTTTTTGATAAAACTTTATATCCGAGGGTCATTTTGTAGCTGGTGTCATACTGAATCTAATGGATTTTGATTTTTTTTGTTTCAGACAAGCCGTTGCCGAGTTGTGATGGAGCTACCTAACCCACCTATTTTTGAGGCGGTACGTTAAATTATAGTTTTTGTACTTAAAAATGAATAAAAACAAATGAATTTAAAAAAAATGTTTTTTACGACTTTATTTATCAAGCCCAACAACTTTTATATTCATATTTTTTTTAAATCTTAAAAAAAATCGCGAAAATAACCTTTTTTTGTGGCTCCAAAGTGGACTGGCCCCTTAAAAGCCTTTTTTGTCAGTAACGATCTTGATTCTTAATATATTTCTATTCTTTAGTCGGAGTTATAAATAGGTTTTCGATCACATGTAGGAAGTTTTTTCTGCTAATGTAATCAAAAATATAAAATGTAGTGATGAAATTTCGTGGAACAATTTAGAGAGTCTCGGAGTACAACGTTGCTGAAAGTTTTTTCATTAGGATAATACCCCATCAGGGTAAGATGTTCGGCTGTTATACGGAATTCTAGCAAGCCACGCTTCTTGTCATTTCTCGATAAAAGGAAATTTGAATATTTCTGTGCTTCAGGAAGAATTCGGGGACCTTGCTAAACAAATATTCACTGAGACTTGCTCTCTCTCTGCTTCTTGGAATGAAATTCCACGAAATTTTTATGAGAAATACTGCAGGGTAATGAAACTAGGATAAAAGTAATAGGCAAGGGCTGCGATGTAGTCACCCCTCGCATTTTCTCACCCTCACACTGAAAGACTCTGTGTCCTTTAATGAATGAAAAATATCTGACATGCTTCCTGAAAACAGCGAAAAAGCATTTCACACTTTCTTTTGTAATTTTCGAACGTTCTGGCGAAGGTTCATTCTATCGCTCCTTCGTCTTAATTTTATTTTCTCTTTTCCTTTTTTTGTACTAAGATGTTGCTCGGGTGCTAAAGCGGAGAACAAAAACGGAGAGATGAACTCGTACAACGTATCGAATTCCCGAATAGTTGAATTGCACAAAAAGTTTTCGGGTTATGTACATCGAGGTTGCAACTTCAATTTCGAAGCGTTGCCGAAAAGGGTACGGTTCGGAATTACACAGGTGCTTTTAACATCGTCTCTCGTGCAATTTTTTTTTTAATGGAAAATGTGATGGAAGCGATGAGGAGAGGATGTTTTTCTCGTGGCAATTTGCGTGAATCCCATTTTAAACCGAAGTAAAACAAATGCGGAATGTTGTATTGTAGTTATACAAATGGAAACAGTCATAAACAATTATTCAGGTAACATGAATAAGAAGGAATGTGAAAGCGGTAGAAATGAACCATTGTTACATACCAATCAGACGAAAAAAGGATTTTATTGAGTGGCAGGTCGACACTTTTTTATTTGTCGGCAAAAACCCTAACGTTTTACGTGGAAAGATTTATAGATACCTACGTAATAGTAATAATCATGCAGAAGTTCGGTAGGAAGCTGATTGATACAATATTAATTAGTTTCCCACCAATAATAATTAAGCGAAGATCGGCGGGAAATTACCTAATTAATGTTATATTAATTAGTTTGGCACCGATCTGTCGCTTAATTTTCATCGCTCGACCTACCTTCGCAAGCAATGCTGACAATGAGTGCCGTACAATTCCGGAAGGAGGCAGGACGCCAACGGAGCTTCAGATGCCAAAACGTCGCCTGGGAGTATTTCATTGGCGGCAACAGCGTGCTTACCGGCATCCTCGGTTTCGTGAATATCAACGAGGCTCGAGGCACCTGATAATTCTCTCCGAGAGCTCGGCTGTCCTGTTAATTGCGGCGAAATAGCTACAATCACAGTTACATCTTGCATTAATGAAAACGAAGCGAAGAAAATAATTGGACATAAATATGTAGATAACGAGGACGTTTATTGAACTTCATTATCTCATCTTCAGAATTAAGTTTAAGGGGTTGGGCTACCGTGACAATGTCTCGTTTGTCGCTTGAGGCAACTCAAAATAACAATGAAGGTTCAACATACGATGCAGGAATCGCAGATTGGAGGTAAACTTATGATTACAACGATAGAACTGCTAGTAAAACTTGAAACGCGTTTTTTTTTTCGAAACTATGTTTTTCAAAAAGGTGTACACGATTCCTCGACATCTAATAAACGGATTGACTTTATATTTGGTACACTTATTCAGTGTAATAGTAGTTTAGTCTTGACCAACGTTTTTCTTCTTAAATTTTTTTTCCATTAGTCATTAACAATAATGATGTCAATTTTCCTCGTAAAAACGAAAAAAAAATTCAAACCTCTTTTTTGAGGGTTGAAACACAATAATAAAAAAAGCTCGGTCAAGTCTTAGACAATATTATCTATTTGAATCTTCTTTAATTATTCATATTTTTAATGAAATTTTATACACAGCCTTGTAATGTACATACGCGTAAATGTCCAAACGATTTTTCAATCATCTTGTGTCTTCAAAATTAATTGTTTTAAATAACCCTGATTTTCGGGTCGTCACAGTAGTTTAACCCCTTCAGTGAAACTTTCAAATCGAAAGTCATTGAAACGATAAACTATTTATCGTTAGTTCCTCGGAACAATTCACAATATTACACGATGTTTCAAATTCTTTAAAATGTTCTCCCAAGTTCTCACATAGGCTATAATTGTTTCGCATTTTTTTAAATCGAATTTCATATTATATGAAAAGTGAACCGCTGAAACAATGAAGTTAGTCGCATATGAAATATTAACAGACAACTAGTAAATAACGTAGATAAATGTAACAAAAAATAACGTTGAGAGAGGATTTAATATGTACAGAAATTTTTGTTCTTTTTTCAACTACTGTGCAAGATTTTTTTTCTTCTTTCAAGCGTATTATATTTCTTTTAAATATACGTCGGCTGAAATGCGGGCTTTGTGCTAATTGAGTGAAATGGACCAGCTGGCTTCTCATTGCATTAATTTTTACTCTAAGCCGTACCGTGCGACCAGCTCACCGTCACTTCAATGAGAATCGATGATGTGATGGTAATGTCCAATTCGGGCTTGCCGAGTGCATGTGCTCTAATAGGACGTCGATCTTTTGACAGAAAAGGGGTGACAGAAAGGGGGACAGAAAGGGATCGCGGTGAAAACGTTACAAGGGTGCGAGAGAAGAAATAAAACCGCCCTGTTGTGACATTCCTCACAGCGTACGAAATTGCAATGTGTAGGAGAAAAAATAACAATGGGAAGTGGTTCATATCAGTTTTGATTCGATACGAAAAGCCGATTAGACCACTAGACGTCTTTCATACAACTGATTTCTATAGAGGCGACCTTATTTTTCCGATGAACTTGGAGTTTCAATGCTCTTTGCTTTCGGCTTTGTACGTCAATTCTCACTAACTTCATTACCCAACTTTTTCTGCCGACAGAAAGTATTGTAATAACAGAATAAGGGCTTGATGCGAGGAGTGTATGTGAAACTGAAGCCCAATTCGTCTAGTTATATTCACGCTGTAGTGCAGTCTTCATAATATTAGCGCAATGAGGCTGACGATTTTCCCAATCGGTTAGGGAAATGGACAAGTGACAGCGTAACTTCATTTCGACCATATTTTAATGCAGTGCGTTCGCCTTATCATTTCGCTCTCTAATTATTTGCTCTTATCGTCTAAAACGAAAAATAGGCTCCCCACATCGTCTCATTGCTTTCATATTTTGGTGATTTCCCCGGAATGATCACTTTGCAGGACAACGAAATTTATAAACAAAAATATTTAATTTTTCAAGTAAAAATTTAAATTGACTTCAATTCTAATAGATTTAATATAATTCCCTATGGATCACACTGATTTTTCAGTTTTGAGAGATTTATCATGGTCGAAAGAAATACTAGGGCCAGAGGAATTATGCACCCTTTCCTATCAAGTTTTATTGATTTATTAATATCTCCTTTTCCTTTTTCTTCGGAGCCTTTCTTCTTTCGATAGCGGCATGGTAATAATCTGAGGGAATCACTTTGATGTAACCTCACCATATCCACACATGCGTAACCAAGATGGTGTTATTTCTCTGGATCGCACATGTCGGGCGGAACCCAGAGGAATGACGATTCAAACAAGTTTTTATGCAGAGCGCGGCATTGTACGTTTTTCTAACCTCAACATCTGACGGCGAGTAGGTGTCTAATAGTTTTACTTGAACAGATAAAGAGTGACGTATTTAAATAATGGAAAAATGATATCGTTAAGAATGATCAGTGGAATGACGCCCCCGCCTGTGTCTGTAGAAAAAAGCGTAAGCTGCAAAAACGATACGACACAATCAGTCTCTTCGTAAAAGTAGATCTAGAGGGACTGCTCTGGCAAGCATGATCACCTAGCGCCACGCGTCACACAATACATGAACTGATTTACAGCTCTCCAGAGGAATGATTGAGAGAAACGGTTACAAAACTTCCTTATTTATTGCCAGATACCTGTGCTTATTATAGTTTTTATTTTTCAGGGAGGAGTCCAATAAATGTCCAAATGTTTCGAGGAATATTTTTAATTTTTAGTACCTCTCCAGCTTGCTAGTGTATAGGAAGTCTGGATAATTACACGCCAGAGAAATAATTTTCATACTCAAAATACACAAAAATAAGGATACCGCCAATTTTTCTGCCAAACCTGTTTTGTAGGAATATTTCGTAATATTTCAAACTGTTGTATTAAAAAAAAACCTACAAAGTAATCGAATAGCATCTATTAAAAAAGTAGATTACATGCAAAATGATCGTTTCGGGAGAATTACCCATTTGTTTATTTTCATACACTTCTTTATTTGTCTTTCGATTGACTATAGGCAAGTACGGAAAGCAATAAGAGGTAGTTGGGATAGTATTTCTCCTTCTGGAGGAGAGAACCAATTTCTCACAGAGTCAAATGATAGAGAGAGCTCTCTCTCTCTATCATTTGACTCCGTGAGAAATTGGTGGAGAGTACAGTGTACAGCGTTTCGAATTATAAGCTCGTTTTTCAGGAACTAGCGAAGCTTTCTTTACATAAAAGAAGAAAAAAAATAGTGAATGTTTAAACGAGCATTCCGTTGGGCGAGCGCATCATCGCAAACATGCGTCTTTTTCTCCTGTTTGCCAAGTGAACGAAATGGTCGGACGCAGGATTTCCATTTCAATTTAAACAAATATATATGGAGGGAGCAAAAAAGTGTAATTGAAGGATTTCGCAAGCGTTAAAACTTCAACGAGAAATTTTACTGACGTCTAACTGCAGCAGCTCTCAACATTTCCATAGCAATACTTTTTTTTACTATATAGTATTTCGTGCAAAAAACAATTCGCCCGAAATTATGTTCTCCAAACTTATTTTCTTGTTGGCGTGGAATAGCATTCGAAATTTAAAATACAGGGCTTTCGAGTCGGCTGACGACATATTTTAAATTGCTCGTTCCTTTTTTCCTTCTTCACGAAGAATGCCAGCATTTCTCTATTAAGAGGTATACCTCTCTGGAAACTTTAAAAAATCGTTTTTTTTGCATTTTTTTATAGTGTGAACTTTCAAGAATATTAAAAATTAACATAAAGACATAAAGTCTTTATGTTAATTTTAAGTTAAGTTAAGTTTTTTAATTTTATTTTTAAGTTAAGTTTTAAGTTAAGTTAATTTTAAGTTAAGAACTTTCAAGAATATTGAAAATTAACATAACGACATAAATTCCAACCGGACCCTGAAAATCTAAAAATTGACGAAGGTACACCTATTTTAGTGGAGCAGTGTGTAAAGTTAAGGATGATTCGCGTGTAACGAAAGTTGACATCAAAGCACAAGATAACTCAAAAGAGGCCCGAACTGCCCGCAGATTGCATAGATTAGATGTGCAACACGATGTCGATGATGAGGAAGGACACTTATATGGTGCCGGAATCGCTGACAAGCGGTAAGACGACAATATTTCACAAGATCGTGTAAAATATGTACCAAAACTTTGAACGCGATTATCTCGAAACTACACATCCTGACACGGCGGGATTGATATCTTGAGTAACTTTCACACTATTGACTTGAATTTGCACAGTTAGCGTTCAAACAGTACTCATTTTCGGTTCACGATCGTATTTTTTAATTGAATGAACCATTTGTTAATAACAATGACTTCAGCATGCTGTTTTTCAAGAGAAAAATGAGGTTTTCTTTGGAGAGGCTGTCATTCTTCGTATTTTTCGAAATTTCGAAAAGTCGATTGTGAGCCTATAGCCAGTTGGTTATATTTGAAGAAGCAATTCATGTAACGGGCATTTGGAACGTGACAGTAGGGTCAAAGTGGGAACAGTGACAACAGTGGGTACACTGAACCTTTTCTGTTTCTCAGAAAGTATATATGTGCCTCGTTTTCACGTTAGAACCATCGTCGGATGCCAATAGGTTTGAACCTGTCTGTGAGTCGCTCGAGCGCAATTCGGTTGTGAGAGGTGATTTTATACTATTTTTTATGTGAAAAGTTGAAAAACCAGCTGAGTTTGTATGGTTTTGCTTCTTTACCTATCGCAGTTATGTTCGAAGTCATTGTTCTTCCGCAATATACAGCTATATTGCGGTATTTGAGCATTGTGTTTGTTAACCTAACAAAAATAGAAACTTGTTAGTACTCGCTTTAGAAAAAAAGAGAGGGTCGGTACACACACTGAGAAAACAAAATCATTGTTCCAATATCTTTGGTGTCATTGAATGAAATTTCGTTGATTCAATTGTGAAATTGTTTGTGTAAATAATCGGATTTTTAGTCTAAACAAAATGCTTTTGACTTTAATAACATGATAAAATTAAAAGTTTTTCTTTTCAATCAAAAGATATATTGTTAGCCGAGAACAATATATTATTCAAACTATCTAAAAAATTATCGCGAACAAATTATATAGTTTTGAATGCATTTTCTGCAACGAACAAAGAAAGCGCTTCAATTGATAACACGAATATTGCTGATTCGAGTACACAAGAAAAATTGAATTTCGCTCGTTATTTTTTTTTAATTTTTTTTTTAATGTTATTTTATTTTTTTCACCATATCTGATTTTGATTTTCAAGTATATTATTCGTTAAAATATGAATATTTTATTTTGATTGAAAAATATTAAGCAAATGTTTTGATTGGTGTAGAATGAATATATGGTGTAGGATTGAATATAGAATGATTTCAATAGAATACAACTTTATTTGAACGATAATGTAGATATTTAGAGAAGAGAAGAGATTTTCAAATAAAACAATATGTTATTTTAATCAATCAAATTTTCCAATTTTGTATAGTATTGTAACAATCTCATATATCGGCCGCACTCTGCGATCAGACATTTATTTGAATCAACCAATATATTTTGTTGATTCAATTGGTTTTTTGTCACAGTGCAGTGGCTCAATTTTTCGAGGTACACAGAGGTAAGTCATAATATGAATATTTTCGCATTGTGATTTTAGACAGGAACTGGTACTACCTCATTAGGTAGGTACTCATGGTTGATGAATATTCAATAAATGATTGTGATTGATCTCATAATATGCTGTTTTAATAATTAATTTTTCATTAGTTTACTGTACAATACTCCCCATTGTATAGAGAAAAGCACTCCATTACCTACCGGTGTACAGTGGATCAGGGTAATTTTTTTCAAATTTTGCTTGATTTTGATATTTTGTTTGACTGTGAAATTAGGCATGTTTCACTGTGTACACCTCCAAGTACACAGTGAATCAAATCCCATTTTTTAAAAATGGTTATTATCTCAATATCTATTGGGTTAGGCCGTACAGGGTCTTTTAACCAAATAAAGCCATTGAACACACCTCACGTTTAGTCAAGGTTCATCGAGTTTGTGCGAACGGTTAGGCAGCTACAGACCTCTGAAGAAAATGAGCCACTGATCCCACTCTGACCCTGCCCGTAGACGAAGATCTGCGCAACATAATGGAATCGTTAGTGAGGGAAACCCGACGAAATTACAGTGGAAATGGAGCGTTCGACGAAGCATGGCCAATTTTACGCTTAACGTCTAGTATACACACGTGAGTATGTTTGCGTACGTACTGACGTAGTGTTTCTGGTAACCGAGTGTTTTGCTTTAATTGGCATGAAGCCCAAACATTTGGATTCAAGGGCTCTGATGCAAGGAGGTGGATAGTTATAGAGTTCACGAGTTATACTATGTGTCTTCTTCTCGCAAGCGAAAGGGCTCCAATTTACATAATTCGACGTTTCGAATTGTAGACCTTGGGGCATTTCGTCAGCCAGCTTCGCTGCGAAACGAAGGGACGGAACTCTCTCGAGTTTGTCCGTTTAATCGTACGAGTTTTGCTTATTCTCCTGCCAGCTCACATTTCAGGATATTTGCGGGATTGTGCGCCGGGATTTTAAAGCCCAACGAACAGAAAGTCTGCGTGAGAGCATGCAAGTGTAAAGTGGTCTGTAGGAGAATATGCGGAGAGTAGGAAAAAAAGTAACTAGAACACATTGCGCGATGGAGCGATATGAAGGAAACGAAAAAAACGCCGAGAGAGAAAGGGAGGAAAAATGGTCAAAACCAACGACGAATGAGCCTTTGACTGCTCTTCACATTTTTCTGCTCGGTCTTTTTCCCCCCTGAAATTAGATATGCGCTACTGGCAATTGTGAAATGCTTTCTTTTATGGTATTTCGCCTCATCAACCGTAGAGTTTATTCACTGAAGCCGAATTTGTTTGTGGTACAGATCCAATTAAGCCGGTATTTTTATGTCCGTCATTGTCAACGGCTGGCAGAAAAGATACACAATGTACGATTATCTCCGGGACATGGAGAACGAAAAAATGCAGAAGAGACTAAGTCAAAGTTGTAGCAAAAATTCGACTCGTGACCGTGTTTGGCAATGTTTGAAACTTGTACATTTTATCGAAAGGAGTTAATTTATAAAATACTGACCTTATCAAAAGTAGATAAAGCGTCTGTCGAAGAGGAAGTGAAACATTTGAAACGGTTGCCCACACTCGGATGCAACGGACAGATCATAGGATTTGCATTTGTCCATTTTATCGCGAACGTGCCATGGAATATGACGACTTTTTTCCGGCGGTATTTCACCAAATTTTCTGTATGGAAATGCTACTAGATATTTGCGTAATACAATGTTTGGGCCCAGATGTTGAATTACTCCGACCTAGCGACGTTCGTAAATTTATCGTGTCTTGCAGACTGCATGGAGGAGCAATTTTGCCCGAATCGATATTTTTTCGTACCAGCGTACTTTGCCGTTTACTTTACCGCAGTAATTTATTACTCCTCTTTCAAGGGAATCCCTTGCGTTCGGTTTTCGGTCCGGAATACGAAATGAAATTTGTCCGTTCACAATTTTGTTATGCATTCTCAACAGCAATGGTTTTGTCCATGTCTTTTACCCGACGTTTCCGCATTTAAATGGGGATTTATTTCGGAGAGGCATTCGATTGCGGAGGGGAAAAAAACTTTTTTTCAACGCTAAGGGTCGGTTTCGCACTTGCAGGAAGATCGGTTAAAACAAAATCACGTTCTATATGAGGGCTAAATGGAATATTTGAGATTATTAACTTTTTAGATTTGATTTGATTCCTTTCGTATGCGATTAAAATGTGTTCAATCGTTTATTCTTTTCAGTTACAATGAAATACTTTTATGAAGGTGATATCAATTTAAGGTTGTTATGGGGCCGTCGGGGGTGAAGTACGAGGGGAGCTTATGCACGGAGTCGATTGACTGTTACCAACTGTTAGCTTTCAAATGATCGTCATATTAAACGTACGTTTTCGAACTATATTTCTACATCTATTTGTAAAAATATGCATTTTTGAACATTCGGTGATTACACTAAGTGTTTTCATTACTTTGTATAATTATTTTCTGTAACTTTTCCTCGCTTAATTAACGCGAAACGAATTGGCAACGTCGTAAATGGTGGTATATCATAATGTCCAGGTTGGCAGAAGTGTCGTGAAGACATATGCGCCCCGTTCGAAACCTCAATATCGGCCAAAGGAGTTGTTATAAATGAATATCGGTCCGGGGACAAAAAATCCGCTGGAAAGAAATAGTGTGTACTAAAGCTGTCTATAATCTCGAAGAAATCAAAAACTTCGATAATTTTCGGATATTCTAAAAAAGAAAATTATATATGAAAAAAATCTGCATTATGTTGTCTTTGCCTAGAAATGTATAGAAATGTAGAATTTCTGAACCTACACTGTAAAAAATGATATAAAATTTGCAATACATTTAAGATACAAAGGATTTGAATTTAACGAACTCAGTAGATGAAATTAAATTTGAAACACTTGTACCGTAAATTTAAAACAGGAACATGAAATTCTAACGTAGATATAGAATTAAATAGATGCAACATGGAATTTCAAAGACAAGTTTGTAAATTTGTAGAAAATGTATTGCATTAACCTGTGTCTTCAATTGAAAATTACTACAGATGTATAATAAATCAACTATAAAAAACAGAGCATCGAAAATACAAAACAAGTTTGAAATTTATTTACAACAGCCTGAAAAATATAATATATGTGAAACCGAATTTTACGATACTTACAATGCATGATCACAAAAGATTTATTTAAAAGTGCGAAACTGAAATTGAAAAAAACATCATAAACGCTGATGAAAATCACATGAAACAATGTGAAAATTATATTAAATTTACACTACCTTTAAGGCACAAAATAATGGAATTTTACGAACTTAATATACGAACGAATTTAATATACATTCGTATATTGATATCAGCAAATGGTTCTTGATTTCAATATACATGGATGTGAACATTTTTTACACGAGCATTATTTTTCAAACGCACAAGTATATTAATATTACGGAGCTACACTTTTATTTTTAAAATAACCTGCGTTGGATTTTCAAAATATTATCTGAAATTTTATAAACGGCGTCCGCATAAAAATATCATACACTTGTGTATTAATTTTTACACAGAAGCTTTTTACAGTGCACATTAAAGGTAATACTTTGTTTCCGTGAAATGAATACACACCCGTATGTTGATATTAGCAAATGGTTCTTGATTTCAATATACTTGGATGTGAGAATAGTATGTGGCTTCCGGATGGAGGCCGTGTTGAGGATCAACGATGTGCCGACGTTTTGCAAACGTTACAGTCTGCATCATCAGGGCTGAGAGCTCCGATACTGAAGCTCTCGTGTCTCAGGTATTCCTTATATAGTTGCAGTCATCGTGCCGGATCGCTGCACCAGCCAATCAGATGTTTTAATTGATCAGCTGGTCAATTAAAAAACCGGGAGGACGGTGTGCCAAATAGGATTGACGTGATATCCTCCATCTCTGTTTAGATTGTCCGGATGTTTTCGGATTTCCATGCCTTCTCGGTGTTTCCTGGAAAAATAGCTGTTTGATGGGGCCAGATTTTGGGCTTTGTCGAACTGGATGGCATGACCAGTCTCCATCCAATGTTCGGCCAGCGCTGATTGTGTAATATGGCCATATTTGATACACCGTTGGTGTTCTTTGATCCGTGTACTGATCTTCCTCCCGGTTTCTCCTATGTACACTTTACCGCATGAGCAGGGTATCTTGTATACTCCTGGTGCACTTAATGGTGGTCTTTGGTCTTCTGCACTCGGAATCACTTGTGCTAGTTTCTTCTGAGCTTTGAAGATGACTCGCACGTTATGTTTTCCAAGGACCCTCCCTATGCGATCGGTTATGCCCTCAAGGTATGGAAGGGAAGTTGTTGCAGTTATTTGTCCTTCATTCTCCCCATCAGGTGCTGTAACCGATTTCGGATCAGCTATTTTTCTTTTTAGATTTTTGATCGTTCTTTCGATGTTGCCTGGCTTGTAGCCATTGTCTCCTAAAGCTTTTCGTAGGTGTTCTAGTTCAACCTCCAAGGAGTCTGGTTCGGAGATCGCTAGAGCTCTGTAGACCAGAGAGCTTATGACCGACTGTTTTTGGGAAGGGTGAAGATGGGACGTAGCATGGAGGTATCTATCTGTATGCGTTGGCTTCCGGTAAACTTTATGGCCCAAAGTGCCATTGCTTTTCCGTTGAACCAGTACATCCAGAAAAGGGATTTGATTTTCCTCTTCTATCTCCATGGTGAATTGAATATTGGGGTGCTGGGAGTTGAGGAAGGTTAAGAAATGATTGAGGTTTTCTTTGCCGTGACTCCAAATGACGAAGGTGTCATCGACATATCGGAACCAGGTGAGGGCTTGAGGGAAGCTTCTTGCAGAATTCTGTTCTCGAAGTTCTCCATAAAGATGTTGGCGATGATAGGGGAAATAGGGGAACCCATGGCTGCGCCTGAAGTTTGTTCATAAAACTGTGATTGAAATTGGAAACATGTAGAGGGTTTTAGGGTTTCATTGGTTGGGACGTTTTTAAACAGGGATACAACATCGAAACTCACTAAAATGTCTTCTGGTTGTACCTTGATAGTCTGGATCTTGTTCACAAAATCCCGGGAGTTTTGGATATGGGAGTTGTTGAGGCCTACGAGTTCCTGCAAAGGTTTGCAGAGAAAACGCGCCAAATGATATGTAGGACTGCCTATGTTGCTAACAATGGACCTTAGTGGGATGTTGTTTTTGTGTATTTTTGGCAGACCGTAAAGCCTGGGTGGTAGGGATTCCTTGGGTGTAAGGGCTTTGGTTACGTTTTCCGATAGACCACCCTTCTTTAGAAGTGTTGTTGTTTTCTTTTCTACACTCGATGTGGGGTCACGTGATAATTTCTTGTACGTGTTGGTGTCCTCGAGCAGGTTCATAATTTTACTGCAGTAATCCGTTTTATCCATGATGACAGTTGCATTCCTTTTGTCAGCTGGTAGTATTAAGATGTCCTTGTTTTTGTTCAAATTGTGAAGAGCGAGGTGTTCTTTCTTCGTGATATTCTGCTGCGGAGGTTTTGCCTTGTGTAGGATATTGTTTATCCGTTTCCTGATGTCGTTGCCAGTATCCAGTGGGAGACGATAGATGGCCAATCAGATGTTTTAATTGACCAGCTGATCAATTAAAACATCTGATTGGCTGGTGCAGCGATCCGGAACGATGACTGCAACTATATAAGGAATACCTGAGACACGAGAGCTTCAGTATCGGAGCTCTCAGCCCTGATGATGCAGACTGTAACGTTTGCGAAACGTCGGCACAACGCTGATCCTCAACACGGCCTCCATCCGGAAGCCACATACTCTTCTCATTACATAAAGAGCCGTGAAAGCCTTAAAACTAAAAATACTTGGATGTGATTATTTCTTTACACGTGCATTTTTTTTCAAACGCACAAGTATATTAATATCACCGAGCTATACTTTCATTTTTAAAATAACCTGTTTTGGATTTTCAAAATCGTATCTGAAATTTCATAAGCGGTATCCGCATAAAAACTTCCTACACTTGTGTATTAATTTTTATACAGAAATTTTTTACAGGATAGTTATCAAATTAATATTAAGTAATTATTACTAATTAAAGGGAGATATACACCTAGATGGTCGAGGTCGAGGATTTAGAAGCTATGAACATTCCGTCTACCGTAGAAGACCTACACTATGGGCCTGGTATCGATGATTCCATGTAAGTTGACAAATATCATGATTTATTCATTCCCAAACTTTCAAACGCGTTTTTCTCAAAACCACGTTTTTCAAATCGGTACCCAAAATGTCTCGAAAAGCAATGAACCGATTGCCTTGAGGTTTTTTGTGGTTATTCTATACACCATTATCTTATTTTACTTTTTAATTAGTACTTGTGATATGATTTTTTTTCCGTTACTTAGTTTTTGTTTTATAGGCAAAATAATATCTAATTTTTGGCCCAAAAATCACTATTCATGTCCAAACGTCCGCCATTTTTTCATAAATCGATATTTTCAAAATCGGCTACGACAAGTACTAGATTATAGTATTCAATTTAATAATCTTTTTGGTTTTTTTTTCAGATGATTTTTGAAGAAAAGCCAGTGGGTACCGTATACGCAGATTTTTTTACGACGCTTCAAGGATCCTTGAAGCGTCGTAATAAAAGCGTCGATATCCTTGTATATTTTTTATATTTTTAAATAAAGAAAATTAAGCATATTTTTGAATGTATATACTTTTAGATTATTAAAACCCCAATCCGAAATTTCAAATAGTTTTCCTTAAAAAATTCACAAAAATGACCTTTTTCCGGCTCCTAGGTGTATATCTCCCCTTAAGAGAATAAGTACCAATAATATTCGTTGTTAATTATCCTGACCGAGTAGTTTAAGGTTTCCGGGCATAAATACCGGATACCGATAAGATAGATAGCATTTGTGGCGTCTACGACGTTGCCATGATTGCACAGTCTAATAATTTGTGTGATTGATTTTTGCACGAATCCCCCATCAAAAACAGTAATAATTTCATAACGGTACTGTGAATCCTCATTTGCACGGTACCAAGTCTGATAATTAGTCGAACCGTATCTATTTTCTCAGCTCCGTGGCAATATTCACTTAGCAGATATTAATAATGTAGCAAAAAATGATCAGAAGTTTTTCATAAGCGTAATGTAATTAGCCTACGAAATACGTCGAGATGTCGATCTTTTTCCCAAAAAACTGTATTGTGGATCGTATTCAAACTGCACAGAATGATCAGCAAAGAGGTTATAAAGGTCCAGAATAAAATTCAGCTGAGTGGTAATAAGTTGACTTAAGGAGGTACGGTGATGACCATGCTAGTAAACTTAGAGTCTATTTCACGCCGCAATACCGCCACGTTTTAGATATATGTATAGGGCCTATTTTTCGAGAAATATTTTTTAAGTATTGAATTTCGAGTTTCCTATTATTCTTATAATATGGAAACAACGTTAATAATCTAGTACTCGACTCCAGTAGTACGCCATATCGTTGACGTTTAGCATCGTCGCATTTTCGGTGGCTGTCATCGGTTCCACGCGCCCGGCTTATTATTTTTTGTATCCGGTTAACATGGAGAATGAAAATACTGTGGAAGTTTATCGAGGAGTAACGGGATTGTACCTGAAGTCCAGTTTAGAGACAAATGTAGATTCTGACGGACAAGAATTAGAAAATGAAAAGATAATATTGCGATTGCAGATAAAAAAACGTCGCGTTGAAGTTAACCTCAATGTCCAATGTCCAATCTGTCCAAAGTCAAAACATATTTCACCGATTGTTATGTTATTTTTCCCTTTCCCAATTTTCACAATGTTTGCAGGTATAAAAAGCAACGTTTATTTTATATGACGGTTCTCCTATGCTGAATTTATATATAGATGCGTTGTATAGGTACGTGTCGCCAGAAAAATTGAGATGCCTTTGTTATACGTAAAAGAACTTCAAGTAAATATCGACAAAAGGCCCTTTATAATCCATTAAAAAATTTACGGCTTCACACAATCATATTTTTAATTCGTGTTGAAAATATCCGATAGGCGAATCAAATTTGCGCGGGCATCCGGCGTTGCCACACTTCGAGCAAGACGGCTGCTGTTACGTCACGAGACGTCTCTCTCTCTCTAAATACTTCGGGTTTTCGCGCCTTCATTTCTAAATTTATTGCTTATCTCTGTGGTGAGCTTTCTACTTCAAGGTGCACTATTGATCACAACGAATCAACGAACGCAACCGTCAGTTTTTTTTACGTGTGTCTTGGCTCCAAGTAGTACAAAAAAATCGATATATGAGAGGACAGGCACATTTTGTCGTCTACGTGTGACTAATTCACCAACTTTAACAGTTAATAACTCGGAAACTGTACGGTAAATCTCGTGGAAACTCCGCATACGCATGGACGAAGGTCTCGACAATGCTAGTAAAAAAAATCGGGCTTTTATCTTGGACTCGCTCCAATCACCGTACCTCCTTAATCCCATAACAACCTTGAAAAAAGAGAGATGAAATTCATTTTCCCTATATTTGAAATATCTTCGTTTCTTTTGGGTTGCAAGTAAATCAAACTTGCGAGATATGGTGCACTCGAGGATAAAAATTGAAATAGATCCGAGGATTTTCGTTGCATTTTCTATTGAGTTGAATATTTCATGTCTCGTTTTCTTTATGACCCGCCTGGGTGAAGTTTGGCGCGAAATTTCGTGAATCCGACAACCGATCGCGTGAAAGCGCTATTCAGAGCTCATAGCTTCATGGACAACCGAGATAAACGCCAGTATCAGTGTTTTTACATAGCGTGTACAGGATGAACAAAAGGTTGGCAAGCTGATCGAACGAGTTGTTAACGAGCTGCAGTTCGTAGTGTTCACCTCGTTCGTATAGACTACGTTTTTTTTTTTTACTATACACCGGCCATTCGGTGTTAAAACACCCGCACATATCGCATCACGGTTCATTAAGTACGTAACAGTGATTTTTCGGACACCAGAATTTCCGCAAAATATTGAAGTAGCGGGAATTTTCAATAATGAAAAATACTGTCGAAAGTTAGGTACAACGTGAGTGATATTGACGGGAGGATATTTAGTGTCATTCGAGGTGGAAAGAAAAAATCAATACCTGTTGTCCGTGCGGCTTTGTTTTTAATATGGTATTAATTATTTAAACCTGCAAGGGTTTGTAGTGGAGTCACGAGAAACTATTTAGAGTGCCTCGTAATCAAGCTGAAATTCATTATATATATATCGAAAATATAAATCACTAATATTTCAGAGAAAATCATTTATGTATGTTGACAGACAAATACTATCTACGGCGGAAAGGTCGACACTTATCGATCCGGCTTATACATGCCCAGGTGCATACGTATATATATAAAGGGGTATACACAGAATGGTATGCTTGTATGTATGACCGCGAGAGTGCATACGCTATATAGCTCATAGAATCACAGGCACGGTTATATTCCTGAAATGTTCGTCGGAATCGGCTTCAGAATATCTGACAAATTTACCCGATTTTTTTTCGACACCGAGCGCAAGTTTCGGATTCCTCCTCGGAATATCGGAAATTCGGGTGGAACGTTCGAAACGTGCGACAGCCGTTCGATGTCAGGTCAATGGAAAATCTTTCGTTGTGGTGACTAACTAATCAATATACCATAATCTTAAAACGTATATTATTTGGCCGATAGTAATTACCTTCGATCTGGGAGAGCTTAAATTTTTTGTCATGAAAAATAATTTCAAATCTCGACATAATTATTGTGCATTGAAATTTAATAAGATGTTTGCGATGTTTTATAATGTTGAAGAGTACACTGAGAAAAATGTATGGCGTTGTCAATCATATTGGCATTTCATTTTCTTGAGGAGACAGTAATATTTTATCGCCATAGTTACCGCCAAAAGTATAGTGCTGCTTATTGATATTTCAGCAGTTGCATAAATGATGCACATATGTTAACCGCAGCCAACAATCTTATAAGCATACATTAATTGTTCAACGCTATATATTATAGTCGTTTTTCATAAAATGGATATTCCTTGACACTACAAAAAATTAACACCTCCAAGATCCTTATAGTGAACAGCACTAGTCAAGAGACGTGGCAGCGTCTTGACGCCAAGTAATAAGTAGAAAAAATCGACGCCACTGATCGATGACATCCCGTGAAAAACGACGCAACCGACCCAACCTCGAGCCAGCGTCACGCTAATCACATTCTACCATTGGCCGATGAACGATAGCATTACCGGCTTAGTGTTGCGCCACGGTAGGAGTGATCTCTTCGGCCCAACGCTGGGATGTAAGGTTGGTCAATAGTAGGCTTACCGGAAATCCTGACAGTTGGCCGGGTATTGGCCCAACATTGGGCTAAAGATATCACGATAATTGGCTGACGGTTGGCGTGATCACTGGCCCATAGTAGGGCTGAGGTCGGCTTCATATTGTTGGCGCAATATTCGGGCTAGTGTTGGCCTAGTGTAGGGCTGTCAAAACAACCCAATGCTTAGCCAACAATCGATCAGATTCACAAGTTTCTGTGCTCAATGATTGCTCATGTCACGTCCGGAGGGGACGTGGGCATATAAAGTGTGGTTCCCTCTTTCTTGCCTACGTCTAGCACAATAGCGCGGGATGAGGGTAAAAAGAGGATGTGCTGGAGGAAGGAAGGTTTGTTAAGGAATGTATGGAAATAATCCGATTATTTGGAAACAACTCGTTTCTAAGGAACCGTTGATTTATTGGAATCAGCCAATGTGGCTAATTCTATTAACGCTCGAGTACAAAGAGTGTAAAAATTCGGTTCGCTTACATTGATGGTTTCGTTCGGTGTCGACCCTGCCGTTCAGGTAGGGGGTGTCGGTCGTAAAATTTAGGGCCTTCGCTAGTGGGCCAGAGGCGGTCGCAGATGGTATCGGTGGCACGCGTACAATTTTCGAGTACACTGATTTTTTTCTAAGTTCGACGGTATGAACGCGACTAATTCGATTAAAGACTTTGAACGTAGATAGAAAATTAGAAGACCGTCGTGGACTGATAGACTTATAGACTGACTTCAATCGATTGTCTTTGATAGTAGTAGATGTACTAGGGCAGTTCTAACGCAGGGATCTCAGGGGGGAGCGGGGCGGGGGGCTCCAGCGCGGGGAAGCCTTGTGCGGGGGTACGGCGGAGGGTGGAGGGGTCGCCGGGCGCGTGTGACGTCACAGAGGGGCCTCTGTAGAGGGGCGGCCATGTGGTCCGTGAAGCGCTTGGCGGGAGGGGGAAGCCGGCGTCGATGAGTTTTTTGTGTGTGTGTGTGTGTGTGTGTGTGTGTGTGTGTGTATGTGTGTGTGCGTGCGCGTGTGTGTGTATGTGTGTGTGCGCGTGTGTGTGTGTTTGTGTGGTAGGAAGGGGGAGGGAGCAAAAACAATGGTTCGAATTAAATGACAATAAAACACTAGTTTATTAATAATTAAATTGAACAATCACCTTCCATAGTATATATTATACATAAAATCTTTGGTGGGTGTGTGTGTGTGTCTGTTTGCCTATTTTTCATTGCTTAAAACTATGGCCTCTGTGGAGGGGCGGCCATGTGGTCCGTGAAGCGCTTGGCGGGAGGGGGAAGCCAGCGTCGATGAGTGTTTTGTGTCTGTGTGTGTGTGTGTGTGTGTGTGTGTGTGTTTGTGTGGAAGGAAGGGGGCGGGGGCAAAAACAATGGTTCGAATTAAATGACAATAAAAACAATAGTTTATTAATAATTAAATTGAACAATGACCTTCCATAGTATATATTATACATAAAATCTTTGGTGTGTGTGTGTGTGTTTGCCTGTTTTTTTCATTGCTTAAAATTATTTTATTTGGAATATCCGCAGCGGATCCATTATGCTGGAACGTAACAAATCATGCATCTTATTAACCTGTCAAACATAATCATATTTTGAATCATACTAAAGATAATACGAACCATCCACCCAGTATAAGTTCAGTCAGGTGGGGCACGTGTCGCGCATTGAAACTTGGTGGGTCGGCCCGCCGCAGTTGGTACAAAAAATCCCCTGGATGTTGTTAAACCGTTCGCTGAAGTGGCCACACCTTTGAATTAGTCGATCAACCGCGTCCTGCATATCAAATAGCACAACACGCAAAATTTCGCCCGATCATTTTCGGTGAGATATTCGTAGATCACACAGCCCATGACTCCCCGGTTCAACCGATTTATTTGCTGCTGGTCCACTATGATTTCGCGCTCATAATGGACTCCTTTATCTGAGGCGTCACCCAATCCACTATCAAATGATTCCGTACCACTGTCCATCTCGGCCAGTTCCAAGTCATCATGTGCAAGCACTTCAATGTCCGCCCACTCATCATCGTCATCATTGGCGATATCAATAACGTCTTCGTCTACCCCAACTTCCACTTCGTCGTCATCGGCGATATTCACAATAACCTCCATCTCATCATCGACGAGATCGCTCACTTCTATTTGGTTCGACATTTTTCTTAACTGATTTTCCGTTCTCCGACTCTTCCACAATGACACCTTGCAGTTTGAAGACTGGAATGGCGAAAACTGCTGTTCCGATCCTTCTTCGGAATTCGATTTTTGGATCCTCATAGGCTTATTGTAGGGTGGGCGATGACCAACAGGATGTGTAAATAGTTTTCAACATTAGTTGCCACTTGTAGAAAAAAAAACCTTGCAAGATGGTGCATCCTGGCCAGGGGATAAACGAAAAGTTTTTTTTCTTTAACTATCCTTGTGGGGGTAGGCATCTGCTGTCCAGAAAAGTGTGCACTTGTGGAGGTGAAAGCTGGCCAGGCTTGCCAATCATTGACTATCGCGATCTCTACAGAACAGCGTCTAGTTCATGGAGACTGAACTGGCGTATTATAAAGAGCATCTTAGAGTTTTAAATTTATATTGCCACGTGTTTCAGTATGTATGAAGTCCAGCCTGTCACGAATCATAGGGCTCATCGCAGAGCAGCATCAAACCTATACAAGTGACACTTGAGGCTATACAGTTCTTACCGTATCAGCCATATGCTTAAGGCAATTTTTTTTGTTCGTCGACGTTCGAAGCCACCCTCCGAGCATAGGGAACATTTTGAAAAATTAACATTCCGCTCAAGTAATGTCTTGGCTATCCAAAACACATATACGAAAACGAGGTACTAATTACAACTTATATTTTTTTGCATTTTATTTTACTTTTTTAATTAAAAAAAATTATTTTTTTGCTCTCGTTGAACCCCGACCGGCTCGTTACGTGTATGTATTTATTTTTCATGCTTTCCACAATAAAAGATATCAACGTGATATTAAAAAACTCTGGCGGAAGTGATTCTATTAGATTTTCCGAGCTAGAAGGGAACGACAAAAATATTTTCTGATGGGAGACCATTTTTAATCATCGACAGCGCTCAAAAGTGGCCACACTTTGAACGAAGCAGTGAGTTCACATATCTCTCTGGCAAGACTTTTCAACTCGTTAATATGGAGAACAACAATGAACCATCAGAAGAAATCTTGTACAACCAAGCCACGCTCTTAAGTTCGATCGACGACTTTGCTGTGTGGGAGATACAGATCGTCGAGTTCATCGAACTACTGAAGACGCAAAGCCGAATTAAGCGCCAACGATTATCAACTAAACATCAATAGTCATTGATAGGCTGAATACCGCATCTGGAAGGATTGAAGTATTCTATGTACAGGCATTTTATATGCATCGGTGCAGGACACTACGGTGATGGGTTAATGTGGCGAGAACTCGACTTGAACGCATGATGGTTCCCCTGCTCCCCTGCTCGATGAATTTCAACAAGGTGGAAGCTTTGCGAACAATACGTAATCTTACAATAAATGTAAATAAGTATAAATCAATACGCGTTGCATGATATATCTCACTGCCGCGGGAAATAATGATTATGAGGGCTACGATTAATGTGCAATCAAGAGATAATACACGTTTCGCATGGGTGACAGTCATAGCTTTATACCCAGCTGAACGAAACAGTGACCACGGATCTTCTTACATGCATTATTCAATGGTATTAAATCTATCGAATATTGGATTCCCCATAACTATAGGGCAAATTTTTAAAAAATGGTGCTTCTAAACAATTTATCCATTAATGTGTGTACCACCGAAGAAAACATTGCTCCGATACGCGTGGCTCAACATAAGAAGAAGAAAATCATATCAATTTGCTATACATACAAGATACCGAAGATAACAATGTATGGCATATTAAATAGATAAAGAACCTGTCAAGCCTCGTGAGCGCAGAACAGAGGCAACCACTAAAAAATATATATATGTCATCGGTTTGTGAAATTAACATAATTACTATATCGTTATTTGCGCTAAACGAATTAAACAATAATCCATTATTTCGCAGGTGTCAGCATAACTTTAGATCAAAGGATAAACTGCAAGCACATGAGATCGATTGTGGAGCACTAAAGCACTGCCCCATCCGACTAACAAATAATACCAATAAGTAGCACCAAATCATCAACTCCAGTCGGAAAGCACGACATCCATTCATTGAAAATGCCTATTTGGAGTGTTATTGACTAATGATAGGGAGAAGATGAGAGTGTACAAAGACTGATGAGAAGAACGTAGCAGAGGATATGGATCAATATCATGAAGTATTTAGTATTGATAACCACATGTGCTTTTCATATGACGAATCGCTATCATAGTATCAATCACATCACAGCGCTGATTCCATATCATGGTTTGTGGTAGAACTGGAAAAACTAGTGCTGTGCATAAAATACATTTTCTACGAAAATTAATGCTCATCATGAGTTAATTCCAATACGTTCACGCTATGTCAATAATTGTGCATTCAGTCATCATCAACCAATAGAGGTAGAAGTTGAATTACTCAAGATACAATGGCGTATGCCCCACGCAATATTAGATGAGATCAATAAATTATCATTACTTTAAACATTGGAAAGTGGGCGATACTTGAATATGAGTTTTCACTCTTGGGATCTATACGAATGTCCACCGCTTCAAAGCACAACGAAGCATTCATGGACCGTAAAAGCTGGCCCCCAACTAGAGAAACCAATATATTTAATTGGTGCGGCACAGACTGGTAAAAAAGATAATCTATGGCAAAGGACATTATATTATTGACCAACTGCAAACTCACAAGTATTAAACTTTATCTCAATTCAGCATTCTTTTCTCAGGAGGGCTCGCATTTGGACTTCAAAAAAGTTTCGGCATTTTGTTCAATATGTACTCTCGATTTCGTAAATACCATTACGATTGCAATAGTGATCGTTCTTTACTAACCATCGCCAAGTCTTAATGTAACGGCCTTCTCGCGGATAATGATTGATCGCATCAGAACGAGCCTGTAAAAAATGCTGCCGTAGATGTGTGAATAGAGTTTAAATGCAAAGAAGATTCACCATCGAATACGACTGCTTATTGTTTTAATCTTACACGATCGCGTTGTTGGATATTGTTCATTGACCGATATTATGGGTAAAATTGTATAGATCAGCAAAATTCGGAGAGATACGAAGCATCGTGGTTGATTTGCAATGGTCTAAAGTGGGCCTATGGAAACGTTCCATATCGCGTGACTGAAGGTTTAATAACAGCTGCAGTTGAAGGTTCAACGGAAGACGACATGTGTCCAATCTTATATGTTAAGGGATATGAAAAACGAAAATGGATAGCTAATATACTAAATATGAAAAATTAGCTATTTATTGAGTCGTTGAATATAAACCTTGACGATATGGATGTCTCAAGTAAATTAGATGGAAGTTCTACTCTACGACGTGAAAAGCATACAAACAATTGTGTCCTACAAAATGTATTTAAAATCTTTAATTGGTGATTGAATCATAAAGATTCGTGCAAATAAAAGAAATGTAACATTATGTACTTTTTATTCTCCTCACTAAAATATTATTTTCGAAAGTGAAACTCATTTTTTTGTATGGAATTTGATTGAAAATAAAGTAATATAATCGCGCAATGACGATCGAATACATTCATCGGTATACGTTCGATAGATGTTCGTGAGCCGTTTGTTGGAAGTTTGCGAGGCATTTGAAAGTTTTCAATAGTTGTTCGTGAGACGTTCCAGAGACTTCCGAAGACATTCACAAAACGTTCGAAGACATTCAAGAGACGTTCGAAAACATTCATAACACGTTGAAGACATGCATGAGGGGTTCAAAGAGTTTGAAAAGATTTCCACGACGTTCATGAGACGTTTGAAGGCGTTCGTCAGACGTTCAAGAGACTTTCGAAAACGTTCATAAGACGTTTGAAGACATTCATGAGAAGTTCGAAGACGTTCAAGAGATCTGTGGCAGTATCCATAATATGTTTGAAGACATCGATGAGGGATTCGAAGACGTTTAAGAGACTTTCAAAGACTTTTTGTTTTTTCACGATTTTTTTCTGGAAAAGGATTTCAATTGGGTAAAACGAAAAGTATTATGCAGTGTCGTGGCATCTTTTAGCTTTAGATTGGCATGTTTTATTTTCAAAAATATTCATTAACATTGCTCCTGTAGGAAGTCTCCTGAAGGTCCCGGACAAAAACACATTTCACCACTCTGAAAATGCCAAACAAACCCAAATAATTCCAGCGAAACTTAAACGCCGTGAAAGTGTTCGGTTTATGGATGTCGCCGGAGATCGTATTACGAATGTCGTCGAAGAACCCTGAACATCTTCGAAAGCCTCTTGAACGCCTTCAATCCACTCGCGAATGTATTTAAAAGTCTCTTAAGCGTCCTCGAATCCCTCATGAATGTCTTCAAACGTATTATGAATGTCGTCGAAAGTCTCTTGAACGTTTTTGAGCCCCTCGTGAATGTCTTTGAAAGTCTCTCGAGTGTCTTCGACCCCTCATGAATATCTTCAAACGTATTATGAATGTCGTCGAAAATCTCTAGAACGTATTGGAAAAGTATATTGAACGTCTTCAAACCCCTCGTGAATGGGTGTGAAAATCTCTATAACGTCGTCGAATCCCTCATCGATGTCTTCAAACGTATTATGAATATTGTCAAAGATCTCTTGAATGTCTTCGAAAGTCTCTGAACGTTTTCGCACCCGTCGTGAATGTGTTTAAAAGTCTCTCAAGCGTCTTCGAACCCCTCATGAATGTATTCAAACGTATCATGAATATCGTCGAAAGTCTCTTGAACGTATTCGAAAGTTTCTTGCACGTCTTCAAACCCCTCATGAATGTTTTTGAAAGTCTCTAAAACGTCATCGAACCCCTCGTCGATGTCTTTAAACGGAATATGAATATTATCACAGATCTCTTGAATGTCTTCGAAAGTCTCTGAACGTCTTCACACCTCTCGTGAATGCCTTTGAAAGTCTCTTAAGCGTCTCCGAACCCTTCATGAATGTCTTCAAACGTATTATGAATGCCGTCGAAAGTCCCTGAAACGTCTTCGAACCCCTCATGAATGTATTCAAACGTATTATGAATGTCGTCGAAAGTCTCTTGAACATATTCGAAAGTTTCTTGAACGTCTTCAAACCCCTCGTGAATGTTTTTGAAAGTCTCTAAAACGTCATCGAACCACCCATCGATGTCTTCAAACGTATTATGAATATCGTCAAAGATCTCTTGAATGTCTTCGAAAGTCTCTGAAGGTCTTCGCACCTCTCATGAATGTCTTCAAACGTCATATGAACGTATTCGAAAGTCTCTTGAATGTCTCACGAACATCTTCAAACGTCTCATGAGCGTCGTAGAAAGTCTCTTGGAACTCTTCGAACCCCTCATCATGTCTTCAAACACCTTATGAATGTTTTCGAACGTCTCTTGACTGTTGTCAAACGTCTTATGAATGTCTTCGGACAAACTCCTCGTGAATGTCTGAAAGTCTCTCCCAAGCGTCTTCGAACACCTCATGAATGTCTTCAAACGTATTATGAATGTCGTCAAAACTCTCTTAAACGAATTCGAAAGTTTTTTGAACGTCTTCAAATCACTCGTGAATGTCTTTGAAAGTCTCTTAAACGTCTTCGAATCCCTCATCGATGTCTTCAAACATATTATGGATAGTGCCACAGATCTCTTGAACGTCTTCGAACTTCTCATGAATGTCTTCAAACGTCTTATGAACGTTTTCGAAAGTCTCTTGAACGTCTGACGAACGCCTTCAAACGTCTCATGAACGTCGTGGAAATCTTTTCAAACTCTTTGAACCCCTCATGCATGTCTTCAACGTGTTATGAATGTTTTCGAACGTCTCTTGAATGTCTTCGAACGTTTTGTGAATGTCTTCGGAAGTCTCTGGAACGTCTCACGAACAACTGTTGAAAACTTTCAAATGCCTCGCAAACTTCCAACAAACGGCTCACGAACATCTATCGAACGTATACCGATGAATGTATTCGATCATCATTGCGCGATTATATTACTTTATTTTCAATCAAATTCCATACAAAAAAATGAGTTTCACTTTCGAAAATAATATTTTAGTGAGGAGAATAAAAAGTACATAATGTTACATTTCTTTTATTTGCACGAATCTTTATGATTCAATCACCAATTAAAGATTTTAAATACATTTTGTAGGACACAATTGTTTGTATGCTTTTCACGTCGTAGAGTAGAACTTCCATCTAATTTACTTGAGACATCCATATCGTCAAGGTTTATATTCAACGACTCAATAAATAGCTAATTTTTCATATTTAGTATATTAGCTATCCATTTTCGTTTTTCATATCCCTTAACATATAAGATTGGACACATGTCGTCTTCCGTTGAACCTTCAACTGCAGCTGTTATTAAACCTTCAGTCACGCGATATGGAACGTTTCCATAGGCCCACTTTAGACCATTGCAAATCAACCACGATGCTTCGTATCTCTCCGAATTTTGCTGATCTATACAATTTTACCCATAATATCGGTCAATGAACAATATCCAACAACGCGATAGTGTAAGATTAAAACAATAAGCAGTCGTATTCGGTGGTGAATCTTCTTTGCATTTAAACTCTATTCACACATCTACGGCAGCATTTTTTACAGGCTCGTTCTGATGCGATCAATCATTATCCGCGAGAAGGCCGTTACATTAAGACTTGGCGATGGTTAGTAAAGAACGATCACTATTGCAATCGTAATGGTATTTACGAAATCGAGAGTACATATTGAACAAAATGCCGAAACTTTTTTGAAGTCCAAATGCGAGCCCTCCTGAGAAAAGAATGCTGAATTGAGATAAAGTTTAACACTTGTGAGTTTGCAGTTGGTCAATAATATAATGTCCTTTGCCATAGATTATCTTTTTTACCAGTCTGTGCCGCACCAATTAAATATATTGGTTTCTCTAGTTGGGGGCCAGCTTTTACGGTCCATGAATGCTTCGTTGTGCTTTGAAGCGGTGGACATTCGTATAGATCCCAAGAGTGAAAACTCATATTCAAGTATCGCCCACTTTCCAATGTTTAAAGTAATGATAATTTATTGATCTCATCTAATATTGCGTGGGGCATACGCCATTGTATCTTGAGTAATTCAACTTCTACCTCTATTGGTTGATGATGACTGAATGCACAATTATTGACATAGCGTGAACGTATTGGAATTAACTCATGATGAGCATTAATTTTCGTAGAAAATGTATTTTATGCACAGCACTAGTTTTTCCAGTTCTACCACAAACCATGATATGGAATCAGCGCTGTGATGTGATTGATACTATGATAGCGATTCGTCATATGAAAAGCACATGTGGTTATCAATACTAAATACTTCATGATATTGATCCATATCCTCTGCTACGTTCTTCTCATCAGTCTGTACACTCTCATCTTCTCCCTATCATTAGTCAATAACACTCCAAATAGGCATTTTCAATGAATGGATGTCGTGCTTTCCGACTGGAGTTGATGATTTGGTGCTACTTATTGGTATTATTTGTTAGTCGGATGGGGCAGTGCTTTAGTGCTCCACAATCGATCTCATGTGCTTGCAGTTTATCCTTTGATCTAAAGTTATGCTGACACCTGCGAAATAATGGATTATTGTTTAATTCGTTTAGCGCAAATAACGATATAGTAATTATGTTAATTTCACAAACCGATGACATATATATATTTTTTAGTGGTTGCCTCTGTTCTGCGCTCACGAGGCTTGACAGGTTCTTTATCTATTTAATATGCCATACATTGTTATCTTCGGTATCTTGTATGTATAGCAAATTGATATGATTTTCTTCTTCTTATGTTGAGCCACGCGTATCGGAGCAATGTTTTCTTCGGTGGTACACACATTAATGGATAAATTGTTTAGAAGCACCATTTTTTAAAAATTTGCCCTATAGTTATGGGGAATCCAATATTCGATAGATTTAATACCATTGAATAATGCATGTAAGAAGATCCGTGGTCACTGTTTCGTTCAGCTGGGTATAAAGCTATGACTGTCACCCATGCGAAACGTGTATTATCTCTTGATTGCACATTAATCGTAGCCCTCATAATCATTATTTCCCGCGGCAGTGAGATATATCATGCAACGCGTATTGATTTATACTTATTTACATTTATTGTAAGATTACGTATTGTTCGCAAAGCTTCCACCTTGTTGAAATTCATCGAGCAGGGGAGCAGGGGAACCATCATGCGTTCAAGTCGAGTTCTCGCCACATTAACCCATCACCGTAGTGTCCTGCACCGATGCATATAAAATGCCTGTACATAGAATACTTCAATCCTTCCAGATGCGGTATTCAGCCTATCAATGACTATTGATGTTTAGTTGATAATCGTTGGCGCTTAATTCGGCTTTGCGTCTTCAGTAGTTCGATGAACTCGACGATCTGTATCTCCCACACAGCAAAGTCGTCGATCGAACTTAAGAGCGTGGCTTGGTTGTACAAGATTTCTTCTGATGGTTCATTGTTGTTCTCCATATTAACGAGTTGAAAAGTCTTGCCAGAGAGATATGTGAACTCACTGCTTCGTTCAAAGTGTGGCCACTTTTGAGCGCTGTCGATGATTAAAAATGGTCTCCCATCAGAAAATATTTTTGTCGTTCCCTTCTAGCTCGGAAAATCTAATAGAATCACTTCCGCCAGAGTTTTTTAATATCACGTTGATATCTTTTATTGTGGAAAGCATGAAAAATAAATACATACACGTAACGAGCCGGTCGGGGTTCAACGAGAGCAAAAAAATAATTTTTTTTAATTAAAAAAGTAAAATAAAATGCAAAAAAATATAAGTTGTAATTAGTACCTCGTTTTCGTATATGTGTTTTGGATAGCCAAGACATTACTTGAGCGGAATGTTAATTTTTCAAAATGTTCCCTATGCTCGGAGGGTGGCTTCGAACGTCGACGAACAAAAAAAATTGCCTTAAGCATATGGCTGATACGGTAAGAACTGTATAGCCTCAAGTGTCACTTGTATAGGTTTGATGCTGCTCTGCGATGAGCCCTATGATTCGTGACAGGCTGGACTTCATACATACTGGAACACGTGGCAATATAAATTTAAAACTCTAAGATGCTCTTTATAATACGCCAGTTCAGTCTCCATGAACTAGACGCTGTTCTGTAGAGATCGCGATAGTCAATGATTGGCAAGCCTGGCCAGCTTTCACCTCCACAAGTGCACACTTTTCTGGACAGCAGATGCCTACCCCCACAAGGATAGTTAAAGAAAAAAAACTTTTCGTTTATCCCCTGGCCAGGATGCACCATCTTGCAAGGTTTTTTTTTTCTACAAGTGGCAACTAATGTTGAAAACTATTTACACATCCTGTTGGTCATCCCCCACCCTACAATAAGCCTATGAGGATCCAAAAATCGAATTCCGAAGAAGGATCGGAACAGCAGTTTTCGCCATTCCAGTCTTCAAACTGCAAGGTGTCATTGTGGAAAAGTCGGAGAACGGAAAATCAGTTAAGAAAAATGTCGAACCAAATAGAAGTGAGCGATCTCGTTGATGATGAGATGGAGGTTATTGTGAATATCGCCGATGACGACGAAGTGGAAGTTGAGGTAGACGAAGACGTTATTGATATCGCCAATGATGACGATGATGAGTGGGCGGACATTGAAGTGCTTGCACATGATGACTTGGAACTGGCCGAGATGGACAGTGGTACGGAATCATTTGATAGTGGATTGGGTGACGCCTCAGATAAAGGAGTCCATTATGAGCGCGAAATCATAGTGGACCAGCAGCAAATAAATCGGTTGAACCGGGGAGTCATGGGCTGTGTGATCTACGAATATCTCACCGAAAATGATCGGGCGAAATTTTGCGTGTTGTGCTATTTGATATGCAGGACGCGGTTGATCGACTAATTCGAAGGTGTGGCCACTTCAGCGAACGGTTTAACAACATCCAGGGGATTTTTTGTACCAACTGCGGCGGGCCGACCCACCAAGTTTCAATGCGCGACACGTGCCCCACCTGACTGAACTTATACTGGGTGGATGGTTCGTATTATCTTTAGTATGATTCAAAATATGATTATGTTTGACAGGTTAATAAGATGCATGATTTGTTACGTTCCAGCATAATGGATCCGCTGCGGATATTCCAAATAAAATAATTTTAAGCAATGAAAAAAACAGGCAAACACACACACACACACCAAAGATTTTATGTATAATATATACTATGGAAGGTCATTGTTCAATTTAATTATTAATAAACTATTGTTTTTATTGTCATTTAATTCGAACCATTGTTTTTGCCCCCGCCCCCTTCCTTCCACACACACACACACACACACACACACACACACACACACACACACACACACACACACACACACACACACACACACACACACACACACACACACACACACACACACACACACACACACACACACACACACACACACACACACACACACACACACACACACACACACACACACACACACACACACACACACACACACACACACACACACACACACACACACACACACACACACACACACACACACACACACACACACACACACACACACACACACACACACACACACACACACACACACACACACACACACACACACACACACACACACACACACACACACACACACACACACACACACACACACACACACACACACACACACACACACACACACACACACACACACACACACACACACACACACACACACACACACACACACACACACACACACACACACACACACACACACACACACACACACACACACACACACACACACACACACACACACACACACACACACACACACACACACACACACACACACACACACACACACACACACACACACACACACACACACACACACACACACACACACACACACACACACACACACACACACACACACACACACACACACACACACACACACACACACACACACACACACACACACACACACACACACACACACACACACACACACACACACACACACACACACACACACACACACACACACACACACACACACACACACACACACACACACACACACACACACACACACACACACACACACACACACACACACACACACACACACACACACACACACACACACACACACACACACACACACACACACACACACACACACACACACACACACACACACACACACACACACACACACACACACACACACACACACACACACACACACACACACACACACACACACACACACACACACACACACACACACACACACACACACACACACACACACACACACACACACACACACACACACACACACACACACACACACACACACACACACACACACACACACACACACACACACACACACACACACACACACACACCTCGACGCAAGTAAGCAAGGCGAAGAGGAGAAAGCGGGTTACACCAACGTCGACCGAGGGAAAGGTGCCGAAGAAGAAGAAGCAGCTGGAGGAGCTGGCTGGTCAACCCGAGGATAAGGGAGGTGTGCGATCAGAGCAGGAGTGGCAGACTGCCGGAAAGAAGAAAAGATCGCACAAGATATCCCAGACGCAGCCTCAGAAGAAGCCGCAGAAACCTCGCGAACGGCCGACTCTGCCCAACGCTCTCGTCATCCACAAAAAGGGTGACTTGAGCTATGCGGAGATCTTGAGTCGTATAAAGAAGGATCCGGCGCTCAAGGATGCAGGTGAATGCGTCCAAAAGGTACGCAGAACGAACGCGGGAGATCTGCTGTTCGTTCTGAATAAGGAGAGCTCAGCCAAAGCACCGGAATTGCGAAACCAATTCGAAGGTGTTCTTGGCGAATCAGCAACGGTGCAGAGTAAAGTCCAGGAAGTGGATCTGGAGATCAAGGACCTGGAAGAGGATGCGACGAAGGAGGAGATATTGGCGGCCCTGCAGAGAGTCTTGGGACCGGACTATCCAGCCACGGAACACTCTCTTAAGTCTCTGCGTAAAGCATATGGCAGGACTCAGACCGCGGTATTACGAATCATGGTGCCCGCTGCCCGGAAACTTCTGGATACAGGAATCATCCGAGTCGGCTGGTGTAATTGCAGAATCCGAGAGGTGGTGAGGCCACTCAAGTGTTTCAAGTGCTGGAAATTTGGACACTTATCACGGAACTGCAAGAGCAGCGTCGACCGGGCTAAAGACTGCATCAAGTGCGGTATCACTGGCCACAAAGTTGCCGAATGCACAGCAAGCGCAAAGTGTGTCATATGTGCAGAAGCGGGAGATGGGGCACCCACAGCCCACATCGCAGGTAGCAGCCGATGTCCAGCGTATACGCGGGCTCTCCAGGCTCTCCAGGCACTCCAAAAACGCTGCAAATGAGAGTACTCCAGCTCAACCTCAACCATTGTGAAGCCGCACAGGACCTGCTCATGCAGACTGTGCGCGAGCTGAAGCCTGACTTGGCGATACTCTCGGAACCATATAGACATCTAGACACGCAACCCTGGGAATCTGACGCAAGTGGGAAGGCCGCAATTTGGTCTTGCGGAAAGCTTCCATTTCAGGATCTTGCGAGTCGGATGGAAACTGGTTTTGTGAGAATAAAAGCCAAAGGAGTTCATTTCTACAGTTGTTACGCACCGCCTAGCCTGACGACTGATGAGTTTGAGAATTTTCTCGACAACTTAGTCGCAGACGCTAAACAACGATTCCCGGTAGCCATAGCCGGAGATTACAACGCGTGGGCTGTGGAATGGGGTAGTAAAGTGACGAACAGGAAGGGTCAAGTCCTGCTTGAGGCTATGTCCTTATTGGATGTAGTACTACTTAATGCAGGTACAAAGCCCACTTTTGTTAAAGGTGAAGCCTCGTCTATAGTGGACCTCACTTTTGTGAGTAGTAGCCTGGCCAGAGGCGGTTGCCTCTGGGTAGTCAGTGATATCTACACTCACAGTGATCATCAAGCGATTCTCTGGGAGATTCGCGGAGACTTCAGCAGAATAGCGAAGGCACCGAAGACAAACGGGAAGGGCTGGAAAGCGAAAATGTTTGACGCGGACTTGTTTCGTGAAACTTTTGACACCAGCCCCCTCGCAGCAGAAAGTGCAACCGAGAAGGTCGAGGTGGTCATGCAGAGGGTCACCGAAGCATGCGATGCCACAATGCCACGGAAACGTGATGTCGACTTCCGACCAGTGGTACACTGGTGGAGCGACCGAATTGCCGGCCTCCGAAGGGAGTGTCATCGAACTCGCCGCCGAGCGCAACGAGCTCGAGGCAAACGCTCGTTCCCCGATTTGGAAGAACAGCACAGGAAGGCGCGCTTGAAGCTTAAAAAAGCTATCAAGCAGAGTAAAGCTGAAAGCTGGGGCGAACTGCTCAGCGAGGTGGAAGATGCTCCCTGGGGCAGGCCATACAAAGTAGTAATGACTCGGCTGAAAAGCCAGCCGATGCCATCGCCTGTAGACGCAGCCCTGCTGGAAAAGATTGTTACACATCTGTTCCCTGAGCAACCCGAGGAGGACTACCAGCTCGCGGAGGACGTCGATGAGGACATCCCAGCCATTACTGAAGAAGAGCTTCTTACGGCGATTGCCAGGGTGGGCAACAATAAAGCCCCCGGTATGGATGGGATACCCAACATCGCACTCAAGGAAGCGATCAAGTTGGCACCGGCAATATTCCTGGGCATGTACAATGGGTGTCTCAAGGAAGGAATCTTCCCGGACAAGTGGAAGTGGCAGAAGCTAGTGCTCCTCCCGAAAGGGAAGAAGCCGCCGGACGAACCTTCATCCTATCGTCCGCTCTGTATGCTGGATACCGCCGGAAAGATCTTCGAGCGCATCATCCATAACAGGATTGAGAAGTTCGTGGACCCTCTACTGGCGGAGGGCCAGTTTGGCTTCAGAAAGGAGCGCTCTACGCTGGATGCCATTAACACAGTGGTGAAGCAGGCGCAGGAGTCGACTGCGGGTAAACGATGGACAAGAGGGTCCAAGAAGTACTGCGCAGTTGTCGCTCTCGACGTCAAAAACGCTTTCAACTCGGCGATATGGAAGTGTATCATGGATGCCCTAAAAACATTAGGTGTAGCATGGTACCTCCGGAGAATAGTGGCGAGTTACCTATGTAATAGGTGGCTCATGTACGACACAGAGGATGGACCGAAGACGTATAGGGTGACTGGAGGAGTTCCTCAGGGCTCTGTACTTGGACCGCTTCTGTGGATCATCATGTACAATGATCTGCTGCTATTGCAATTGCCGAAAGGAGTGTCCGTCGTAGCGTTTGCAGATGACGCGGCGCTGATTGTCATCGCCAAATTCCTGGAGCAAATCACCGCACTCTTCGGCGAAGCTTTCGCCAAGATAAAGGAATGGATGTCTTCTGTTGGACTGCAGCTTGCAGCCCACAAAACAGAAGTACTCCTCGTATCCAGCAGGAAGGTGATGGAAACGGTAACGCTCAGGGTTGGAAACACCGAAATCACATCCCAACCGTTCATTCGGTACCTGGGTGTGATTCTCGACGCGAGGCTGAACTTCAAAGAGCAAACCGAGCAGATCAGCAGAAAGGCCGCTCGGGTGGCTACCACCCCCAGACAGAAGAGGAGGAAACTGCTGTCATCAGTGACGACCTCAGTGCTCACCTATGGCATACCCATATGGGCTGACGCACTGAAAATCCAGGAGTACCGCAGGAAGGCTGCAGCAACGTATCGCGTCAGCGCCTTGAGGGTAGCCTGTGCATTTCGCACTGTCTCCGAGGACGCTATCAACGTTATCGCGGGAATGCTGCCCATTGAGGTGCTCGCTGAGGAGCGTAGAGCGATGTACCAGCAGAAGGGAGCTAGAAATCCCAGTTGTGCAAGGACAGAAGCGAGAGCAACCAGTTTGAACCAGTGGCAGACGATGTGGAATGCCTCTACCAAGGGAAGGTGGACACATCGACTAATTCCGAAGGTGGAGATATGGGTGACCCGTCTACATGGGGAGCTCAACTATTATCTCACTCAAGTGATCTCAGGACACGGCTGCTTCCGGGCTTATCTCTATAAGTTTAATTATGAAGATTCCCCGGACTGCCCAGCATGTGTAGCAGTCGAGGAGAACGCTGAACATGCATTGTTCCAATGCCCACGGTTTAGTGCCTCTCGCGCGATAGTCGAGGATCAGCTGGAGACACGCATCACCCCGGATAACCTGGTTGAGTTGATGCTGAAGTCAGCAGACGCATGGACAGCTGTATCGGCTTATGCTGTCGCAGTAATGAAGGAGTTGCGACGTGCAGAACGCGCGAGGAAGAAGACGACGCCGGAAGACCAGGCAGTCATAGATGAAATCAGCGACACGAACCCCTAAACCACTCATACCATCTCGAGTGGAACGGGGGATGTAAGGTCGTCTGACCACTGTAGGAAGAGCTACGGCTAAGGCCTCTCCCGCGATGTAATACCTAGCGGTCGTCCCGCGGGAGAATTTGTAAGGCCACAGAGGAACGGGGGTTTTTAGTCGGTGCAAGCCCGACACACGGCAATTATTTGCTACGGTGCGCAGGCATTTTCCCGCTAAACCTCTTTAAAAAAAAAAAAAAAAAAAAAAAAACACACACACACACACACACACACACACACACACACACACACACACACACACACACACACACACACACACACACACACACACACACACACACACACACACACACACACACACACACACACACACACACACACACACACACACACACACAAAACACTCATCGACGCTGGCTTCCCCCTCCCGCCAAGCGCTTCACGGACCACATGGCCGCCCCTCCACAGAGGCCATAGTTTTAAGCAATGAAAAATAGGCAAACAGACACACACACATACCCACCAAAGATTTTATGTATAATATATACTATGGAAGGTGATTGTTCAATTTAATTATTAATAAACTAGTGTTTTATTGTCATTTAATTCGAACCATTGTTTTTGCTCCCTCCCCCTTCCTACCACACAAACACACACACACGCGCACACACACATACACACACACGCGCACGCACACACACATATACACACACACACACACACACAGACACACACACACACAAAACACTCATCGACGCCGGCTTCCCCCTCCCGCCAAGCGCTTCACGGACCACATGGCCGCCCCTCTACAGAGGCCCCTCTGTGACGTCACACGCGCCCGGCGACCCCTCCACCCTCCGCCGTACCCCCGCACAAGGCTTCCCCGCGCTGGAGCCCCCCGCCCCGCTCCCCCCTGAGATCCCTGCGTTAGAACCGCCCTAGTACATCTACTGATAGTCGACAACGATAGACTGTGCGGTAGATTTTTGGAATGAACGAACTGCCCTGAACTGCCCTGAAGGTGCTCTGAAGTGAACTGAAATGAAGATCTTGAAGTGCTGGTATGCTCTGTTTATATGTGATTTCCTGGCCTCCCGAATTCATAGGGTGGGAAAGAAAGGGTATTGACCTCATTTAATTTGGGAATAGAAGTAGTCATCCATATCATACGTAACGGGCGCATGAACCTGTATCTGGTGGGAGGTTTTATGGAGGAGGGTGCACTTGCACTCTCCGCATACGAATTCTTTTCCTGTGCTACTTAATTTTACGATGGGGCCGTTGGGAGTTTTTCGGGGCCTTACTGACGTTACGCTAAAGGCGCGTTACGTGTTTTTGTTTTATGGCTTTTCTGAGAAGTTGCGCCCAGTGTCCGATACGACCGTCGAATAGACAAAAAAAGGGGAGGCCGCATGGAGAGAGTGCGCGACGCTCAGGTTCTATTAATGAGTGGTATCTTAACCATAGAGTACCTTTGGGGCGGTCCATAAATTACGTCATTTTGAAATAGGGGGGGGGGGGGTCTGATCGTTGGATGACGGTAACGATAATTGGATTATGACGATAGGAAGGATAGGATGATTTTGGGGGGGGGGGGGGGCGGTTGAAAATCAGCCAAAATCGATGACGTAATATATGGACGGCCCCTTTGGAAATATGTCGAGGAATGAGGATATTATTATCGTGCTTATTTTGGTGCACGCGGTTCCGTAAGGGACCGTGGGAGTCCTTGGTCACGTCGGAATTCAATGTGCCTCCCGACGTGACACCACCCCCCTTTAGGATCGAGCGTCTCGCTCGATCAATAATTGAGGGTGGTGATCGAAATTACAGGAGCATGCTTGAGTGGACTGATATTATCATTCGTTGACTTACAATGTGTTTTAGCTGGTGTGTAATATGATGGCGTAACTTATGGTTATCCTACTCTTACGAGATACGAATGAATTTGATTATCATCTTACAAGAAAGTGTGTGTTTTCATATAGATTTTCGTGCGAGTTATTATTATTATTATTTTTAAAATAATAATAATAATAACTCTATATAATTAAATCTATATACGCCTTGACTTTTACTCTAGGATGCAAATGCATGCTTTTTCTCCTGTTTCCTTTTCCTTATGCATAGGTGCTTATTTACTGATTTGACCCTATCTCTTACTAGACAAGGCTAAAAGAACGATGACAAAAAAAAAGAAATTATTAGCATGATCAGCGTATCGTAAGTCTCCTCGTGCGAACTTAAGGGAAGGAACGCGGTTTGGAGGATTGGTTGCTTTGTGGCTGATCGGAGATTTCAGGATACAGATAATGTGGTGCTGGTTCGGTTGGGGGGGGGGGGGGGTGGGGCCGACACGAGTTGATGAAGTTCTTGACCAGTCACTCCATCCGTTGATGCTTCCTTCTTGGATCGTTTAGCCAGGTGCATCAGGAGATACTTGAGCGATTATTGTACTGTAACGATGAGGTAGATCGACCAGCCGCATACAGGGTATCGCCTGTTTGCATGGATCACCGTATATTGATCGCTTGATCGCTCGCACGACGAGTGAGGTTCGGGTGAAACCAGTGCTTGCTGTACCGAATTGAATGAATTTTCTTTTTTCAGGTGCGATTCCAGATGGAGTCTCGTTGGTGTTATAGATTGTTGTTATCCAGGAGATTTAACAATTTCTCCCCTTGATTGCCAGTGTTTTGACCACTGATGCCCCGTGCCATATTGGTTACGACAGCGGTTTTCTCTACGGGAAACATTATTTCTTGTACGTTCTTGTACGTTGTCGATATCTTCTGTGAAATAGATCCCACATGATGCTGGTGATCCTGGGTTGGTGTATCGCCGCGTAGACTCCGTCGTCGATTTCGTGATTGCAGGTAGTGTACGTGCCTTCGACCGGAACAGAGATGAGCTTGTACCAGATGTCTCCGAAAAGGTTAGAAGAGGGGGGGGGGAAGTAAGCGATTTCAGGTTGTTTGAGTTTTTTTTGATCATATATGCGTTTGAGGAATAAGGAGATATATTTCGTTCCCACGAGTGACAGGCATTTGATCGTAAAATTCTTTTAACCTTATCAGATTTTCCTGTATCCTTATACATTGAATAATGTGTACTCTTTTGCCAGCAAGTACCGCCATTTAACTCGATTTCTTTACTAAATTACATACAATTTGTCCGAGGTTTGGATCGCTAATATCAGACTATTTGGAGCATTCGGGGCTCCTTTTGACACTGTTGCGTAGGCATATTGTAACACAATGATTTTTGATTACATATATGAATTTCGAATTGACGTAAGTGATTATATCTAGGTTCGCGACTGGAAATTTTTGTCTAATTGTGAAACAGTTAGTTCGGCGAGTTTTGGATATACACAAGTTCGAATGTTCTGTACTGAAGATACTGTAGCTAGAAATTTGATCTGCTTTTCTCATTGGGAGTGCAAGAGTGATATCGTTAGATGTTACTGAAAAGGTTGATTACGGCCATCTGAAAACAGGTTAATTGTTATGATTATTTATTAATCAGGATTGAAATCGGTTTTTGGGACACCTTTGTGTCCTCCTGGGTCATATGGCTTACTCGTTGATTCGGTGAAATAAACCGGATTATCGTTTCAAAAGTGGAACAATTCTTTGGTATTGATGCAATTTGCAATTTTGAATTCTGATATTTTTCTTTCCTCCACCCTCGTCTTTGGAGGGTTGTGAATCGAGAGAGTGGGAATCTGAATTTGTTGCATTATCGGAATTAGGATCGATGGAGTTTTTGGAGGGATGGATCTGAAATGCTTTGCGCTTGTCAGAGCCCTCAGCTGATTTCGGAGCAATGACCTCCGCGGGTCGACTAGTGCATATGGGTCTTACTATCGCAGCCTTCTCCACGCCATACGGGCATTACGAGTTCGCTCGAATGCCTTTTGGGGTTAAAAATGTTCCAGCAACCTTCCTGCGCTTAATGGACGTTGTCCTTAGCGGACTCCAAGGAGTATTCCTATTTGTCTATCTTGATGACATCGTTGTTTACGCAAAAGACTTAAGGAGTAAGGCCATTGTAACGCCCCAAAAAAAAAGGTTTTTTCACTAATTTTTTGCTCCCGAAATTGAAGGTATTTGAAAAAAAACTTTTAATGGTGTTATCGGGCATACATTAAACTTTATTATAAAATTTTTTTACAGTAAAAAAAAACAAAATGGCGGTTCCACAGCTATCTTCCCGGGACATGTTTTGCTTCCAGGGCTCCGCGGCACGCAGCACCACTGGTGCACTTTTGAATCTAGAACAAAAAAAAACATTAATCTAGAGGGCTATAGCTAGAGAATGTCAATCGGATTTTAAAAAGTATCAATTTTTGTGGATTTGGCGTGCGTTTGAAAAAAAAAATTGATTTTTGACGAAAAAAACGGCAAGTTTTTTGTGAATAAAAAATCAATAAATAAAGTTCTTGAAAATTCCGATCGACATTGTCAAGATAATGTAAATGTTCACATTCGGTTAAAATTTCAAGTAAAAAAAATGAAAATTGTTCGAGTTATGCTGCGTGCCATTTTGAAAAACCATGTTTCGAGAAAAACGCGTTTAAAGTTTTGCGAATAGTTTTTTATTGGAAAAAATTAAAAAAAGAAGTTTCGGAGAAACTTAAACTATTTTTTATTTTAAACTTAAACTATTTTTTAAGCCAATAAAAAAAAATCGATTTTTCAAAAAATTTACAGTGGCCTTACCCCTTAAAGGAACACGGTGAGAAAATTCACAATTTAATTAAACGATTACGAAACGCTAATCTCAAATTGCAGCCGGACAAATGCGAATTTCTTAGGCCGGAAGTAACTTACCTCGACCACATAATTGGAAAAGATGGATTAAAGCCAGATCCTAACAAATTAGCAGCACTAAAAGAATTCCCTCTTCCAAAGAACGTTAAAAATATTCGCCAATTCTTAGGTTTGACTGGATATTACCGCAGATTCATTAAAGACTTCTCAAAAATCGCGAAACCCTTAACCCATCTCTTAGAAGATAAAACTGACTTTGTATGGACAAATGAAACGCAAACAGCCTTCGAAATTCGTAAAAATAAATTATGCGAAGCTCCTATTCTCCAGTACCCCGATTTCGACAAACCATTTATCATCACTACTGATGCTTCCGGATACGCTTTAGGCGGAGTCCTATCACAAGGCGAAATCGGAAAAGATAAACCCATAGCATACACATCGCGAGTGTTACGCGGTGCAGACCTTCGGTATGACACATACGAGAAGGAAGCTATGGCAATCGTTCACAGCGTAAAAGCCTTCCGACCTTATATTTATGGCAGAAGGTTCACTCTCGTTACAGATCACAAGCCCTTAGTTTGGTTTAGGACCGCTAAAGACGCTAACGCACGTGTGCTCAAATGGCGACTCAAACTTTCCGAGTATGATTATAAAGTCATCTATAAACCCGGTACACTTAATTTGAATGCCGATGTACTATCGCGAAACCCAATAGAGAAATTAGAAGACGTAAAAACAATAATCAATAGTCAACAAGCTCAAGCTGGAAAATCAAAAGTCACGATACAGGATTCCCTATATGAAGTAGAAGAGATTGACAATAATAATTAAAAACCGGAAAACCCTACAACCTTCACGACTAAAGCCGGAATCCATTATATACCTTATGAATAAGAAATTAACGTTGTTACTCGCTCGCAAGCAAAAAACAATATACCTCCGGAATTAGGGAAACCAACGCAACAGGAAAATGAAACATCAAGCGAAGAGACCATGACCAGGGTCAATGCACCTAGCCCTAAACAGTCAGACTTGCGTTCCATACCTCGACACCAGGCCCGCCGCGCACGTAAACGCATAAACTACGAGGACAGTAGTGACGAGGAAACATAAGCCGAGATACTTAAGCCGGCACGCGCCAGAAGGCCCGTTAAGGCAATTGATCCGAAAACAGCTGAGGGCCCTAGCCAGCGTAAGGCGCAGCTTTTTCCCTTTTCCCGAAAACACACTGACCCAAACTTTGATAGCTCGACAGACTCAGATGCCAGTTCCAATAATCCATTGACCTCCGAATACGAGGATCTTCCTGCAAGGGACCCGACGACGGCCCAATTTAAAATCGCTAATTGTATTGAGACAAAAGAGTTATTTCATTTCCGTAACGACAATCTGGTTTATTTTATCGATTCTCAAGGAAATCCTTGTGATCTTGGATCACAAAAATTGCAAGAATTAAATAAGCTACCTTCTTGGAAAAATCTGACAGAAGGTCAAGCCTACAGTATCAAAGTTGGAAAAAAATATGACTTTGCTCTAGTTATTAAAGGCGAGTGTTCCGGATTAATAGTGTCTAGTAGAAACCGTAAAAAGAAAGACGAAACGCAAAAAAATAGCAAGTGGTGAGTCCGACTTCCATCCCAATAAATAAACCAACTTTCCAATCTATTTAACGATTCTCAGACCACCAATCGATCAACAATCACAGTAATGCTCAACTTTTTCAGATGTCTCTCTTGCTGGTAATAATAATGTTGCGCCTTATCCCGCCCGCAATTACCATGGTGGGATACGATCGTGGATCGAGCGAAACGAACATAACAACACTGTCATTACTTGACATCGACGAATGCAATATTATCGCTCCGAAAGTAGAAGTAACCAAGCAATACATACAATTGTTACAACTGAATGAATATTCCGAAACACAAGTATTACAATGTAAAGTAGAAATTCTCCGAACGATATACTACTGCGGTATGTCTTCGCACGTGTCAATCGTCAATAACGGTCAAGCTGAATACTTAGAAACCGTTAGTCGAGATGCCTGCAAGGACATGCACAAACATGGTTCAACACGCATAGGGCAAACTCTGATAACAAGAATAAAACCAAATCATACTACCGTCAGCAGTCTTACTATGGCTGGCCATGTCAAAAACAGCGGCGAATGCAGCGGCACATCATATTCTGACCCGTACGGAACTTGGGACAACGTTGTTGTACAAGGATCCGTCAAAATTACATTGAGAGAATACGTCACGTAAGTAATTTTAGACTCAAATCAGATTCGGCTTAAATCCGGATTTACTTGCCCATTACTTGACACTGCCTGTGAAGATCCCGAAGGTGGACACACCTCCTGGGAAGCAACTCCACATGGAACTCGTGGTTTTGAACAATATGGAATACTTTTCGAGGGCACAGCGACCAAGGCACGGGAAGCTGAATCTGGCGGAACCCAAATACTGTACTCAGTAACGTCAAAGGACATAACTTTTACCCTCGCGCGTAGAGAGGTTGAACAGCATTGTAACTATGAAATAATCGGTACAGAACACCCAAGACTATATATGAAATGTCGAAATCAAACGCGTTCGTTTCCCGTGAAAAATTACCAATCGCCAACTTAGACATATTCGCTTATGTTAATTCGAAATTTATCTATGTAGAACGTCATATCCGTCAACAAATCCAAGCTCTTTATTACGACATACTCGTCCAACAATGTAATCGAGAACGCCAAATTCTTCCAAACAGTTTATCTCTTGCGACACAAGCGCCTGATGAATTTGCATACAGATTAATGAAAGGACCAGGCTACATGGCCGCCATTGCAGGCGAGGTTGTACACATAGTCAAATGCATACCTGTCGAAGTAACATTAATAAGATTGGAAGAATGCTACCACCAATTGCCAGTAACTCATAAAAATGAAACCTACTTCATCACTCCCAGAACCCATATCCTTATACGAAAGGGAACTCAAACCGACTGCAACGCGCTGCTTCCGTCATACTACCTGATCGGAGACTCATGGTACACATTCACCCCACATCCAACCGAAACAATGCCGCCTCAGGTTATGAAACCTATGACCAAACCAACATGGCATTATAGAAATCCCGGACGAGCCCCCAAAAATTAATATGTCACGTCCGGAGGGGACGTGGGCATATAAAGTGTGGTTCCCTCTTTCTTGCCTACGCCTAGCACAATAGCATGGGATGAGGGTAAAAAGAGGATGTGCTGGAGGAAGGAAGGTTTGTTAAGGAATTTATGGAAATAATCCTATTATTTGGAAATAACTCGTTTCTAATTAACCGTTGATTTATTGGAATCAGCCAATGTGGCTAATTCTATTAACGCTCGGGTACAAAGAGTGTAAAAATTCGGTTCGCTTACATTGATGGATTCGTTCGGTGTCGACTCTGTCGTTCAGGTAGCGGGTGTCGGTCGTAAAATTTAGTGCCTTCGCTAGTGGGCCAGAGGCAGTCGCAGATGGTATCAGTGGCACGCGTACAATTTTCGAGTACACTGATTTTTTTCTAAGTTCGACGGTATGAACGCGACTAATTCGATTAAAGACTTTGAACGTAGATAGAAAATTAGAAGCTCGTCGTGGACTGATAGACTTATAGAGTGACTTCAATAGATTGTCTTTGATAGTCGACAACGATAGACTGTGCGGTAGATTTTTGGAATGAACGAACTGCCCTGAACTGCCCTGAAGGTACTCTGAAGTGAACTGAAATGAAGATCTTAAAGTGCTGGTATGCTCTCTTTATATGTGATTTCCTGGCCTCCCGAATTCATAGAGTGGGAAAGAAAGGGCATTGACCTCATTTAATTTGGGAATAGAAGTAGTCATCCATATCATACGTAACGGACGCATAAACCGGTATCTGGTGGAAGGTTTTTATGAAGGAGGGTGCATTTGCATTCTCCGCATACGAATTCTTTTCCTGTGCTACTTAATTTTACGATCAGGCCGTTGGGAGTTTTCCGGGGCCTTACTGACGTTGCGCTAAAGGCGCGTTACGTGTTTTTGTTTTATGGCTTTTCTGAGAAGTTGCGTCCAGTGTCCGATACGGCCGTCGAATAGACAAAAAAAAGGGGAGGCCGCATGGAGAGAGTGCGCGACGCTCAGGTTCTATTAATGAGCGGTATCTTAACCATAGAGTACCTTTGGAAATATGTCGAGGAATGAGAATATTGTCATCGTGCTTATTTTGGTGCATGCGGTTTCGTAAGGGACTGTGGGAGTCCTTGGTCACGTCGGAGTTCAACGTACCTCCCGACGTGACACTTATCGAAAGAATTATTAGATTCACTAACATCGTTATGCACAATAACTTGTTCTTGGAATGTTTCCAAATTTGTTTCACTATTTACATGTCTTTTTGTTTCGTTGGCTCTGATCCCAACCTGCTGTAAAGAGTCTTCTAATTTTTGTCGTCGTTTTAAAACTCGATGTTTCTTAATACTATCATAATAACTCGGCATTTTTTAATACACCACAGAAGTCTAGTATAAATCAATTTTATTTTTGATAAAGTGAATTTCAGATAACAGTAATTATGCGTTTTTATTACCACGGGACGTAGAAAATTGCATGCAGCGATAATAAAAATATATATAATAATAATATACGTAAAGAAGCATTCTTGTATATATGTATGGGCTATACCGTTCAAAGCCAGTGTTGGGCGAGGATTGGCAATTCGTCAGTTTGCCATGCTAACAATAAGCATTGGCAAAACCACGGTCAAACGATTGGCTCAGACTCAGGGCCTGCGCTCGCCCCGACAATTGGCCGACGGTCATTAATTAGTACTGGCCCAACGTTGGCTATTCGATGGTGTGCTGAGCTTTAATTCGAGACTGGCAAACCCATGATCAACCGATTGGCCCATGTTTGGGGCCAACACTGGGACCCGATAGTTGGCTGACAGTTGGTAATCGATATTTGGCCCAAGGTTGGGTGTTCGTTGGTTTGCCATGCTTCAAATGAGCACTGGCAGAATTATAGCCAAATCATTGGCCTGTATAAAGGACCAACACTGGGTATTAGTGGTTGGTGCTGAATATCGTACCAAGCGTCGGCCGCATCTTAAGCGCCGGCAAATCTTTCACGGGATCGATCTTTTAGCCGATTTTTTTTTTAGCAGAAAGAACTGCTTTTAGCAGAATTTTTGAAAAGAAATCAAATTTCAGAAAAAAATCTAATGACACTTTACCAATATATTGGGAGTACAAATAAGGCTTCGCCGTTTGACAAAAGATGGCCCCACCAGGAGGTTATGGTTGAAATACTCAGATGTAAAACGTCATATCGTAAGGTTGGACATATGGCAAGACTATAAATTTGAAATATTAGCGATTTTATATGAGAATCACATCTTTTTTCGTGCGAAAATGTCAAGTTTTGAACCGAATAAGCGTCATTTGCGGGAACTCTTGCGTTTGTCACGAATCTCCCTCCAATAATGCTTCCAATTCCGCGTCTTCGTTTCGGCCGTCCGCTGCGTTCTTTGCCTTCGACGTCAAACTCACCGATCTTAAACTTTTGAAACCACTCACGACAACTTCTCTAACTTAAAGCAGCCTCACCATATGCTTCTACAAGCAATCGATGCGCCTCAGCTGCAGATTTCTTCAAGTTAAAGAAGTAAACAAGATTCATAAAGTTCCCGCAAATGACGCTTATTCGGCTCAAAACTCGACATTTTCGCACGAAAAAAATTATGTGATGGTGATACAAAATTGCTAATATTTCAAGCCTCTGGTCTTGCCAGATGTCCAACCTTACCATATGACGTTTTACATCTGACAATTTCAACCATAACCTCCCGGTGGGACCATCTTTTGTCAAACGGCGGATACTTATTTGTACTCTCAATAATACACATATACATTGATTCAAAATATTGTTTGTGAATTGCGACGACGTTCATAGTGATTTGTACCATATTATAAGATACAACCTGATTTATGCGCATTAGGTGTGTTGTTCGATTATTTTTAATACGCGGCATGCGTGTTTGTTGAATCCCTGGTCTACTAAATGCATAGAATATTTCATAATTCCAAATTAAAATGAAATACTCAAATGAGAGTTCTACCTCCATGCATGTTTATTATAATTCCTTATTCCCTGACCTCCTCTAATGATTTATTTCGAAGAAAATATTTCGCCTACACATGAAGTCGAATCTGCAAACTACATGACTATCTTCTGCCTATACTACGCACGCTGTCACTACGCTATCGACTGCTTGCGGCTTTTCGATCGCAGATATGGCGTAACAGACGAAAGCAATTCCGGCTGAACTTCCGAATAGCAGTTACCTCCGATTTAGGTGAAATTTAGCGCAGGTCTGTTGTAATAATATAAGTCACTGCTTAAATGGATTTTTGGCGCATCGCAATAGTTTTGAATTATATAATGGTGATTTATACTATATTATATGGTACGACCTGTTATTTAATGTGCATTTTAATGTGCGTCCTACAAGAACAGCAGGCGAACTACGAGAAGAAGTGTTCAACTCATGTCCTACTCTTTCAATATAATAAATAACTATATAACATTGTAACATGTAACATAACATGTTAATAACATGTTACATGTAAATAACTATGTAACATTTTGTGAGATATACGCACAGTTTCTAAAATCACTAATAATAAGCCGTTTTTGCTCCTACTACCATAATTTTTTTGCAATAGTGACTTTTGAGAAGGTCTTCTAACAAATTGAATTCGACGAATATTAAAGTTAACCATATGCATTGTACAGACTTGAATAAAATAGTAGAAGTTTGATCTGAACGAAACCCAACGTACAGTATGCAATATTATTATGTCTGCGCGGATTTTGCGACAGCACTGAATTAACCATATGTATATTGCCAAGCCTTTTACAATAGTTAAGGCGGGATATACATTTACAACGATAAAAAAATCGATATCTTTTTTTTTCTTTAAGGGGGTAAGGTATTACATTTTTTGGCATTTTTTAAAGGAATGCGTAATATGTCAAGAATATTGTGTCAAAATTTCAAGACGATCGGAGCAAAATCGACGACGTTATGAGTATTTGAGCGTCCGTTGCTTCAGGCCGGGTTCTTGGGGTGAAATTTCGTAACTACACCGGAGACGGTGACTGAAAGACGTACAGCGGCGTTGTTAATGCAAAACCTTATGGTGAAGATTTTGTGATAAACAAAAAAGAATGCATAGGGCATGTCCAAAAGAGAATGGGAACACGTCAGCGTGAACTAGTAAAAAAAAGCGTAGTTGGCACAAAAATCAAGGCCGGAAAGATCGTAAAAAGAAAAAGCCTTTCTGGCAAAGGAAAGCTTACTGCTGAAATGATTGACAAATTGACTGTTTACTATGGACTGGCTATTCGACGTAATCATGATTTAGTTGAGAAGATGAACAATGCCATATGGGTAACTTATCATCACTACAGTTCAACCGACGAGAACCCACAGCACGATAAATGCCCGAGCGGCGAAGACTCCTGGTGCGAATGGCAGGAAGCTGCGGCAGCAGATGCTCTAGAATCATTCAAACATAGCTACACACCCCTTCCTACTGACGTTCTGGAAGCCGTCAAGCCCATTTATAAGGACTTGAGCAAGGACACAGCGATGTCTTGGAGGCTTCACGCAAAATAATAATGAGAGTCTCAATCAGCTTATTTGGAAAATCTCTCCAGTCAGTGGCACCTCTACAATCGTTGAAATTGCAGCTAATGTAGCTTCATGTACTCTCAATGAAGGTTCTTTTGCTTTGGTGGCCTTTATGCAAGAGATGCACATCGGTACAGGGCCAAGCTCTCACGAATGGGCGCGACAAGTTGACGAGTTGCGAATTAGTAGAGCAGAGGAGCAAGCGGCTCACGACTGTAAAGAAGGAAGAGTTTTGCGTGGACAAATGCAAAAACATGTTCTAGATCATGTTGATGGAAGCTTTTTGCTCGACGGACTTGGCATTGACGACTCTGTGTGGGTATAAAAAAATTATCGAGTTTTATCTTGAATTTTCCAGTGTGCAAAACTTTAAAGCGTTTTTCTGAAACTTGTCATGTTTGAAGTCCGTGTACGCCACAACTCAAAATCTACTGGACCAGTCGTTTTGAAACTTTGCACAGTACTTCTTCACACAATTCACCAGGTATTGTCGGGAGCTTTTTTGTTTTTTTTTAAATGATTATTAAATTTACAACAACAAATTAGCCGATTTTTTAGCGAATATCGGTTTTTTGGCTCCCAAGTGCTACGAAAAAGTTAAAAATCGAAAAAAAAATCCTCCCGTGGTTTCCTCGAAAAACATCTCCTTTCACAAATGCATTTTGATTGTTTTGTTCCAGGTGATTCTGTTGCGAGTTATGATGTACACCGCAAAACAACTTTTTTGCGAGGCGCCTCCGGAGATTTACTGTCATTCGCTCAATTTTCAATATGTTGCAATGAAAATTTAGGAAAATATTGTTCAAATCTTACATTATTATATGGAAATTGACTGAATAAACTAACACTATCTGTATCGCCAAAAAAATCTTAAAACCATGCCTTCTTTCTACCGAATTAACCTTACCCCGCCCTTAAACGATAGAACTATATGTATAGAATATTTTTCTGAAGTTTCAAAGCGAAATTCGAAAATCTTTAAATGTTACAGCCCGTCAACGCTGTGCCTTACTGTTCGGATTCGGAGCGAGCGTGAACTTCAAACGCGTTTTTCTCAAAACCGCATTATCGAAATTGGCGTGCAGGATTACTCAAAAACTATTAAGCAGATTGAGTTGAAACTTGGTAGAAATATTGATAATATTGGTACCTTCTACGTGACGAGAATTCTTTTTGAACAATTGAAAAAAAAAACTACTTTTTTAATCCACATTTTACAGAAATGTTGCGTAAAATGTTGATTTATTGTAAATGCGTGCCATTTTCTTAAATTTGCATTTTCTTCATTTTAATTACCCTCACATAGAAACTATACATGTTCTAACTGAAAAAATGTTTGAACTTTTTTGCAAATCAAAGTCTACAGGAAGCTAGACTGCACGCCGATTCGCAACTCCCGCGGCGACCTTGCTGTAACACTCCGCCACAGCTCCGTCATTTTAATGATGAATGAATTTAAAAAAAATGGTGTTGTATATTTAAATATACTATTAAAGTATACCTCAAGTTTGATAATTGTAGAATAATTATTTCTTAGTTCAAAATATCCCTCAATATTGCTTATTTTTTCCTGTCTAATTGTATATCCCGCCTTAATAATTATTACGGGGATAATAAATAGTCAAACGCGCCACCCGAATCGCATGTTTAAAAATACTTTTCGCTTATAGCTGTGTTAACCATATTATGATTGCAGTATCAATGAACTATAGGGAATTTGACTGTCCCATCTTTTACCATGTGCGCTATTTCCTAAATTCATGGACTTTTATCTTAATGTATGATGTAACACATGAAAAAATACGTATTCGTCATTTAATTCGCAGTGACAGATTCAGTTGGTATTCAAAGATCTTACATGCTAAAAATTTGATTCGATTCGGCATAGCGAATCCGGCCCACTTGAGACCCGGGTCGGGGTGACTGGAAAATCAAGAGAATGGACCTACAACATCAATCAACGTTAAATTAAAAAAAACCCTGCCGGCTATATAATTGTTTAAATGATGCCCACTTGTACATACACTCGATATCGATGATAACGTTTGCGCTGACGTTTAATTGACAAACGGATACGTAAAAGCGAATACTGACGAGGTATTAATTCTCTCGGCAGGATACATGGTACATGCGGATGCTTGAAGGGCTCTCGAAGCTTTGCGATCGTGACGTGGTCGATGAGAGCAAAACGGAGTGAAGGAGAGGGAGAGAGAGATATTATATAGCACGATATGCATACCATAAGGATCGCGGTAGATGTCTGGATAACTCTACCTACGTATGGTGCACCTACATATAGACGTATGTACGTTTATGTATGATGGGGAATGATAAAACGATAATCAATACTTGCACGAGGACGTTTGTATACCTCGAACGATAATCGAGTTTCCTTCCCCCTTTAGTGGCTTCAATTTGCATAAAAAAAGTTGACGTGGAATATAAACGATCTATAAGTAGAGGATATGCGTACAAGGTTTTTCTACAACCGGCTCCGATAAAACTCTTAAAAGGAGATGAGGAAATTCCAGTGATTATCACTCATACGGATCAATGTAAGTCGAAGAGAAATTTTAAGAAAACTTTAGGAGTAAATGTCTCTCTCAGTGTGTGATTTGTTGCAAATAACCAAAAGACAAATGCGCGTGTAGTGTTCGCTGCTGAAAAAAACACATTCAGAAAAGTAGAAGTTCTTTTTGCTTATGGAACCATAATTTCACTTCTGATCAATTTCTACTGAATCCGAAATGTCTACAGATATTTACAATAATGCAATAACAAAAACAAATATAAGTAGCAAAAATCGAAAACTAATATTGCTTTTTTCGGCTATGTACAGCCTATCAAACGACTTTGCATCAGATAGCTTCCGCCAACCTATGTAGGTAAACTTTTTTTTTAATGTACAGTAGACGTCCTGTTCAAAGTGTTTTATAGTTTCAGTGTTCATGGAAAACACCTATGAATCTTACATATTTGAGAACACACAGCAATTGCTCAACTCCTACTGGTCACAAAAAGATGGGATAGACTAAAATTCATCAAACAGATAACTGAAAAATGTTCAATATAGGGTGCATAGATTTCCATGCGTCAATTCGAACCATCATGACATAGGATCGTATGTATAGAGGGGAGCGTAACGAATCAAGTCCGGCACCTTCCATTGTGAAATCCGAAACCAACAGAAGCCTTAACACGGGTAACCGACAGGGAGGAATTTGAAGCGATGATTATTACGTTTGATCGGCGATATCACCCAATGAGCATCAGCCGTTATTTCAAGCGAGGCGTAAAAATAATCGTCAATTATTGCGATCCCCGTATACTGTTGTTATGGAATCGGCTTCGATTCGGCCAACGAAAGTTTCCAAGGTCGCGACGAAAATAAACGTTTTTCTGTTTTACGTTTCGATCCTTGATTCGGATCCTCTTCAGAATTTTATTTATTCTATAAATTATGTATTACAAATTACATGGATAGAGTTTACAAGATTTTGTATAATTGTACATTGTGTTACAAACGAGTTATAAATGTGTGTTAATGATTTGTGTAAATTGTATGTTAGTTTTGTTCTAGTTTGAATAATGGTGGTATTGTATGCGCAATCTATTGTAACATGTTAGTTTATTCTTTTCATTGCGTGGCAAGAGTGGTGTGTGAAAGTGTGACGGAAATAAACGTATGACAATAAAATTTCTAGTTTTCTTCTTTGTGCTTGGGAAGATATAGTTATTTTTATTTCATTAAATAAAAATTTAAAATTTCAATTGGTAAATATCACATTCACAGGACATTTCGTTAATTAAAGTCTTTTCCTTTTTTTCATAGATCGAGCTAAAAATTCTCTTACAATATTAAACCTTTACAGATGATAGAAATCGCCAAAAAAAACGATAAATCTTTAAATCGATTGGAATGAATAGTGCGAATCAATCCTCCGATGCATCTCCATAAGACAGGATGGCACCAGCATCAATTCTGTCTAATTTAATCGTCTTCCAAGCACAAACATAAAACTGGAAACATCGACAATATTCTGGATAGTCATTTGACATATTTCTTAACCTCAAAATCTATAATAGATAGTATCACACTTTTACACACCACTCTTGCCACGCAATGAAAAGAATAAACTAACATGTTACATTAGATTGCGCATACAATACCACCATTATTCAAACTAGAACAAAACTAACATAAACTTTACACAAATCATTAACACACATTTTCAACTCGTTTGTAACACAATGTACAATTATACAAAATCTTGTAAACTCTATCCATATAATTTGTAATTCATAATTTATAGATCCGAATCAAGGATCGAAACGTAAAACAGAAAAACGTTTATTTCCATCGCGACCTTGGAAACTTTCGTTGGCCGAATGGAAGCCGATTCCATAACAACAGTTATTCATCAACACGGCCGCACACAACTCGTACCGAATTGATCCCCGTATACATTTACATTTAAAGTATATATTTTCCCAAAATATCTATTAATACTACGTGTTATTTGTATTGTTATGCTTGTTATATTTTTGTTCCATAAATTGGAAACTCTGGTATGCATTATCTCTGGCTGAACAAGCGGCAGTCCCGACAACACTGTTCCCTTTACTCGGCTGTTCATCAGTGCTAGTAGTATACGATAGAACACAGTGCGTTGTCAGCATACAAATGAGATTATTGCGAGAAGGATATCGTACGAAGTAAGATCTTACGAAATTGAACTCGACTGGTACATCGGACCTGGCGGTTAATCTAAAAACCTCCGACTGCGATTCAAATTTGTTCCTTGTCGAGTGTACTTTTGTAATGTAGATAGGCAATCCCATAAGAAAGGTAACGTATATGAGTTCTCGATTCTATTGTCACGACGATAATCAAATTCATGCAACGGTAATGTTCCTACATCCAGTTCCAGCATGTTCATAACAACGGATTTACATAATGAATGCAGCATTCCTAGATGAAGAAAGACAAGCTATCCCGCTGACGTGAAACAAATGAAGCCTTACTGCAATTTGGTCTATGGTGACATTGAGTTCGTGCCATACAGGTATGCGATGCGGAAGAGGAAAGTGTCGAGATCATAGAGCTGGTATCGTATTAATTGAACGGCGACGCAGGCGAGTTTTACGAAGGTAGCGCGGAGCATCAAAACATGCGGGTTTCACGTAGCTAGTTACGGGATCAATTTCGAAGGGGAAACGCTCACTCGCGTCCGCGGTGATTATAAGGTAAACTAAGCGAACGTTTGAAAGGAGGGCGCGAGACAGGACCGCAAACAATGTACGAGGGAGGAATTCACGCCGCCTCGTTGTAGGGCAGGTGAAACCTAGCGCTTTGGTGGGGAACTTGTCAGGCTTGTGCGGCATACATTTATATAGCGATGCCGAATTCTGCAGCTCTGAATTCCCCATAAAATACAGGAGATATTCGTCTGGCTCCCTCTCGCTCTCTCTCTTCCTCTCTCCTCCACTTTATATGTACGAATACTATTGTTTATGTGCTTTGAATGAATCCGTTGGCACAGCTCTGCTTATTTGGTAACAGGTGTCCAATTTTCTCAAAATGATAGCGATTCGTCAGCAGCCACGATAGAAGTTGGTCGACCTCACTGTGCAATAGCAGCATTGCATAACAATATATAACTCCTCGAGTTTTCGTGTTTGAAGGGGTCTTCTTACTTTGGACGCTAAAAAAGGCAATTTTCATGCATTTTTTGATAGGTTTATTGATTAAGTTGTGACAGTTAATAAATACACTTCCGAAATACATTAAACATTTTTTAAATGTTTTTATATAATCCAAACAAACTTGATACGCGTTTTTTTTCGAAACAACGTTTTTCGACGGCTTGTTGATAAAATCTTCGAAACTACTGAACCGATCCTTATGAAACTTTAACCATATATTCTTCACAACTATAGCTATAGCGCATATCAAGGATTTAATTTTTTTTTTGATATTTACAATTTTTTTCGCCAAAAACGGTAAAAGAACACGTTTATTTGTTTTTTTTTCGAAAAATGTCCGCCATTTTGTTATTTTTGCATATATAAAAAATCATATGATATGCGCTACAGCCATTAACATACTGAATCTAATACCGTTTGATTTTTTTGTTTCGAATGAACCATCTCCGAGATTTCATCAACAAGCGCGGACCTTTAATTTTTTTAGGACATTTTTTTAACTGCCATTTTCGTGTATAAATAGTGACTTGGGTGAATAAAAAAATGTTTTTATGTATTTCGAAAGTGAATTTATTAAGTGTAACAACTTTTGTATCAATATCTATAATATAAGCTTATCAAAAAAATTCACGAAAATAGCCTTCTTTTAGCCTCTAAAGTGAGAAGACCCCTTCATATAGACCTGGTGTACGAACAAGCCAATCTGCGTTCGTTTCCGGATATTTCCGCAAGACTCGCTGCGTAAGTATTTATTCCGTTCAATCATGTACCCTCAATAATCGAACGCTACGGGAGAACCCACGCGAATTTTCAATTAGCAAATGTTTTGTAAATATCGGGGTGTATGCCAAAGTCGGCAATTTACAATTGGCAGTTGAAAGTATTGTTTATCTACGAAGAAAATTAATATTGAACGCGTTATATTTTTTTTTCAACATTAGCTGTTTATTCTGTCTCTCATATTTATGTTATTGTCACTATTATTTAGTATTGAAATTATCATTGTATTCTTGAGTCAAGCATGAATATACGGATGATGATATTTAGAATGCTAAAAAATAAAATACTAGTAAAACATAGCAAAGCTTAAAAAAAACACTGGAATATCTTTACATGAGATGAAAAAAGCGAATTGAATTCAAGTCACAGCTTTTCAATGTCCTGGATGATTTACCATATTGAAAAGTATCGAAAGAATTGCAATTCTGCAGGTTCGAGTATCGCCTGATAAAACAGGTAGACAGGTTTCCGGTCTGAATGCGAAATTTTCGAGTCAAAGAAGTTTAGTATGGAAGACACCGTGGTAGATGTAAAATATATTTGCCAGACGTATCTTTATATCATGCCAACAATGTGTGAGGACACGTCATTAGAAAAAAGTGTTACCGTGGGAGGTCATGGCTCGGATAACCAAGCCACGGGCAAGCTTAATCAAGTAGATTATCAAGCAGCTTCGGATTATAGAAGAATGGACGGCGTAATTTACGCGGAGTGATAAGGTCTTTTGAATTAGAACGTTTGGCGCGGTCCCTTTGAGCCATGAAAATTTTTCGACAAATGACATTGCGAAAGAAAGTCTCTTCGAGTCTTCTCTCTGCTTTGATTTTATTATATTCTGCACTTTGCACCACACACCTTACGCGTGTATATCAAGCCATTTCTCGCCACGTTGAGCAAAATTCGACCTTCAACATTAGCCTCCAAAATGTGATCTACAGCTTTGTACTGTTAAACCTGATTCTAGAGCAACTAGGGTAGCTTCCATTGAGCTCTAGGATCGGTGGCAATGGCAAAAAAAGTATCCAGGAAACCTCATTGGTAAAGTATTTATGTATTCGTTTCATTGGTAACTTTAGCGTTTGCTATTTTTTCTGTTTTTCTCGAAAAAATCATTTTTTTTCGACTTAAGGCAAACAGGAACAACATTGAGTTATATATACGAAAAAAATTTCGGCAGAAGAAAAGGAGAATAATAGAGGTCTGGAAAGCACAATGAAACAGTGGTTTGATAATGAACTACGAAGCATTCCTGTAGTACCGAATTTCCGACGTTCCCTTCGAGAGTACTAGGTAATTTTGTATTTCCAACTTTGAACGGGCTAATTTTGTAACTGGAAATTCGAGGACTAGCTCGGAGTATTCGACATCCGAGTGATCAAATCGATTCACGCATTTGGCACAGCCGCCAGTAACAAGATTCCGCCCAAGTCAGACACGAGTTACCATCAAACTTTGATCGATCCCCCCCTATCTACATTTACTGGAGGATCGAAATTGTTCCGGACATGTGTGAAGGGTGAACTAGGAATTTCCTGCCTCCCTCTTACACCTCCTCAGCCCCTTTACCACCCTCTCGCTGTCTCTTTCTCAGCGTCTCGAGCTCCGAATATCGGGGAACATGCGATGCATTTCAGAGCAGGCATGCGGGTGGGCCTTGCGTTAACCCGTCAGTGTGATATGGGGATTTCGCAAATAATTCTATGTATAGACAAACTAAGTGACGGTGGCGTCGTACAGACGCAGGAACTGACACTAGTAACACTGAGAATTATTGACTGGTACGGAAAGACGATAAGGCTTCGCTGCACATGGATTTTTGGGATCATCACATCACAAAGCATATGTCAGTTTTTGGCTTATGCACTTTGAGGTGACTGAACAATATTTGTTTCACATTTCCTGCTTAAGAAATAGAGAAAGAGGCTTCGTCACCAAACGATACCGTAAAACGTGGTTACTTTGACATTGAGGGTAACTTTGACAGTTTTTGGGGCTCGGTTTAAATGTGTGCGCAGCGAGCCCGCGTGACCTTCTGTGGCAGGCGGCGGGTGCGGGCAATAAACTTGAACAACAATTTGTTGTTTAAGTTTATTATAATGTTGGCAAAGTTGATTGTAATGTTGCTCAAGTTTATTTTGATCCCAATTATAATTATAAGACTGATTAAGTGTCTATAAGAGTACCCTAGGTACTTGATATTTTTATGCAAAATGATTCCTTAAGGGAGGACACCACTCTAACTGTCCATTTTCGACCGTTTTGTTTGTAATTTTATTTAAAGGAAGGAACAAATACATGGTTATGAGAACTTTTAGGTTTTATGAAGTATATATTGAAGTATGTAAAAAAATGTATTTGTCAAAAGAGTACAAAATGGCGGCGCACGCGTCGCTATAGCACTACTGGTTTGCAGCCAACCCTCTCTGCGGCACGCAGCACAACTGTTGTAAATTTAGTCGAGGAACTAAGAGTGAAATATTTTCGTTAATTATATTAGTTTCAGCAGTCAAGTACGGGGGGAAATTGAAAGATAATGAAAAATTAAAAAACAGAGACGCGTTTGAAAAAAGTTCGTTTATTCGATCATAATTTTAATATCAAAAGTGATTTTCATATCAAAAGTGATGTATTTTGATGTAAAAAGCGCTCGTACTTGACTCTTAAAGCAATCTAAGAAGCTACAGTTAAAATTTCACGTCGATTGGACGAATATGTCCGAGTTCTGTTGCGTGCCGACTTCAAAAGCATGGTTCTGAGAAAAGCATTTTATTGTAGAGAAAAGTATTTTATTTATAAAAAATTTACACGAAATAAATTCAATGTATGCTTAATAACATACTTTTTTCAAAATCCCAAATAAATAATCCAGTAGACAGAAAATCGGTATCACCGACCTTTTTTCGGTCTGTCACAGTGGTGTCCTCCTTTAAGGGAAGGTTCTGCCTTGTTGGGCCAAAAAACGTTCGATTTTTCATCAATTTTTCATGCGATAAGTATTAAATATAGAATGTTGATATTTGGTGTGTTGACTAAGCGGTCTTTATTGAATATCAAAATATTTTTTAAATTTTGACAAAACATGGTGGTGGGAGTGGGAGGAGCCACGTATGTCGGTGCGCGGGCGATGACATTCTTCGCTTGCGGAAGTCCTAGGTACCGGACAGGGGATCTGAAGCAAAAAATCAAACATGTTTTTACTTTGTACAACATTGTGCATAAGTGGACCTAGAATCAAGAAGAAAAATAAAAAAAATAGTAAGCAAAAAACTGCGAAAATGTTTGGAAAAAAACCAACCTGCTTCCGTTTGCTCACTATTTCTTTATTTTTCAATTTTTCTTCTTCATTCTATGTCAACTTGTACACAATATTGTAAAAAGTAAAAATATGATTGATTTTTTGCTTCAGATCACCTGTCCGGGACTTAGGACTTCCGCAAGCGAAGAATGTCATCGCCCGCGCACCGACATACGTGTCTCCTCCCACTTCCACCGCCATGTTTTGTCAAACTTTAAAAAATATTTTGATGTTCAATAACGACCGCTTAGTCAACATACCAAATATCAACATTCTATATTTAATACTTTTCGCATAAAAAATTGGTGAAAAATCGAACATTTTTTAGCCCACCAAGGCAGAACATTCCCTTAATAAAGATAACAGTTTGATAGTAAAAAATCGTATTTTTAAATTTAATTCTATGTATAATGCATACAATTTAAATTTTTGAAATCAAAATGATGTCAAAGTAACCCTTAATCTTTGACATAAGTTGCATTTCAATACTTTGTCAAAGAAGCCCCACACTCGAGGTTACTTTGACACTTTTGAAAAAAAAAAATATTAATTTGGGCTTTTGGTGGGGCTTGACTTTCTCATACATTTGATAGCCAAAGAACACATTGTTCTATTGGAGTAAAAAAATTGGAATTTGGGATGTTAAAAAAAGTTACCTACAAAAAACTTGCAAAACCTGTTCAAAGTAAGCCGTTTTATGGTACTTGAAAAGCTGTTTTTTATGCTCCTTACTCATTGAAGAACCCGCTTTGCATCAATCAGGGATACTGCAGGATTAAAAAATAATAGAAAACGAAACCAACAATCCTTTTTTAGTCCGTCTGCCACAATTTTGCAATAGCTGCAGTTTACCATCTATCGTACTGAAACTTCGCAGGCAGACGGTTTAAGGTATTCCTTTCGCGGAGGGCCGTATTTTGTGGGGGCATAAGCAGGGCCCTTCTGAATCATCGGTGATTTACAGTTGCACTTAACAAAAAATAAGTTACAATCAATAATTATACCCAACGATAAACTGGAATAGAAACTTTCGCACCAATTTAGTAGATTTAGACATTTTTACATTTTCACTAGTGACATTTTTTCAAGTTTCATCGTTGATATTTTGTTTAAACGTTCGGCGACCCCCTGTTTTTGTTTCCGTTGCAGAATCTTTAGAATTTTTTACACGCGTAGAATAGTTTACATCAGGCATCTAGAGTTATTTAGTGTATAAACTATTAGATAAAAAAGGGACCAGCATGTCATCTCCATAAAGCAGCCGTATAAATGAGACATTTTTTAGTCGTAATTTTTCGATAAAAGTTCGGCCCCTTGTCTTGAAATTTTACCAGTATACTGGGATGTATTTTTTACTTGTTATAGACGAAAATCAGTTAATTGTTAAATGTTCGGGTCAATGAAAGGACTACCTCATATAGCTGTGGCAAAAGGTGTGGCAATAAATATATACGTGCATCTAGTTTATAAATGAATTCTCCCAGCCATAGGAGACATCGATGAAAAAAAAACCTTGTGTCCCATTAAGTATGCTATCGCCGGATAAAAAATTTAAGGGGTTGCACGATCTACAGATTTTCAACAAATCGTTTTTTAAGCGATATTCATTATTTATACTTTTACGAATATTTTAAACATTTAAACATGTCAAAGTTCCAATTATTACCGGAGTAATTGGGATAATAATCCCAATGCGAACTGAGCGCGGTAGAAAGTAGGCCCGCATCTCAGGTAGCGAGCGGACAGATGCGAGCGAAGCCTTGACAAAAGGGTTGAATTTACACAGCGAGGGTACAGAAAGTTGGGACTCGTTTAAACTCTCTGAACATTCAAAGCTGTACACTCAGTTTGGTTTATTGTAATGCAGAAGAGTACAGACCGCCAAGTGTATTACGAGAAAACAAAAAAAAAACATTTCGTTTATTTTTAAAAAATTGAAAAAATGCCGATAAAAGTAAGTCTTGAGAGAAAACGCAAAAGAGAAGCAGTTGGACGCCCTCATCGGAGCATGAAGAAAATACACAATTGGCCCAAGCACACTGCGAGTAGCCGAGAACTTGGATGCCCAGCGCATATCGACAGCCAATATAGAGCCCAGCAAGACACCAAAGAGGCCAGGAAATTGAAAAAAGCCGCTCAAAAGGAGTCAGAGCACATTCCAACATCAATGGAATACGTCATGTATGGTCCAGAAATCGCAGATTGAATGTAATATAAAAAAATATTTGATTTTAAGACGCTGACGCGGTGCTTTTTTCTTGAAACTACTTTTTTCAAACTGGTGGACAATATATCTCGAGATTAGAGAGTACTCAACCGATTTCGATGGAATTTATAGCACATATTCCTTATAATATTATCTGGGATGTAAGATACCATTTTTTAAAATTGGATACCGCGTTCATTCTTTATTAATTTTAAAAACTCAAATTTTGGTGAAAAACAGTTTTTTTCTTCAAATAGCTATCATTTCTACAAGAAAATTCGGTTTTTCTCCATATGCTACACTTTCGCTATTACCTTTCTTTAGAGAGAAAATTTCACTTTCGGCAAGATTTTTCAGAAGAGGGTCCTAGTAGATGACTTATGTCTCCGCCATCTTTTAATTGTTTTTATTCGTTTTGTTTTTATTTTCGTGGAACTACAATGTATTTAAACATTATTTGAAAAATAAACATTATGTTATATATTTCCTAGTCGTGTGGAAAAAAAATGTTACACCTATTTTTCCAAGCGCCAAGATGCTACCCGTTAAAACCGTCCTTAAAGCTATGAAAAAAAAAAAAAAAAAATCTGTCGCCTTAGTCGCGAGCTATCAGCTGGCGAAGTCGTTAGCAGCTTATCTCCGCACTCCCCACCGTTATTCTTGGAATCATCCGATTAAAAAATCCATAGTAATTAGTAGATATATCAGTAAGAGAGTGCTTACAAGTAAATTTGTAGTGGTGAGAATAATCAGTTTTGGAATAAAAAAGACAAAGGGTTGTTAATTTCACGAGGCTCGGACCGACATATGTTTCACAGTATACGAAAAAAATTATATGTTAAAATATTGATAATTATCGATGTCCAAAAAATTTTAATTTTTAAGAGGGGTGGTAGAATTGGTCGGGTCGGGTCGGGTCGTGTAATTAGACTAACATTCGGATCGAGTACCCGGGTACCGGGAAGTAATTTTTCGGGTACCCGTGATCGGACGGGTATTTTCGAACTTTTTCCAGTAACCGAGTTTTTCCAGTACTCGTCTCACCTCGGGTACTCGATAAGCCGTGTTGCCGGAACAAAATTTCGTTTCATAGTAGATAACGCCTGGAAAACGTATCAAAACGGACGAAATAGACTTTAGCTTTGTGTTCTCTCCCCTCCGCCGATAGGTTGGAGTTCATAAGAAATCCAAATAATTGATTTAATAATTATAGTATTTTTGTTATGTGTTTATTTACAATTTTTTCCGGCAAACTTCTTTTAAGACACTCGTATTTCAGGAAATATTGAGATATTTGAATGTCGAAAAACTGAATAAAAGCTACATTCTTCGTCGAATTTTCATTAATTCTGTCTGCTAACTTGTAATTTCTGTAGTGCTAACTTGTAATTTCAGTGATTCATTCTTCTTAATTAAATGTTTTGTTATTATTTATTTTTTTCCCAGAAAAAAACTTGTTCTTCAAACGCTTATATCTCTGAAACTAATTAAGATATTTTCAATTTTAAAACGTCAAATGGAAGCTACATTCTTCTCGCTTCGAATAAACGCAGGGCATTGAATCTTGGTCTTTTAGGGATTTTTTCTCCATTTAAAACCCACGTTAAAAAATTCAAAACTTCAAGGCGTTTGCCAGAACAGAAGATATTTATTGTAAATTTTTTTCCTCTCGCACACTTTTTAGTGTTGCCGAAACGCAACTTTCCTGCACTATAACAATACGATTCGCCAAAATCGACCGTTTTTCACTCCGCCCTAACAGACACACACACACACATAGAATACAAAAGTGAGACGAAAAAAGATTTTTACGGTATTATGATTTATTCGTTTTATCGCCTGCTTCGAGTGTTCGTTTTCTCCCATTATTTGACCGATACACCTAGATAAAAAATAAATGTAAATACAAATAATAGATACGGATCTCCGAGTCGTTTATGAATATTCGAAGTTTACGAATACCCGAAGTTTAAGAGTATTCGACGTCTACGAGTATCCAACATTTGAGAGTACCCGATGACCAAATTCGGGTACCCGATAGTGGCGTGTAATGCAAGAACGTAACCCGTCGGGTACCCGATCCGACCCGAACATCGGGTACCCATACACCCCTAATTTTTAGCAATGACCAGAATGATTCGAGCAGGTTTCGACAGTAATACATTTTTCATTACAAATTAAAATCATTTTCGTATCCAAAAAGCTGCGGGCCCTCTTTGAATGAGTGCTCCGACCGCTCTTTATTATTGAAAGACTTTCATCTTCCATGCCTAGCAGAATTATTAAGAGTATCGATTGACGAGAAAACTGCATTGAAACTTTTCTTGAGATTCGAGATGTTCCCCGATACCGAACTGAGTCTGGTGATTGGTGTAACGAGTCGCGAAAAAAAATCCTCTTGAATTATTTTTCCGACGATGCTTCGAGCTTTGTCGATCGATAGTAAAAAACAGAGTCGAGGTAACCCTGGAGGGAACGGTATCGTGGTTGTGCATCCTTCCTCAGACGACAAAGAGATTTCAAGATTACGCACGAAAAGAATAAAGCAATGATGAAGATAAAGACTTACGTGTTTGGAATTGTTTTTTTAACTGGTTGGCCGCTGATGATCGTGCTCCGTACGTTATCAATGATTTGTTAGCTTCTTCGAGAAGCCGAGTGCATTCCTCGATTTTTCCAGTCAACTGATCGCTGAAATGATGAACAAAAAAAATTGCCAATTCATACATTAAAATACCACTACTCGTTGATTTTGACAAAAATCGTCCAATATGTTGAATACTCTATTAACTGGTTATGTCTGGTTGTAACAGTCGAAAACAGCTAATTTTTTTTTTTTTGTTAAATAGAAAATCATGATGATACATTTTTATACAAATTAGATATTTGAGAAAGTGTCATCTGAAGAACGCTCTGTAATTTTGTAGTGTAACATTTTTTTTAATATTAACCGATTTACAACCGAACAACTCGAAAACGTCTTTCGCGGTGAGCAATGCCCTTCGGAACCAGTTTATCTAATATCACAAAATCAAACAGATTTCTTTACTATCCTATAATTAATCGAAGAAATTTCCGAAACGTCAAATTAAAAAAATGGCGCATGTTCAGAGGGAGAGTCTTGATTTTTGCGAAAAATGGGCAATTGTCGTTTATAAAATTGAAAGTATACATCAGAAAAAAAGCTTTGATCAAATACTATATTTTTACATCTAGAAAAAGAGCTAAAGATTTCAAAAAGATCGATGAAGTCATTTTTTAGACGTTCTGCTCAGCCACTTTGAAAACGTACTTTCAAGGAAAAAGTCTCGAACAACGCTTCGAGCGGTCCAACGTGCGGCAGCATAACAGCCTCTAAATCTGTCAAGTTTGATCCGATGACCTTAAAATTTTCATGCAACATTTATAAGATGATATCCTGCCACAATATATTGGTTCTGAAAAAGGGATTTTTTTACCTTAACAAGTAGCTATAACCTGCTAAGGGACTACATATTTAAAGGTCTGGTCAAATGTGTCAAAAGGTCTGGTCAAATACCAGGAAATTCTTAAGTCCGTAGTTCTCTAAAAAGGGACATATATAATATAAGTAAAGAAATGAAAAAAATCGCAAATATAATAATACGGTTAGGCAACATCTGACGCGTATTTAAGATTATTTGCACCTATTTATAAGGAGCTGTTTTAAATTGATATTGGACGGGCAGTCATATATGTCATATATATATAACTCCATAAAAAGTTCAGATCACGTCGCTTCTACAAAACGTAAAATTGAATAAAACGCCTTCGTCGCTACAGTGTCGCGTGAAGCATTTAATAAAAATCCTACGAGAGACATCAGATCGTTTCGCCACCCTTTAAACGATACTATATTTTTACTATTGAATCAGAAGTGGAAAAAGGGAAGGCCACTGGGACCAATTCTCCCGTGCAACGATTGCTGGAATCGATGCACTCACTTTAAATGAGGTATTGCACGTCCGGTCGATAAAAATCCTATCGTCGAGTTTTCTGCTAGACGGCTGTCATATTGATCAAACGAAGAGGTAGACGCTGTTCGTCTGTTAACAAAGCGGAAGCTGTACCGCTCGTCTTCACGGCGGCGCAGTCGGTATGCGCCTTCCTCTTAAGAAAGTTTCTCGCTCGACTGTTCATTAAGGAGGTTGCTTAGCGATCGTTAAATAGTAAGAATTTGACGAAATGTAATGAGAATATTTGCGAATAAGTGTTACAACTCCGTGTAAAATTTCAAGTACTAAGTCTGCGTGATTGTCGAGCAAATAATTATTAAAGTTAGGCTTTTATACACGGGGAACATAGCAAAAGATTTATGAGAACTCTAATCCGACTGTCGTAACATAATAACAATAGTAAGAATTGAATGGAAATCGGCAGAAAAAAAATCTTGTGATTTTTATGAATAATTTTAACCAAGCGTACAGCATTTTGTCTGTCGCGTTATCGAGATATTCGTAAAATAAAACAGGAAATTTCAGCTGATTCGCGTAAAAGCGCCCTACAGCACGTGGCATCGCTGTTGTCAAGTCAGACATTTTGAATGGGCACTAAAATTTGAAACGCATCAACTATAGTTTCGTTGCTATAAATTTCTTAGCGCGGTTTCATAAAGAGTATTTACATATTTTGAATCATTCTTTACAGAAGCTGCAGTGCGCGTGTTTCGACATAACCTTCAAATCAAATACGCGTCGTCCCTCGACTGCACATTCATTTTCCGGCTCAACTACTTTTTTCCGTCGCTTTCCAGGTTGTACTTGCTCCAACCGTTGATTGTACTGTTTTTCAGTTTGCATTTTTCCCTTCCATCTTTTCATTTTCGCTGAACAAAAAATCGGAATTAGCGAAGGATGTTTGACAGCTGTGCGCTCACGATGTGGCGTTCGTATCTGAGCTCAGTGATACCAGTTCCTGAGAACTAAATTGCGCGTTTGCCAAATTTCGACTTGGTTAATAACATATTCGCGATGTAAATAAACAAAAAACATTAATAACATTTCTAAACAGCCAATTATATGCATTGCACATATTTATTAGCGGAAATTTATTTATTTTGCGTAACCGAAAATATGGTTATTCGGGGTTGGCAGCCGTTACAGGTTTTCGTGAATAAGCATATGCGTTCCCCCCTTGCCGCCTGCCCTGCAAAGACCCTGAGCAGCCTCCTTAACCCCTTGACTGTGAGTGACGCGCATAGGAGCAAAAAAATATCATGCCCCTATACGTGTCATGACACAAAAATGGTACGACTTTTTTTTGCTCCTATGCGTGTCACTCATAGTCAAGGGGTTAACACTACTTCTTGTCAGACCCAGTGGTGTGGCACGGAATGACCGTTTCCCGAGTTCAACTGTCACAGATTCTGAATACGGCCTGGAGTTCATTTATAATCTTTCTGACGTTGAAATACAGTCGCGTATTCTTATTAAGAGCTATTCTTAGTTTAATCATTGATTTATACTTCCGAAGGTACCGGTTTGAAGAAATATACGTGTAAACGCAGCCCTGTTTACAACGACGCATCGTGTAAGACCAGAAGGTGAGTCTGCTCGAGACTACTGGAATGAATCTTGTTTTTCGGGGGTGGTGGTAAAGTGGCTTGATTTTATAGAATTACTTTTCATAATACTTTCGTTCCTGAGATGTTCGTCCCGTAAACTATCGGCCTAGATATCGGCCAGGTCGGCAATGCTATATTGCGGAATCCTGAATATGACTGTCCTTTTCTACATTATCTTTAATTGAGTTATTCTTTCACACAATGCACATTCTGTACGTGTTGTGTACTGTAAAAAATGATATGAAATTTACAATACATTTAAGATACAAAGGAATTGAATTTTACGAACTCAGTAGATGAAATTAAATTTGAAACACTTGTACCGTAAATTTAAAACAGGAACATGAAATTTCAAAAACAAGTTTGTAAATTTGTGGAAAATGTATTGTATTAACCCGTGTCTTCCTTTGAAAATTACTACAGATGTATAATAAATCAACTATAAAAAACAGAGCATTGAAAAAACGAAACAAGTTTGAAATTTATTTACAGCTGCCTGAAAAATATAATATATGTGAAACTGAATTTTACGATACGTACAATGCATGATCACAACAGATTTATTTAAAAGAGCGAAACTGGAATTGAAAAACAAATCATAAACGCTGATGAAAATCACATGAATCAATGTGAAAATTATATTAAATTTACACTACATTTAAGGCACAAAAGAATTGAATTTTACGAACTCAGTAAATGAAATTGAATTTAAGACACTTGTACCGTAAATTTAAAACAGGAACATGAAATTCTAACGTGGATATAGAATTTAATAGATGCAACATGGAATTTCCAAGACAAAAGCCACTGAGAATAACAACTGTTTGTCAAAAACAAATCACAGTTAAGTTGAATTTAATGTGTTCGTATATTAATATTGAAGAAACATTTCATGATTTTCATAATTATTGACCCGGGCGATATCTCAAAATCATATGAATTTCAAATACATGCGTGCAGTGGACAGAGATGGGCGCGCGGTCGGTGTACGGGCTCGGCGGTCACTGAAGTTAAAAGCAGCATTGGAGGCTGCCAATACTTGGAGCGGTGACCGCTTGCCCGTGCACTGGTTTGCGCGTCAACCTCTGAGTGGGAGGCAGTTTTTCTGCGTTTCTGATGGTAATACAACTGAAACTCAGCCGAATATAAGCCGCCTGTATAGGCCCAGGTTTTCCGCAGTTTCCCTGGGCCCTCGTGCAAATGCGATACAGTAGTGCATTAGGAAAGAGTGGATGCGGTCGACACTCTGGGGGGGGGGGGGGGGCTCTAGAAGGAATGTAGAGGGAACTGTGGAACGATTGTGAATGATGGAAGGAATAAAGGAGGGGACGGTAAAAGGGGAAGGACACCGTTCCTCTGAGGAATACATATATAAAGAAAAAAAAACATACATGCAGTGATTTCACTGCATTTAAATTTTATTATTCAAGTATTCAATATTAATTATGGGATAAAGCTGCGAAAAAATCATATACACAAGTATCACGAAAGCATCATACAGTACATGAATTGAATGGTCTTAATTTGATAATTTTTACATAAAAACGAATTGCAATTATCAATTTCTGAAATAAACTTAATACTTAGGATCTGTAATTTTAGTACACACCCGTATATTGATATTAGCAAATGATTCTTGAATTTAATATACACTCCTATTTTGATATCAGCAAATGGTTCTTGATTTCAATATACTTGGATGTGATTATTTCTTTACATGTGCATTATTTTTCAAACGCACAAGTATATTAATATTACAGAACTACACTTTAATTTTTTAAATAACCTGTTTTGGAATTTCAAAATCCTATCTGAAATTTCATAAGCGGTACCCGCATAAAAACTTCCTACACTTGTATATTAATTTTGATACAGAAATTTCTTACAGCGTGTCCAATGAGCACCTAAACGAATAATTGTAATTATAATACGTAGAACTCGGACAAAGTATAAAAATTGCTTTGGTTGTTGCAGTTGCCAGATTTGTAGGTGCCATTCGTTACTGATACTCCCATTTGGGGAGGTTTGAAAAGATTTCGATCAAGTCTATGTAGCTTGCAATCACGCAAATATTTTGGCTCTGGAGTTCAAAGACTGAGAGGTCTTTGCGTGTTGGGCATTTCCCAACCGCTATGATATTGATGCCTTGCGGCCTTGATCATTGAGCCCGTACTCACAATCACCATGCTGCTTTTATGTGCAATCTATGAGCAACCTTGCAATTACTTTAGATCCAACATTTTTCAACAGACATACGCGGGTACATAGAGATCAGAACTAAAGCGACATTGTCGTGAACTGCGGTCTATCCCCTTTATATCCCCTTGATACTTATTTTACGTGATATTTGTTGATTTCACTGACAATGAGTGATCAATCGTAATAGCTTCCTTATTTGGATGAGGCCTGGTGGTGGGACTTTGTACGTTAAGGGGTTACCCCCACTTGCGATTTTGAAAAAAATCGATTTTTTTTATTGCATTTTTTTGAAGTATAAGTATCTGAGAATATGTCCTGAAAATTTCAAGTCGATCCGAACAAAATTGACTGAGATATGAGCGTTGAAAGAGAAGAATCCGTTGTGTAAACGACCGGCTAGTCTGCCGTCTGGCGCGCTCGACCCTCTCTCCGACCTTCAATGCATTGTTTGATGAAAAGGGTCGTATACCTGGCATTCACAACGTTCATATAATAGACTGGAATTTATAAAAACGTATTTTCGTTGTCTGTTATGGTCTAAACTCGTCAGTGCAGCTCGAAAGTTCGACTATATAAGACGTATATTTCGCCGTCCATAATATTATAAGCGCAGTTTTTATTCATTTTACATTCAAAAATGGATCGAAAAAAAGGTTCGCGACAAACAAGAAGCAGTGATAATTTACGGAAATCTCGACCAAATAAAAAGGAAGGGTGTTTTTAACCCTAAGCTGGCCGAAACGGAAACTGAAAGTTTCAGCACGTCTGCGAAGAAACTGAAAAATAATATTGATATGACTGTGAATCAAAGTCCTAACATTGAATATCGGATTTTGAACTTTTGGGTTGTGTTTGCTGCTATTTCAAATTTAGTTAAGTGCAAAACGTGTAATGGAAATATTACATTTGAAACGGCAAGTGCAAGAGGACTAGGCTTCAAAATCGTTGTGAAATGTGACTCATGTGCAGATAATTTGATACCATCTTCTCCTTTTTTGGAACATTCGTATGAAATAAATCGTCGATTTATATTCACCAAGCGAGTTCTCGGCATAGGATTGGCTGGAGCACAAAAAATTTGCGGGCTTATAGACATGCCGAGGTTTCTTACGGAGACTACATATTCAATAATTTTGAAAAGTATTTATGAGTCTGTGAAAACATGTGCAGATGTAATAATTAAAAAAGCTGCACGAGAAGAAATTGAAGATACACCTAATGCAGAAGGCGATGCAACTCCTCAATTAACAGTTTCCGGAGATGGATCCTGGAGGAAGCGAGGATATACGTCGTTGTTCGGAGTCAGATCAGTCATAGGCTACTACAGTGGAAAAGTACTTGATCTTTTGGTAAAAAGTGCGTATTGTAAAATGTGTGAATCGTGGAAACATAAGCTAAATGATGCGGAATACGAAGAATGGTACGAAACACACGAAGATAACTGCAGTGCAAATCACGAAGGCTCCTCGGGAAAAATGGAGGTGGACTCCATTATCGAAATCTTCAAGCGTTCAATAGAAAAATAAAATGTCCTGTACCGTTACTATATTGGGGACGGAGATTCGAAAACGTACACTGGGCTAGTAAATTCTCATCCTTACGACGACGTAGAAGTTATAATAAAAGAATGCATTGGTCACGTCCAAATGCGTATGGGATCCCGCCTTCGTAATTTAGTAAAAAAAACAAAAAGCTTGGTGGTAAAGGACAGCTGACAGGAAAATTTATTGACAAGCTCACTGTGTACTATGGACTTGCTATTCGACGCCATTCTGCTTCTGTTCACGATATGCATGAGGCAATATGGGCAACCTTCGATCATTACAATTCAACCGATGCAAATCCACACCATGAGAGATGTCCAAACGGTGAAGAATCGTGGTGTTCGTATCAACGAGCTCAGGCGAGAAACGAGGCTTTCCAACACGATTACAAACCACTTCCCGTGCAGAAATTTTTTGGGGACTCCCCAGATCCTACCAGATCCCTATGGGGATTTGATAGGGACGCCCCAAGTAAGGAGTCCACACTGGAATCCAAATAGATTTGTTGGGGATTCCCCAGGTTCTACCAGATCCTTATGAGGATTTGATATGGACACCCCAGGTAGGGAGACCACATTGGAATCCAAATGGATCCTGGGCTGTTTCCAGATTAACGTGGTTTGAGAATTTTTTTACTAGAAATTATATAAAATAGGATTTCGCGACGCTCTGTAAAAAATTATTCTTTGATGGTCCCGTGCACAGATTTGCTTAGGAGTTTCAAGATGCACCAACGTGTTTCTAGGAATTTGTTAGGATATCGAATAATACAATATATAATTATATTCTTTAGTAACTTCTTTACTTTAGTGCTTACCCATATTGTATATTTATAGTTTGTTATGGGCTAGTATTTTTTATATGAATAAAAAAGCTTGTTATAAATTTTAATATGCACACTTTTTGAATTTTTAATACTTGTGCGCATAAAAATTTGTTTTGGACGTGACGGCAATCGGGTTACGATTGCGTCTGCGGTTTATCGCTGTGGGTGTGGAGTTTTGTTAGAGCGGCTTAAATGAGGTTTTAAAAGAAAATTAAATGTAAGTATGAAATCATATTTTTATAAACATGATATCTATTACACATTCGCTTAAGTTTGTAGCCCGTAACATCAATTTCCACCCGACCCGGTGGATTTTTCATCGGGATCCAATAGGGATTCCCCATCGGGATCTAACAGGGATTCCTTGTCGGGAGCCAATAGGAATTCCCTATCGGGATCCAATAAGGATTCAGAAAATCGCTTCCGACAAAAGAAAGACGTCGGGCGATAGAACATAAGCGGCGCAGGGTACATATATATTCGTGTCGTCGTTGAAAAGCGCGCGACGATCGAGTTACTGCGCAATCGCGATCGTAAAATTTATTTACTCCAAACACGCATTAATGTTTGTTACATTCCAATGATGCAAGCATCAACCTTATTAAAGTGTTTAAATTTTATATAATATGAAAAGTATTCAAAGAATATCCCGCCCATAACTGCACAAGTATTTTTGCTTAATAATAGTATAAAAAGTGTATAAAAACTACGTTACAGCATAAGAAGTATTTAAAGTATTTTTAAAAAGTTCATAAAGTATAAAAAGTACTCGAAGATATAGATATAAGATATAAGTATTCGAAGAATACTATACAAAGCACTATAAATATTCAGTATGGGTAAACAATTAAAAAAAAAACAAAATAAGTATATTGTGGTATTCAATATGTACTCCTTTGTAAACAATAAATTGATCTCTTTAGTGTATCGATGCTTTTATTTTTTGTAGCATTTTGGGCTTACAGAATGCGATATGATCGATCAAGCATCGTATCGGATTCCGTTCAATACTGTGGGGAAGCTTTAAGATTCTTACATTGGATTCCGATGGGAAATCCCTATTGGATCCTAATAGGGAATTCCTATGGAATCCCTATGGAATCCCGATAGGAATCCCTACTGGATCCCGATGGGAATCCCTTTTGGATCCCGATGGGAATCCCTTTTGGATCCCGATGGGGAGTCCCTCTTGGAATCCAATGTACGAGCGTGACGTTTCCTGATAGGGATCCAATGGGGTGTCCCGTTGGATCCCTATCAGGGAGTAGGAAGAAGTAGGGGAATCCTATAGGATTCCAAACACAATTTCTACCTGGGTTCCATCAAATGTATTGGATGCCATCAGACCTATATACAACGATCTGAGTAAGGAAACTTTACTCGAAAGATGCGTCGGTGGCTTCAATCAAAATAACAACGAAAGCTTCAACCAACTTATTCGGAAAATCAGCCCAAAAATCGTCTCGAGTGGAGCAATCGTTGTAAATTTAGCAGCTTATATTGCCGTTGGACTATTCAACGAAGGTTCAAAATCATTATTATTTTATTTGAACTCAATCGGCGTGAGCTGTGGAACCAACGCGCACGAATACGCTGATAAAATGGACTAAGCACGGATTGCACTGGCAGAGAGACGTGCGGCCGAGAGCACTCGTGAAGGAAGAATGTTACGAAGGCAACACCAAATTTCCGTTTTGCAAGCGGCATCGTCGGCGGAAGAACTTCTGTATGGGCCCGGAAAAGATGACTCTATGTAAGTTTACAAAAAAAAATATTTTCTTCGTGTAAACTGAAATTGAAACTTTAAACGCGTTTTTCTCAAAATGGCATTTCTGACGTCGGTGACCAAGATTACTCGAACACTAATGAACCGATCTTCTTGAAATTTTGCAGGCTTATTTAATACATAAAAATGTAGTCTTTAATCGTTCGATTTTTTTTTTCGAAAAAAATGGCCGTTTTATAGCCAAAAACGGCCGTTTTTTTCGTTAAAATCGAACCATTACCTTTGACTGTCCGCCATTTTGTGAAAAATGAATATTTTTTAAAATCCTTCGATTAAAGACTAGTTTATACTTATATTTGACTAAATGCATCCGCATTTTTTTTTCAGATGATCCTTTTCGCCGCAATGTTGGTCACCGCAAACCGTGTATATAAAAACATTATTTCATTGACGGCCATTTGCCACTAAACAATGTAATATTTTTCAATAAAAAAATGACTGAAAGTTCTTCAAGATGTGTTCTTTAAAATGGTCTATTGATCGATTAAAAAAGTTTTGTAGTTTTCTTTAAAAAAATTCATGAAAAAGGCCTTTTTTTTGCGCTACAAGTGGGGGTAACGCCTTAATACAAAATCTCGACCATTCTTTCGAAGGCGACAAACTCTAGCCGAGCTGATAATGTTTCAAAAAAGTCTGTTTATTCATCGCGATCATTATTTTTGCCGTCTTTAACCCTGGCTTGATGCCGAGGTTTTTGCCTTTCTGTTCCGCTCGGGTGGCTGCTTCCTGCCGGTGGTTCCGCTTCTGGCAAAGTAATTCACCATGGATGGTTCGTCGCTTCCGTATTCGAAGCTTTCTTTTCACATAGATGTTCTCAACCACCCTGCTACTTGTTGGGAATTACTAAACTAAGGGAACAGCCCAGTGACTTGTTCCTCGTCGGGATTAGAATTTATGATCTTTATTTCGTTGTACACGTGGTACGCTATTTTTCCATCAGTATACCGCCATTTTCCGAGTGGCCGTACGTTTTTCGTCTCGAATATTTGTCAATGGCGATCACGGGTCGTCCTCCGAAGGAGAAACGTCTCGTCTCGGCTCGATTTCTGGCTTGTGTTAGGTGTCCAACTCTTTTATATTGCCTTGATCTTTAAAACAAACGTTATGTCATCGCGATTAGCTAAGGATTGGATGACATAATGTGACCGAAAATTTCACTTCGACAGGAATCATGCGCACAAGTTTCGCCTGAGTTGGTAACTCTATCGCTTCACACTAGTCATATCGCTGATCATACTTGTGACTTGTACAATCCATATCTTTAATATGTGTAAAAATTGTAATAATTAAAATTTTCCATGTGTACACTGTTGAAACAATGTTCACATTTAACTAGAAAAATGAAAAAAAATAGTTATTCCAACGTTTTGCGCAGTATTTCTCGGTTTGATATTTGGCAACATAGGTTCTATCTCCGTCTCTTTCTACTCAACCAGGCGAGTTTAACCTCCATGCTTTACAACGTCGATTGGTAAAAAGCGTGGAAATGACTGGTAAAAAAGCGTGGAAAATTTGTGTCGGCGAAATATGTCGGTTAAAAATGGAATATGTGTGGAATTCCGAATGAGTGAGATGAGGTTAGGATTACACTCAGCTGTTGCCTTGCTGTCATGTCTCTTTATCATAGCAAGTGGTAATAAATCCAATACCGGAAGTTCAAATTAAACTTGATATTACACGAAATTTCGGTCAGTAACCGTAATTTTTTCTCAGCGCATTACATTACTACAAGAGTTAAGTATGTAAATATGATTATTTTTAAGAATCTGACGGATTCCCACTATGATATACACTTTTGTAGCGACCGAAAATTGGATTATTGCATGTCGTTTCGGAATTCCTTCGCAAAAATACGCAATTTCAGTTTTTTTTCTCTGGAATTAGGTCGATAACCGACCCGGAAATTTTACAGGGACGATTATTAATATATTAAGTAAAGCTCAAAAAAAAATATATATATATATATGAAAATCCTATGGATTGAAGCCTGGCGATAGGATTACGTTTAAGGGGTGAGATGCAGTCAGAATTTTCAAAAAAGTGATTTTTTTACATTTTCTTGAAGTAGGATGTTTCGAAAACATTCCCTGAAAATTTCCAGTCAATCCGATGAATAGTTTCCGGGATATCCCACAATTAGTAAAGGGGCGTCGGGTCCCCAACGTATAGACGTGGCTGACAAACGCGCAAACGATAATACCCGGGAAGGCCGAATGCTTCGAAGATAACAACATATTGATATTTTGGAAGCTTCCATATTGGCAGATAAGCCCTATTGTATGAGCCAGGAATTGATGATTTGATGTGAGTAATTTCTTAATTAGTATTTCTATACATAAATCAAGTGTAAAATTGGAAAACTTTTTCAGAAATGTTAAAAAATGTATTACTCAAAAACTATGAACTTTAGCAAAATTTTATAAAGAATACTTTCGTTTTTAAATTGCTCTAAATGTAAAAAAATAATAATTCATCGCGATAAACTTTAATTTTTTGAAAAATTAATTTAACAATTGGCTATAAATAATTGAATGCTCGACTTTTCGGCAAAAACTTGTGATATTTGGATTCAGCGGATCAAAATACGTAAAAGAAGTTTAGCTTCATCCATCGAGCTCAAAATTTTACGAACAAATAATACCGTATTCACATCGAAAAACTTTGAACGCGTTTTTCTCGAAACTATGTTTTTCAAGTCGGTGACCACTATAATCCAAAAACCACTCGATGGTTTTTGATGAAATTTGGTGTGCTTATTGATAGCATTAAAAACTAGTCCTTAAACAAAGGATTTTCATTTTTGTTGAAAATTTTCATTTTCTTTTAACAATAAACGAGCGATTTTTTGGTCGAAAATCGAAACCCAGGTAGGAAATCAAAAGGCTGACGATGGAAACAAGCTTGTGCGAGCCTTGTTTCACCGAGCCTGAGTGAGACAGGCCTGTGCCAGGCTTTATTGCATCGTTTGGAGCAGCTTGGAATCAAGACTGGCTGCTTAGCCTAAACTCAGGGTTATTTCAAGCTTTATTCAGCCGGTGAATTTTAAGCCTAAAAAATCAAGGCTGGATGCAGGCTTGTTTCAGGTTGTGATAAAATAAAATAAGTTTAAAATAATATTTTTTCTGTACTTTTATGAAAAAAAATTAGCAATAAATGCGAGAATATGTTGAAATTGTGTATCTGCAAAAAAAATACACTACTGACATTTTACTTCATCCTCTATCTTAATTTTCTAGATCAATTTGACGCAATAAACATCGACATTTTCGACAAATGACATGTTCGAATGTTAAATATTTTCGACAAAGTATTGATTTGAACCGAGAAAAAGAGAGTCAGTTTGATGCGATAACAATCGAAATTTTTCACTCGAATGTACGATCTTTTTTGTTTAGATATTTTTACGAATTAGATATAAAATGAAAAAATCATGAAATTGGAATTAATTATGCATACAATGTTATGAACGCACAGCAAGATCATGCAGCACTAGTTACAAACTTCTTTAATGTGAAACATTGACAAGTATGTGATCGTTTCGAGTTGATAAAATATATAGATGATAAAATGTATAGATAAAATAAAATTAAAAAATGGAATAGATCACATTAATGACAAATTTATTAAATGTACCCCATTGTAGAATATAGAAAACTAAAAACAGGCCTCATATAGCCTCAAGAAGAGTTTGGGATAAGCCTGCCCCAGGTAGGAATTGACGATCAACAAAGGGCTCGCCAAGCTCTAAAACAAGGCTCACATTTTTTAATTCAGGCTGAGAACCAGCCTGATTTCAGGCCTAGCTAAACCCCTGAATGATAACGCGGTTTCAGGCTCTTGCACATAGGGTTGGTAGAAAAGACTGTACTAAGCCTGCAACGACGAAACAACAAGCCTTGTTTAAGGCCTTGTTTAAGGCCTTAAACGAGGCTCGTTTCAAGCCTTGTTGTTTCGTCGTTTCAGGCTTAGTACAGGCTTTTCTACCAACCCTTGTTCAAGCCTGTGTGCAAGAGCCTGAAACCGCGTTATCATTCAGAGGTTCGGTTAGGCCTGAAATCAGGCTGGTGCTCAGCCTGAATTGAAAAATGTGAGCCTTGTTTCAGAGCTTGGCGAGCCCTTTTTTCATCGTCAATTCCTACCTGGGAAGTTATCTGTCGGCACCCGCCATTTTGTTAATTAAAAAATAAGATTTGATTAAGGACTAGATTTATTATTAAACTAATTATTTTTTTTTTTTGGCTTTTGATTTCAGATGATCCATACAAATTTTATGATGGTCACCGCAAAGCACTACATGCTGATGGGGGTGCGACAAAGATAGCGATATTCTTATCAATAATCAATATTTTTCTTTGGAAATTTGTACAAGTCAAGTTGAAATAGAACATAAAAAGTCTGTGTAACCACTTTTGTAAAGCAAACTTAATTGCTATAAAAAATTATTGAAAATGGTCGTTTTTTCACGCCTCCGACTGCATCTCATCCCTTAATGACTTTGTGCTTCGATAACCATAAATAAAAAAGTGACCCGTGTTCGTGATATTCGATCTTAGTAACGGAAGCTTTTGCGCAGGGTAGCGATACTTCGCGATGCATACGGATGCATGTAGAATACGATACAAGGGGAAATGTGTAGCCCGTTATACATGAAGAACGGTATATTTTTTCTTTGATATTCGATACTTCGCTCGCGATTCGGCAAGAATCGTCAGCCTTGTAAATATTTTAATACCCTGAAGGCCTGGCAATTAATAAAACGCAGCTCGAATTCCCCCCTAGTGTCGGGAGTAATTTGAAAATTATGCACAAGTAGAAAGAGTTAACAAGAGAACAGATGTACACTTTTTTTCAAGTTGAAATGAATGGACAAAGGGCCAACGATTTTAAATGGTGGATGAAAATCTAAAAGAGTCCTTATTCGACACTCTTTCGCCGAGTTTTCTCTTTCTTTCTCGACATTCGAAACCCCATGTAGGTTTCGCCAATCGAACCGTAACGGCCAATACTTGGACCAATGTTGGCGGGGCGATAATCGATTACCCAATTGTACGCCAATGCTCGGCTGAGTATTGACTAGCCAACATTGGTTTGCCGATACGAGGCCAATGTTCGGCCAAACATAGACTCGCTAATCATTGGCTTGTCGATACGAGGCCGATGTTTGTCGAAGTATAGACTCGCCAATCATTGGTTTGTCAATACGAGGCCAATTTTCGGCCAAATATAGACTCGCTAATGATTGGCTTCTCGATACGAGGCCGATGTTTGGCGAAGTATAACCTCGCCAATCATTGTTTTGCCGATACGAGGTCATTGTTCGGCCAAACATTACTCTTAAAAAATGTACTACCAAATCAATCATGGTTGGCCGATTCTCGAACGAGCTCATACACGATACTTGGCCGATTTTTATGAACCATCCTACACTGACAGCAAAATTCTATTAATATTAATTAACCGCGTCTATTTATTTATTTTTTATTTGAATTAACTAGATTTTTCGTGAAATCAAATTTTTCCTATTGCATTCCATTATTAGAGTTATTCATTTTAAATATATTTATTTATTCAAATTAAATTTGAACTAATGAACTAATGGTCTGTCTTTATTGCAACACACATATTAAAGGGTTGTAGAGAGGGTGGAGAGAGAGGAATTATATATATATATATATATATATATATATATATATAATTCCTATCTCTCCACCCTCTCTACCCCCACAACCCTTTAATATGTGTGTTGCAATAAAGATATATATATATAAGTTACGTTTGAAAATTCTATAACATGTCATTCGATAACACTCTCTAGTTATCACAATGATATTAACTAATTGATATAGTTTATGTGATACAAATAATGATGAGAATCCATTTGGTCTCTTATGCCATATCTGCGATTCAGATGTTACAATCACTCGGTAGCATAGGGGCAGCGTGTTTAGCTATAAGTAGGTAGATTCAGTTCAGGTTCGAGTCCCATAGAGGTGAAATATTTTCTTCGAAGTAATCGTTTCGAAAGACCAGGTAATGACGGATTACAGTGCAAAAATAATTAATTTTTTTTTTTTTTGGCATAGCCGTATCAATTTTGGTGATCTATATCGGGTCACAATCATCCGTCAAGACTCGGTCGATAATCGGGCCAAGCTCGAGTGCCAATGATGGCAATCTTGACGGGGACTTATTGCTGGCCGATTATCGAATGAACTCCTACGCGATGCTCGGCCGATTCTCATAAGCCATACTAGGGTCAATATTGATTGCAAATATCGGGCCGCTCTTATCATCCGAGGCTCGGTTGATGATCGGGCCAAGCTCGAGTGCCAATGTTGGCAAGCTCGGCGTCGAGCATCGGCCAATCGTTGGCCGCTACCGATCACCCCACATGGGACAAGAACTTAGAGCTCGTCTCATTGTGAGTTGGATCGATATTTGTAACGACGTTGGGGGCATTAAGTACATCCGTTTTTTTAGTCCGGAGGTGGCAATTGTTGTATGCCCTGTTCTTTATTTTACTTTCTGTGGAGGTTCTAATTTCGAAGTTGACTTGGCCGCTTCTTTACTCGTTCCACTGTCTATTAATCTACGAAGTTCGGAGTTTAAGGGGTTACGTGCGTTTCGAAGCCAAAAAAGCATATCTTCTCTATTAAAAAAATTAATATATACATTATTTTATTCAAAATGTTAAGCAGATAAAGGAGCAACATTTCAATGATATTTAAAAAAATTACGTGTAATAATCGTGGATACGATTTCTCAAAAGAGAATGCACTGAAATTTTGTACACTTCTGCAAATTAGCATTGACTGATCAATCATTGATGATTAAACGAAGGTTATTTTTTCGATTACAACGAATTTTACAAGGCTCTACGTAGTGTAAATTGTACCAAAAATTAAAATATTTTGCATACAACTCTGCCCAACATTCAAATTTCAATTTTTTTAAAATCATTCATTCAATCACGGGCTATATTTATCTACTAACAGAAAAAATTAGGTTCTTTAATTTCAGATAAAGCTATCATGAGTTATCTTGACCACCACGAGGACATTTTTTAGGGGTCTCCGGAAACCAGGCTCCACAGGCTGAATTTCCTAAATTTTTGGATGAACATTTTTTTCAATATTGTTGAAAAGTTGCTCGTTTATATGCGTCACATTTTGAATAAAAGAATTTATATATCACATTTATAAAAAATTAGGAAAATATGCTTTTTTTGGCTTCGAAGCTCACGTAACCCCTTAAAGTCCGAAGTATCGCGCATGCCCTTCCTCTCTTTCTCTCTTATCCTCTTTTAGGAGGATAGCTATGGCTGTTTTCTTTAAAGAATAAACATGCATTATCATGGGAGATTGATGAGCTCAATCTTTATTGACCTTGACAACGTGTTGCGCGCTAATGAAACGAAATGAAAGCGTACTGAAAAGAAGGGAAGGCCACTAAAATCCGCGGTCTTTTCTACCGCACCGCTTAACAACAATCTTATTGTGATTTTGATTAATACGAGATTGTTCAAGCAGCTGCGGCACTTTCAACTTTCGGGGCCGGGTTGAAATTCCGAACTTTGAATGATCAGAACGCTCAAAACTCCGAAAGAATACTAATCCAAAAGATCAAAACTATGAATGATTTTTACACGGAAGACCACAACTCCAAAAATCCGAACACCGTCAAAATAATTCGGCTATGGGAGTTTTTAAAGTTTCAAAATATTCAATAAAGCGACAAATTATTTGAAGATTTTTTTTATTGAGAAGTGATTTTGCGTTAATTTTGAAATTTGTCTAGACAATGTTATACGTTCTTGTATTCATTTACAGTTAACTGTGTAGACTTTCGTTCGCATGATTTTTACATGGGGTTCGGAAATTACAAGGTTCGTCGAGATCATGCCACCAAAAGCTAACACAGTTGATTGTAAAAATGATGCAGAACGTATAACATTGTGTAGAGAAATTTGAAAATTTAGGTAAAAATATTTCTCAGTCAAAAACAAATATTGAAATAATTCGTCGATTTATTGAAAATTTTGAAACTTTAAAAACTTCCACAGCCGAATTATTTTGACGGTGTTTACATTTTCGGAGTTTCGGTCTTCCGTGTAAAATTCTGTCGGAGTTTTGATCTTTCGGGGTGGTATTCTTTCGGAGTTTGGAGCGTTCTGTTCATTCAAAGTTCGGAATTTCAACCCGGCCCCGTTCAGATTTTCGGAGTTTTAGTCTTTCGGGTAAATTTTTTTCGGAGTTTTGATCTTTCGGGATAGTATTCTTTCGGAGTTTTGAGCGTTCTGATCATTCCAAGTTCGGAATTTCAACCCGGCCCCCAACTTTCGGAACGAAAGCCTGCATTCTGCAATAACGAATGTAAAAGAATGCGCATCGGTCTTTGTTAGCCGCTATTGTTGTGTCGGTGTACAAAAGTTTTCGATAAGCCTGGACCACGTATTTTTGGAAAACCAGTGCCTTGGGTATGGGAATTTTTCGCAATGTTGACTGCTTGGTACTCAATCAATTCGAGAAATATTTTTTAAATTTTGCCCACTCCTTTTTAGACTATTAAAATACAGAAGTGGTGGTGAACATATATCTCAAAAAATAAAAGTGGGCACGTGTTAACGGGGTCACCTAATGTGACTGCTATTTTTTTTCTTCTATTTTTGGGAATTTTTTTATGAACCATTAAAACACCCTATATTTGAATTTCTACCACATATTTATTAATATTTTTACAGTTCCACCGAATTTTATCGAACAAAAATAACGAGTTGAATCGACTTTGCACCGTTCGGAAGATACTCGGGTGTAAAAAAAGGTGATTGACGGCTGCCATCATTCCGAAGGTTTTACTCATCTGGAATGAAAAGATCAAACGGCATTTTGATTTGTAGACCTGACGCTATCGCCGGAACTAGAGTAAAGTAAAAATATCGAAAATTGAATTTCTGGCACGGTTTTAAAATTTAAGTTCCAAGTTAGGTAATTTTTTTCGACTTTTTCAGCTTAAAACAAAAGTATGGCAGATATCAGAAGTATTCTAGTTCGGGTGAGAACTGTAGATGCGCTGACTATACCATAGAAATTTGAGCGAAATCCGTTCAATAGTCTTGGAGGTATCATGGAAGCTAATTTAAAAAACACAGTTTCGGGAAAAACGCGTTAAAAAGTTCAAGTACGATTTACACAAAGAAAATGTTGACTCACCATTAGCCTCCTACGCCGGGTCCATATAACACGCATATATTTTTTGTAATCGGTACAAACCATTTTTTTTTCGATTTTCTGAACCTGCCACAGGGATGACCGCCTTAAGGGAATTTTTGGAATATCTTTTTTTTTGTGACACCACCGAATTTTTCGACATACGCAAAGTTTTCTTTATAATTAAACAAAGTCCCACTTGCTGTGGGAAAAGCTCCGAGAACATGAGAAATTTATGACGATTTAACGTGGCAACTCTAAATTGATAAGGTTTTTTTCGTCGTATTCGTGTTTTGTAACAACAGCTTATATTTTTCTCGAGTGAACTGATATTTCTCATGAGCACATGTGTGTAGATAAATATAATCGTTCATGATGGCAATAGTCATCAAATAGAGTGAACTCGGGGCAAGACGAATACGCGGGGTAAGATGAATCATAAGCCTAGCCACTAAACAGTGTGTTCGAGCACAGTGCTTCCGTTGGAGTTTGAAGAGGCGGCGGGAAAGTGAATGTGTGTGAAAGTACCTACATTGGCGGAAGCACGCGTCTCGAGTGAAAAAACAATATCGATTTTTTGACAAAACGATGTAATTTTTGGCAAAATTGAACATTGTTTCTGTTCATTTGAGCTGCTGATATTGATGAGAGACAGGTAGGTAAGCACAATGAAAGTACTAATTAATAATATAATAAGAATGGTTCATCAGAAGTTTTCAAGGTTATTGCGTGATTTTTTGTTAATTCGTTAACCGTATAATGGGGCAAGATGAATACAAGCTATCGCAAAGCCGCAATATTTTACAACGTACCACTATTTACGTTAGAAAGGGTGAAATGAAACTAGTAAAGCATTTGTTTCCTCTTCAACCGGTGTTTCTACCAGGGGAAGAAAAAGAACTTACAAATGATTAAAATGATAAGGGAGCAAAACTTTTCGGACGAATCCTACAGAACTTAGACGATTGGCTTATCAAATTGCTGGTTTTGAGAATAAAATCACTTTCACATGCGAAAGATGCCAATAATTTGTGTCCCATCATTCTCCCTGCGCTGTTTCATTTTGTCCCGCATACGGATTAAAATGGGAAAAATAAAAGTTTAATTAAAAATATAGGTTATATGGTACAAATGAGAAAGACTGATTTTTTTGCTTCAAAAATTGAAAGATTAATAAATGTTGATTAGTTTAAAAAATAATTAACATTACCTGACTCGTATGTATTTTTTATTTGAACGTGACCTTAGGGTTATCATCTTGCCCCTACCTCCCCTATATATTTGTGTGTGTGCGTTCACGTTCCCTCGCAATACGAGGCAATTTTCTAAGTAGTCACCAGATGATTCATACACACACACACGCGCGCGCGTGCACCATAGGGACACCTGCTGGCTAGCTGAAAGATTGCCTCATACCGCTAGTGTAAATTAAGTGATATATGACAACGAGCGTCCATACGGTTGCAAAATAGATAGAAAACTGTTGTTAGCTGTGAACCCTAGAGCACGTCGCCAACGTTTTTGCAGTTATCGCACCGGCATGGTTTCAGTTACCCTGTCTGGTTTAGGGCTGCCATCCCATGTGACAGATCTAAAAAAAAGAAAAAGAAAAAAAATGTTTTCCACAAATTGCAAAAAATGTGTGCGTGTTATATGGACCCGGCATAGCAGACTAGTGGTGAGGCAACATTTTCTTAGTGTGAATCGTACTTCAACTTTCAACGCGTTTTTATCAAAATTGAATTTTTCAAATGGGCTTCCACGATATCTCATAAACTATTGAACGGATTTCACTCAAATTTTTATGGTACAGTTAGCACATCTTCAGTTCTCAGCCGAACTAGAATATTTCTGATATCTACCATAGTTTTTTTTAAGCTGAAAAAATCGAAAAAAATTAAACTTGGAACTTAACTTTTTAAACCGTGCCCAAAAATACAATTTTCGATATTTTTATTTTACTCTAGCTCCGGCGATAGCCTCAGGTCTACCAATTAAAATGCCGTTTGATTTTTTTATTTCAGATGATCAAAATCTCCGGAATCATGGCAGCCGTCGATCAATTTTTTTTACACATGTGTGTCTGCCGACCGGGGTAAAATAGATACAACTCGTTATTTTTGTTTGATAAAATTCACAGGGACTGTAAAAATGTTGATGAATGTGTGGTCAAAATGTAAAGTTAGGGTGTTTTGACAGTCCATAAAAAAAATCCCAAAAAAGCGAAAAAACTATAGCTATCACATGGAATTACCTCCTTAAGGTAGTTCTGTAGGTACACGTATGAGCCAAAAGTTTCGGTTGAAGCGTATAGTAACATCCAACGCCTATACGAGTCTGTTGGTTGTACATTTTTGACAGAGCTTGTACCCTCTATATATTCCACACATTCGCACCTCATGCATAGATAGGTCTCATACTCGTATAGACAGCGGCGCTGTAATCGTGGCAACAGCGCGATTTTCCTGCAGTCACAGCGTTGAGCTTCCTACGATCCGTCTTTCATGAAACATTTTATATAAATTTAAAAAAGCGTGAAAATGTCAACCCAAATGCGATACAAAGGCAAGTTTACAAGAAAAAAGGCGCTGAAAGGCGAGAAAGACTGAAAGCTGTGGCAGCCATGTGTCAAGCAAATGCGGCTAAACGCCATGAGAATAACCATAACCTCAACGATCAGCAACAAAAATTCGCTGTCGAATGACGTCGAATCGTGGATTTACAACATCTTGTCGACAGTTTAAATTGTATTCGTTGTAACGAAGACAAATACATGCATAAATACATGCATAAATGGAACAAATTAAATTTGTTTGCAGAATAAATTTATTTCACATCTGTCTCGGAATTACTAGAACTCGGGGGAAAAAACACGCTTCGACTTTCCAGACCACGCGCCGATCCGCCGGCCCGAGTCCGGTGTGGAATAAAATGACCACTTTTTATAAGTCGATATCTCCGAAACTAAACGGTCAAAGTATGTCATTTTTTTTAAAATCAATCCCACAATAGTACTGCATACACCTGTGTTTTTATTTTGAAATCCTAAGATCCGTTCAGAACCAATATTGAGAAATGCAAGCAAACTCTTATCGGTTTACGTGTTAGGTATAGGGATCCCGTACAAAAACACCCATATTCAATTGCAATTATCTCATGAGCTAAACGGTGAATCGAATTGAATTTTTGGGCATCAGTCCATGAAGGTCATATCTACACCATACTTAGATTTTAGCGAATTCCTAAGATTTGACCAAAACTACAGAACTACCTTAAAAAAAAGATAACACAGTAGAGGAAAATTGTTGTTAGATCGGCGGCTAACCATCTTCTTCATATTACTCTGAATTGGCAAGGCAGGACGTTTTTGGGCTAGCGGTCAGCTTGAAACTAAAGTATTGAGTTGTTCGGAAGGTTCGTGCTAATTTTCGGTAGATGGCACATTGAAAAATGGGCACGGATTTTCCGGACACTCCAATAGATTAGTGGCCATGCGATCCGCCTACTTTTGGGACAGCGGCTTTCCATGAATCACTGTGAGCAAGACAAAGTCTCAACGACTTCCGCAAGAATTTCAGGCAGTATGTAAATGTCGGCGGTCTATCAATTTCTCGCGGTTCTATATTTGATTATAGAGTACTCTGATCTGAGGTTCGAATAACGTGTTTAAGTCCAAGTCTAAGAATCAACTAAGAATTAATGAAATTGGTGCGAAAATTTCATAAGAGGGCCGTAAGCATCAGGAGGTTGGGGTATTACGTCAAGCAATGAACTGAGAAACCTTATACATGAGATTCAAGAGAGTTATTTTATTGTCGCTTTATTAGTAGAAGGGCTGATTTACGAAGAGCTTATAAAATTATTCTTCCTTAAATAAAGAGGTTTCTGGGAGCTTATATAAAAGAATGTAGCCTTGTAAGATGTCTGTACAGGAGTGAGAAAACTACGCCCGAGGGAACTTAATGATTAGAACCGGCGAGAAAGCACAGACAAAGCTGAAGAGGAAGCACGCGCTTAATAAGCTCATTTCCTTAATGTGTAACTTTCAAAAAGTTTTTCCATCCTATGCACGTATATAATGTGTACATAATCGTGCCTTTCCACTCTCAACTCCTTTTTATCCAGTCAATTACCAACGAGGACTGAGATGAAAAAATTGCAAATAGTTCGCGTGCAGAAAATTTTGGATTAATAAATAAAGTCAGCAAAGGTCTAAAACAAGCATTGAGGGTTGTAATTAAATCAATTTAATTACACCCAGTTGACATTTTTGAAATTATCGATTTTTACTTTTCGACGGATTCTCAACGTATCACATTTTCAAAATACTCTCGAAAATTTTCAAATTGATCCACTAAAAATTAAGGGAGTTATGGGCGTTTATAGGTACGCCCCGCGAGCCTGTAAAGCGTGATCCGGCGAACTTTAAACGCGTTTTTCTCAAAATAACTTTTTTTAAATCGGTGACTACGGCATCTAAAAAATCACTGCGCCGATGAACTTTACATTTTTGTAAAGCTTCTTTTACAAATAAAAAAGTAGTGCTTAAACGAAGAAAGTATTTTTTTCGATGCATAGGTTTTTTTTATCAACGGAAATTGAGCGTTCTTTCACCAAAAATCGATACTTTCACTTTGGAATGCCGCCATTTTTCACAAATCAATATCCTTCGTCCAAGCACTAGATAATTTAATGCAAAACTGTTTTTTTATTTCGGAATATTTGTTTCCGAGTATATTTGTTTTCAAACAGCGGTTTGCACCGCTGTAACTGCCATATTTATCAATATTTTTCAAGAAAAATTTGTAAAGGATACTTGAAACCATTTTCTTTAATGTAAAAGAAAATTGAAAAGCTGTATACGTTTTCCGACAAAAACTCACGAAAATTCTTCTTTTTTCGGCCACGAACTAGGGTAACCCGTAAAGGTAGGACACCACTGTGACAGATTAAAAAATCGATGCTTTCTTCAATTTCTTAAACTATACATATTCTAGAATACGTGAAATAATTGTCAAGTTAAAATATTGAAAATTGACCAAGTAACAAACCATTTTGTGAGAGCAGGTAGCGCAACGACTCACGTATACAAAAACTTTCAATCGCGTCGTTCTCGAAACGACCTTTCTCGACTCGGCCGGAATCACAACTCTAGCTATAATTGACCGATTCTCCATTTTTGAAAACCAAAATTTTCGTAAATGCAGCAGCTATCGTCGTACGTAGTCATTTTTATTTGCTTGACATGTAGTATTTTTTAAGCCCCCGAATATAAGTTAAAATTTCGCCAAAATTACACTTGTTGTAACACTGGCCATGTTGTAATTTTTTTTAGAAAAACGCCTACGTACAATGAGAACTACATTTATATAGATTGTAGAACGTTTTTATGCATTTTTTTCAGACCATTGCCAAGTTATCGATCCGGTCGTTGGACCACACTTTTTATACAGAGGTTCTATTATACCTCAATAACGTTGTTATTTTCCTGTTTTTTTTAAATAAAAAATTACACGAAATAAGTACAATGTATGCTTAATAACATATCATTTTTCCAAATTCCAAATAAATAATTTAGTAGACAAAAAATTCGGAAAAACGACTTTTTTTCGGACCGTCACAGTGGTGTCCTCCAAATTTTCGTCTTTATGATCTCTTTTTTTTCGGTGAAAATCTCGACCATCTCTGAGAGTGAGTTATCGGGAACTTTCAACTGTCTTTATTTTGGCACTCGTGCAAACAGAAGTGAATTCCATTCCATCGTATCGTCGAGGGACAAGAATACATTTTCTTCACGCAGAATGGAAGAAAACGAAGTAGCAAGAGTCGGCAAGGAGGTGGATAGTTAGCGGTTGAGTTAGAGTAGACGATTCAACTTTGGGCATCGAATACTATAATCGATCACTTCTCGCAACTGCGACTCCTCCCGCTCCTCTTTTTCTCACACCCTTTAGTTCTCTTCTCTCTTTCGCTTGGTTTATAATGCGATGGATTTTGACCTTAAACTTTGAAGAGCTCGTCGCTGTATGTTCACGCACGAAGTGAGCCCGCATTATTCACTTCCATTTAGGTTTACCCGAACGTAACGACTGTTCCATAAGTAGCGAAAGCGAAAGGTTCTACTTCTCGCATATTATACGTTACTTTTGAGGCATATAGCTTTTTTTTGTTCATCCCCTATAGACTCCCATTCTCCCAACCATACATGCTGAGGAAAACTTTGATGCATTCATTTATACTTTCATTTGAATCATCTTGGAGTGAAACAAATTATTTAAATAAAAAATGTTAACCACAGTTTTTAAAACGGACTAAAAAGTACAAAATAAAATCTCCTAGCCCCATACAGATTTTACCGAACATTTGTGATTTTTTGATAGCTATGAAAATACTGGTAAGATTTAAAACGAAAAAAGTTGGGCGCATGCAATAGATAATTGATGCAACAATACTTCACCTAGGTCACTAACTGCTAATTGTATTGCACTGCAAATGATATGAACTGTTTTGTGAGTTTTCTCAACGACAGCTACTCCCAATTGCACAATTGCATGCGCCCAGCGTTTTTCGTTGTAAATCTTACAAGTATTTTCATAGCTATTAAAAATTCACGATCACAAATTTTATGACAATCGATATGGGACTAGAAGATATTATGTTATACTTTTTCGTCCGTTTTAAAAACGTTCTTTAAATTTTTTATTCATTTAAATAATTTTATTTCCCGCTTTTTAGGCTTGTGTGTGTGAAATTTTGTTTCCCCTTCTCTAGGCGTTGCATGTGTTGGGGGCTGTCTCCTTAACCATCGTAGAAATTGTCACTAATGCACTATTAATATTATTATTATTAAAATAAAAAACCTCTTTTCCTAAACTATATTTTTTATTCATTATTTTTTCACATTTTTTATTTTTTTCTCTTTCTGTGACAGACTTGCCTGTCTGTTTATTTGTCTGTTATCCAGATCCGAGCGATGTTCAAAGTTTCAAGTCTCCAGCTCATTCGGGAGTTAGTTTAAAATCGATTGCAAAACTTGTACCGAATAGACAAACAGAAAGCGAGTTAATAAAAACGTGGTAAAAAATGTCAAACTCGGATGGAGTTGGATTTATTATTTCAATAACGTCAAAATAATACAAATAAGAGGAATGTAAATTATTGCCATAGCACTCAATAATTAAAAAACCATGTTCTTTTCATTTACATTGGCAAGGACCAAAGTGCGTAGAAATATGGAAGTGAAGAAAAGGGTGGGGGTAAAATATACTACCCCATTTGAACAATTGATATAACTCTCGAAACTTGGTGGAACTGCATAAACCAGTCTGACCAACCAATATGGCTGATTTCCTCAGGTGCAACTCTCGTGCATGTGCGCGTTACTTGTACAGGAAACTGGATCTCACTGATGGAATTAAATGCATTTGCCATTTATGTCGTACATTGAGGAACTTTCGAATTGTGTTGAAAGTTTAGTGTCAGAAGGCATAGGGCAAATGAGGCCAAAAGTTACACTATATAAACGCACACTAGTGAATGCGCCCACTGGCAACAGCTTACAAAATTGTATGTACACATTCAGCTAAGTTCTACATGGACGAGTTGCTGAATAATCAATTTTTTAAAATTGTTAATATTTTGTGACGCAATTGAAAAAATGCTGCGACGTAGCCGCGTTCTCACAGTATCGCCCTCTAATTATACATTTTTAATGGGAATTTATTTGATATTATATTAGGTGTACAAATAAATTCACGGCCTTTTTCATGAAAATAATGATTTATTTTGAATTTAGTTTGCATTTTGATTATTATGAAAGTAGTCTCCGTTTGCTTGCACATATTTTCCCTACCTGTCAGGTACATTGCGAATTCCTTGACCCTAAAGAGATGGAGGTGTTGAGTCGATAAGGTCGGTTATGGAATTTTTTACTTTATCGAACGTTTCAAAGTGGCTATCAGCCAAATGATGTTGGAGCGATCGGAATAAGTGAACATCCGATGGAGCCAAGTGTGGTGAATACGTCGGCTGTGGCAGAACTTCCCAGCCCAACAAATCTAAAACGTCCCTGATCCTTTTTGCTGTGTGTGGTCTGTCATTGTCATGCAGTTTTTTCGATTGTCATACAACACCAACTTCCCATTACTACACGGAAAGAATTTCTAAAGACATTTTACTGTGAAATCACGGTAAAAATTACTGTCAATATTTGAACGTGGGGACAAGTGAACACAAGAGTATAATTTGCCACGGATTTGGTATATTTTGACGTCAGGTATGTAAAAATTCAAGCGCATAGCGTAATTTTTACAATAGTCTCAGTAAAAATTCCGATACATTCTGACGTTCTCACGCGCTCACTCGGCAGCTCGCGTTCACGCACACGCACGCACACTCACAGCTTGCGTTCACGTATACGCACGCTCACACAGAGCTCGCGTGTATACGACCTGCAACCTAGCCCTGACGATTTTTACTGTAGAGAACAGAAAAATTCCGGTAGACGTACGAAAAATGTATGCATGCTTTCTAAAATTCTCGCGAAAAACACGAAAATTTTCCAATATGCACTGTACAATTTCATTTATATCAAGTACTTCTTAAACTTATTACTGTAATGTTTATAGACGGGTAAAATTTACTGATTTTTTCAGTAAAAATTCTTGAAAACATTTCAAATTTACGCCACACGACATTAAATTCGGACTTATTTCCATGAAAATTTACGTTTTATTCCATAAAAGCCTGGACAATTATAGGTTTGTCCCCCCGTTACTGTGATTTCATAGTAAAATTTCTTTGGAAATTCTTTCCGTGTAATCACTATTTTCTGCAAAAAGTCTTTCCTTTTGTAGCGAGACAACAAAGAGACAACAAAGACGATGTTTCGCATCGTATGGCTTTGTTGCTTTACGAAAGCACGTGCGGAACCCAGCGGCCCTCTTTTTGAATCTTGCCGAGCATTTTTAAACAACTGGAAATGTTCTGTTAGGTAACTCCAAATGTAGTAGCAAGCTCCGATTGTGTTTGGCAAGGATCTTCGTTCAGCAACTGTTCCAAATCCTTGTCTTCAAAATTTGTTGTCAACCCGCTCTCTTGCCATCTTCGAGTTTGAAATTCACGGTTCGAAGCCTTTGAAACCACTTCTTCACGGTACTGATGGATACCCCATCTTCCCCCAATGCCTGACAAATGATCTCCTTAGCCTCAAAAGTATTTTCTTTTCAATTCGAACGCGAAAAGCACATAGTGCTTGAGGGAAGGTTCTGCCTTGTTAGGTCAAAAAATATTCGATTTTTCACCAATTTTTTATGCGATAAGTATTAAATATAGAATGTTGATATTTGGTGTGTTGACTAAGCGGTCTTTATTGAACATCACAATATTTTTTAAAGTTTGACAAAACATGGTGGCGGGAGTGTGAGGAGCCTCGTATGTCGGTGCGGGTGATGACTTTTTCGCTTGCGGAACTCCTAAGTCCCGGACAGGTAATTTGAAGCAAAACAATTAAACATATTTTTACTTTGTACAATATTGTGTATGAGTTGACCTAGAATCAAGAAGAAAAATTGAAGAATAAAAAAATAGTGAGCAAATAACTGCGATAATTTTTGGGGAAAAAAACAAACTTTCTTCCGATTGCTCGCTATTTTTTCATTTTTCAATTTTTCTTCTTGATTCTAAGTCGACTTATACACAATATTGTACAAAGTAGAAATATGTTTGATTTTTTTGCTTCAGATCACCTGTCCGGGACTTAGGACTTTCGCAAGTGATGAATGTTATCGCTCGCGCACCGACATACGTGGCTCTTCCCACTCCCACCACCAAGTTTTGTCAAACTTTAAAAAATATTGTGATATTTAATAAAGAGCGGTTAGTCAATATACCAAATATCAACATTCTATAATTAATACTTTTCGCATAAAAAATTGGTGAAAAATCGACCATTTTTGGCCTAACCTTTCCTTAATATGCGCGTTATTGCAACTTATTTTGCGTACTCTGCTCACGATGTATATTTTTGGTTTATGTTAAGCTATTGATCCGGAAAAATAGTCTACTAGGTTGATATTACATGGCACTAGATCTGGAAGGAAAATGTTTTCGTTCAAATATTCAACACAGCTGTTTTTACTTTCAGGCCAGTAACTTATCCGTACACCTATTAGGGGAACTCGGGGCAAGATGGATACGCGGGTTAAGATGAATCATAAGCCTAGCTGCTAAACAGTATGTGCGAGCCCAGCACTCCCGTTGGAGTTTGGAGGGGCGGCGGGGAGGTGATGAGTGTGAAAGTATCAACTGTGGCGGAAGCACGCGTCTCGAGTGAGAAAACAATATCGATTTTTTGACAAATCAATGTAATTTTTGGTCAAGTTTAACATCGGTTCAGTTCATTTGAATTGCTGATATTGATGAGAGACAGGTAGGTAAACACCGTGAAAGTACTAATTATTAATATAATAAGAACGGTTTGTCAGATATTTTCAAGGTTATTGCGTAATTTGAGTTAATTCGTTAACCGTCCAATGGGGCAAGATGAATATAAGCTATCGGAAAGCCGCAAAATTTTACAACGCACCACTATTTACGTTAGAAAGGGTGAAATGAAACGAGTAAAGAATTTGATTCCTCTTCAACTGGTGTTTCTACCAGGGGAAGAAAGAGAACTTACAAATGATTAAAATGATATGGAAGCAAGATTATTCGGACTAATCCTACAGAACTTAGACGATTGGCTTATCAAGTAGCTGCTATTGAGAATGAAACCACTTTTATATGCGAAAGATGCTAATAATTCGTGTCTCATCATTTTCTCAGCGCTGTTTTATTTTGCCCCGCAAACGGGGTAAGATAGGGAAAATAAAGGTTTAATTAAAAATATATATTGTATGGTACAGATAAAAAAGACTGATTTTTTTGCTTCCAAAATGAAAAGAGTAATGAATGATGATTAGTTTAAAAAATAATTAAAGTTGACTGACTCGTATATGTGTTGTTTTATTTGAACATGACCTTAGCGTTATTATCTTGCCCCTACTTCTCCTACTTGTTTCAATGACTATTAATCAATTCTAGGTAACAAGAATAATAATTAAATGCGAAAACTGGAAGATGTAAATAATTATAAAAAAATACTATTGAAACAGATATTAACGTGGAATTTTAACGAAAAATGTAGTTAACGAACTGAATAAAAATGCTTTTTATAAATCCATCATATACACGAATTTTCAAGGTTTTTTCGGACTAATACTTGAGTACTTTATCGAATGTTCCTTCGCATATACCGTTTCGTGTTTTTACAATATCATCCCTCGTGCTTTTACCCCCTTCCTGTGAGAATCCTCCGCAGTATTTCCCACAGGATCTCTTCTCCAATGTACTGCTCCGTCGCGTTTGCACGAGCACACAGGGAAACTATGCAAAATCTGCGCCGTTAAAGGCGGCTATATTTTACCAAGTTTGAATCGGGAACTTGGTAAAATTGCACACCCGCTCAGCAGTCGACACGCAAGCCAGTTTGCAGGTAAGCGGTCGCCCATTCCAATACAGGGCCCAGGTTAATTCTGCTTAACACGTGAATATTATAGATCGAGACTATTCCGTACATGTCGACTACTCCGGCACACTACATCATGTGTTTAGACACGGATGCGTCCCTTTTTGACACCTCGTTGACAAAAAGGCAACGGAAAAATGCGCGAACGACACGGAGGATTCTATTAAAATTTCGGGTGTGTGTACGTGTTTGTAAAGTAGTTAAGGTGAGATATACATCTAGACGAGAAAAAATTAAGCAATTTCCAGGGATTTTTCAACCTACGAAATAATTATTCTACAATTATCAAACTGTGGGTATACTTTAATAGTATATTTAAGTATAAAAGAACAATTTTTTTAAATGCATTTATCATCAACATGGCGGAGTTGTGGCAGAGTGTTACAGATAAGTTGCCGTTGGAGTTGCGAATCGGCGTGCAGTTTAGCTTCTCGCAGACTTTGACATGCAAAAAAATTCCACAATTTCTTTAGTTAGAACATGTAAAGTTTTTATTTGACAGTTTTTAAAATGAAGAAAATCGCATGCATTCATAAAAAAATCAAATTGCCACGCAAAATTTGTGTAAAATTTGGATTAAAAAAGTAGTATTTTTACGAATTGTTGTATATTTTTTATTTGACAGTTTTTAAAATGGGGAAATGGCGCGCATTAAAAAAACATCAAATTGTCAGGCAAAATTTCTGTAAAATTTGGATTAAAAAAGTCGTTTTTTTTCCGGATTGTTCAAAAAGAATTGTCATCAAGCAGAAGGCAGCAATGTTATCAATATTTCTACCAAGTTTCAACTCAATCAGCTTAATAGTTTTTGCTAGCTATTAAGCCAGTTTTGAGAAAAATGCGTTTAAAATTTACATTGAATTTTAATTAAATTGCACTTGGTACTTGGGGTAACTAATTACTTAAGTAATCTGTTACAAAGTAATTAAATTATCAATTACAGTACCAATTGTAATGGTTGGTTGTTAATTTCGTTACTTTTTGCCCATCTCTGTCTGCCCCTCTCACGCGCTTCGAATCCGAGCGATGAGGCACAGCGTTGACGTGCTGTAACGTTTAAAGTTTTTCGAATTTCGTTTTGAAACTTTGGGAAAATATTCTACATATACATTTAAAAAATCGATTTTTTTTTCATTGTTGTAAATGTATATCTAGCCTTAAGGCGAGAAATCTCTTTAGAGTTTTCAAAAAATCCATTTTTTACATATTTCGAAAGTATGATACCCAAAGAATATACTGACCAAAGGATAACTCGAAATATTGAATATTTGCGGAGTTATCGCATATAGTCTAGAGCATATGTTGAAACGTTAAACGCGATTATCTCGAACCTACAAACAGTTTTACACAACAACACTCGAACCTACACAAGCAGTTTTCAAAAACTGCTCGTGTTGTAGCTCAAAAAGTTATCGATCGATTTGGATGAAATTTTGGGAGATTATTCTCAGTAATATTATCGGAAGGATATACTTAAAGTTTGAAAGGTAGCGTGTGAATAAATAATTTTGTTGGGGTCAAATATGTCGAAAAAATTGTCGAAAATTCGAACGTTGGAGTAAAAAGGCCCCAAATTTTCAATTTTGCACTTTTTCATTATTTTTTAGATATATCTTTCCCCTTAATATGTCAGTAAACGAATTACACTTATTAAATATTTTTCAGATCAACAGAAAAAGAGTGACAACTGCAGCACTTTTCGATGTCGTTGAAAACAGGCGTCCGATGACGCTTAATAACGCCGCCATTTTGTTGGTCATCCCAAAAAAAAAATTTTTTTTTAAACTTGACAGTTATAATAAACTCATGTTCAAATTTGAAAATGATCAGATTATTTTATACCCTCTGAAAAAATTCCCGAAAAATACCTATTTTTCACGCTCCTAAAGGAATTTCTCGCCTTAAGTCCGAAGACAGTGGCAGACCACAACGAACACTTTATAAGAAGTGGGCTAATTTATAACATTTTTCTCTCGTGGATTCGAACGTATCGAGAATTTTTCTCGATGCGCAATTCGGTTCTCGCGTATTTCCTTTTTTTCCACGCCAATCTGTCGAGGCTTCTTTATTCACTACTTCGTGACGTTCGTGACTGAACTACGAGAATACTCGTTATCCAGAGCAGCGGCAATTTCGTTTTTTTAGTCCCGACGATGTCTGACAAAATTTTGCAAGCAGGGAGACCGGACGAAAGATTAAGGGCGAAATGACGCCGAGAGAGTATGAGAAAGATGGGAAAACTCTTTTCGTCTGTTCAAGAAAAAAAAAGGTAGGCATAGGTAGAGTTGCAGCAGTTCGAAGCGGAACAGGGGTAGACAAAAGTGCTGTAAAGACAAAAACGGAGAGAATGAGAGCCCAAAAAAGCAATGAGAACCGAATTACCCGTACCTCGGGCTATATTGCATATGCTATCGATCTTACCTTTTGATCAAGAGCACTAAACGGGTGAACGTGAACTGTTAATTTTTTATTAGCAGAAAAAGGAAGTATACTCCAGGGGTTTCTAGTTATTTTGTCGACTGGTCACCGATTTACCAACTTCGATATCATTGATTGATTTTTAGGAAGCTTCTCAAAAGAAAGCTTTTCAAGAGAAAAGCTCCTTAAAAGAAAAGTGACGGCCTCGACAGATGAAGACTGCTGGGTTATGAGAAACCTTGAGAAAATGACGAACGGTTCCACAGTATTCATTGCGTCTGAAGGCTCTATAGAATGTTCCGTACTCCGAAGCATTCTTCGAAAGGAGTGTTTCTGAAACGAAATGTATGGTGCTGTGACATAATCATTACCCTTTTATAGCGTTGCTTGCGCTCTTTTGTGATTAAGACGGAATGACACCTCATCGCGGTCGGTATGGTAGAACAATTATAGATACCCAAAAATCTCTGAAACTGAGAAGAAAAAAAACGTAAATTGACTTATCCTAAGCCAATCTACATTTTTTTTCTCAAATTCAGAAAATTTGAGGGGCAGACAGCTGTTCGTCTATCTATTTGACGTCGTTTGGCAACGTTTCGACGGGATCTGAAGAGCCGTTTCAGAGATTTTTGGGAATCTATAATTGTTCTATCATACCGACCGCGATGAGGTGTCATTCCGTCTTAAGACGGAGAGATGGTGGACGCGTTAAGTTAGTCAATTTGATAATTCGGTAAGCTATTAGCTAGTTCGTGAAGAACGAACTCCCCTACACAATTCTTGAATAATTGATGCTAAATATTGTATTGCGATTGCGGAGCGAATAAAAAAATTAAGTATATAAGTACTTAGAAAAAAGTACGACATTCAAACAAAGTACATTATGATTTAAAGCCACATTCAATGACGCAGCCGTAACAAATTTATAAAATTAATATTTCTATGTTAACCCTTCAACTGCACACTGAGTCGTTTTAACCCCATTTTCTTTTCAAGTGACTGTATCGCAAAACGGGGTAATCTATTTGGCCGCAGGGCGGCGCTCGAATGTGCCCCCACTCCTACTATATAGGTGAACGGTCGGCCCCTATCCTACATCCTCCCGTGTACTGAGGACTGCTGTGGAAAAAGGACCTGGGATCGAGTCGACCCCGTTTATGCAGTAGTGTGGTGAAAGTGAAACATTTTTTTTGTGAAATTTGGTGTTTTATTACTACATATTAGTGCGTTACGATAGAAAATGCTCATATATATTTTTTATTTTGCACTACTATAATAAATTATGTATTCAGAATGCCGATCATAAAGCTAAAAGGAAGTGTACGTTATGCAGGAGGGCTATGTGCAACTAGCACCGAATGTAGTTATGCGTCGATTGCGGTAAATGTCAATAATAATGAGTCATTGAAGTAAAAAAAATTCGGAAAATATAAGTTTTCAACAATTGATCTGCCGAAGGAGTCGATTTTTTCCACTTTAATGAAAAAAAAAATGAAAATGCTTAAATTCAAACCTCCGAATAAATATACTTTTTGGGAAAACGGTCTACACTGTCTTTTTTCGTATGGGGGCGTACACAAATTATGTAAACCAAAATTGCCCAATTTTTGACTCCCCCTCCCTCACGTAACGGGACCGTAACGCTTGGCCAGAACTCCCTCCCATTCCGTTACGTATCGGGTGCTTTGCCGTTAATAATTCCGATTTTTTTCGGAGACATAACTAATTATGAAAAGATCGGGTTTATACTCTTTTTATGAAGTATATATTCATCTAGTTTGATACCAATTTTTATGACAAAATCTTGAAAACTAACCCAGATATATGCCTTGATCTGACGACGAAAAAAAATTCTTTCATTGTCCCATCGATATCTTTATGAAAGGTTATCTGTGAATGAAAAGTCAACAAATTATCGATATCCATACTATGTAGCTATCGTTATGCGTAGCCGTTTTTTAATTTTTTTTTTTTTTTTTACAAAATGCCGACAGTTTGGATATTTTTTTCTATTTTCAAGGCCCTTTTTCTGTATTCAAGTAGTCTTTAAAAATAGTAATTATCAAATGTTAAAAACGCGGATACGTACGACCCTAGTCACTGCGGTTACAAAAATGTTTTTAAAAAAATTGAAAATCGGTTGATAAGTTTTCAAGTATTCTCTCGGACAAGGTCGAAGAAACTAGTTTCGAAAAACGCGTTCAAAGTTTTCGTTCCGTGTTTCTTGATAGAGGGTTATGTTTTTTCTAGAATATTGATACTTACATTGAAGTATCTAGTCGCAGGCGATATGACGGTTCTTCATCTTCATGATAGTTCACAAAATAATAAGAGCCTGTACTTTATCTATTGTAAATGATGCCACACCTGTAAGGACTGAGGGCACTAACCGATCGCGCTACCTGTTCTCATTAAAGTGTCTATAAATCCGTCAATTTTCGGACTTGTGAATAAAAATGTTGCCAACATATTTTTCGATACATGTACTTTCAAGAATTACAACAACAAAAAATTCCTTCAAATTTTGCTCTGGGGATGTGGGAAACCTAGTGTGCAAGTTCTTGCACGGTGACTTTCCCCCTCAACTGACATTGCGTATAGAAAGCTGTGAGCTGTCCACGGTAAAATTGCACGTGAGGTTTAAATGAAAAACTTGAAAATGAAGAAGTTTGGAATTTCTGGCAGTTTTAAAATCGTTACGTAACCCAAACCTTGCCGCCCCACGTACGTAGACCGTAACGGCTAGCCGACCCCCCCCCCCCCCCCCCAATTGCGTTACGTAATTTGCGTACGGCCCCTATCTAGAAAACACCTTCCTCTATAAAAATCTTAAAGGATTTTTTTTTATATTCCAAAAAAATCAACGCATCTCCCACTTCGAACGAATGTTTGGGCACTTAATTTTTGTTTTTCTTAAAAAAGAAATTTTAGGCCATAAAATAAGGATATATATTTACTGAACATGTTTACTGAAGACATATTTACTGAAATACGAGCTGAAAAACATCTGGGGTCTGATCCACCCCATATGCAGTCAGAGGTTCGTAGCGGAAGTGTGCAGTCGAAGAATTAAAAGGGAAATGAAGAAATGAATATGATATTCTAGACAACGATACGAAGCATTGAGTTTCAGTGCAACGAAACCCATAAGTGAAAGAATCATCATAATTGATACGTGCGTATGATAAATTGTGTCGCTTTTCTTGAAGAGTCTAGTTTGCTGTAGCGTAGAATAATCTACGCCGTTCGTCGAGTCGTTGATGTAATCGAGAAATGTTCCTTTGAATTTTTTCCATGAGTGATCGGGTCAACTCTCCAAATATCCAATTACGACAACTGCAACTGATTTTCGGCAAAAATTGGCTCCCGATGCATTGGAAACTTCGCAACGCAGAAGGGTGAAACGGTGCCGCAATTTCATTAGACGTTATATCGTGTGCCAATGCCATTTGCGTTTACGATAAGGTCTTTCGCATATATACGAATGAATAAAGAGAGATCTGGAGATGAGATTCGATCGAGCGAGGGGGTCTAATACCTTCAAATTTGCTCCTACGTAATCATTTCACTACTACAACGAAAAAATACACGGGGGAGAATCAGCGACGTGTTATCGTATGCCACTGAAGTAACGTTCTCTTGTCACGTGACCAAGTCTCGAGCATTCGACCGACCAGTTCACGAAAATAAATTCCCTTATTTCTTTTGTGTTCTCCGTATGCTTTCGCCGTGCTGAATTTTCGTTAGCAATTTTAATGAACGAAAATGTTTTTCGGCATATCTGAACCAAATATACTGAGAATATGCACGTACATTGCATATTTGGTATTCTTCTATATCCTGCTCCCTTTCTTCAACATCTTCCGGAAACGGAACAATGCCTCGGAATTTTAGAACCATACACTTTGAGGATTTCGTGTTTTTTATGCGTGAATTTTTTTCATGATGCATCTGTCCGGGGGCATGTCCCCTAAAGAGATGGACATATACGGACCAGTGAAAAGGAATGAAAAATACAATACGCTTGAATGGCTCCTATCTCAAACGATTCAGCGTTCTTTTTTCGAGGAACTCGGCTGCTCGGCTGCATAAACGCTGATTTTATACTGGTCTGCATGTCTACCACATACATCCGATTACAAGCGACTGCAATATACGTTTTTGCACGGTAAGCGAGGGTATGCAGGACTCTACGGTCTGTAGTTTGACCGCAACATTTAGAAGCATTTGCGTACCGAAATTTGAACTCTTCCATTTATGTGTTTCGGCCAATCAACACATTCCAACCACTGGAAAAATCGATTGTCCGGAATTTTTATTTTGCAAATCGAGTTACACGAATATAGTTAACCGCTCGACTTTAACGAACCAGTCTGTTGTGGAATACACGGCAATATATTTTTTTGATCGACTGCTCTTCAACAACACATCACCGCAAGTGCGCACCCTAGCAGTACCGTTGAAAAAATAACTCGCGACTTTCGTCACGTGTACGAAGAAAATATTTTGACATGTGTCATGATTTGTGAAAAATGAACGGTGAAGTCTTGGTGAGCAAGTTTTCTCTGCACGTGTTGAACGAGGGAAACTATTTTTTCTCCACACTTCACACTTCATTGAGCCGAACACTTTTTGGTTAATGGAGTGTGATGCTGTTCAGATTTGCCCGAGCGATGCAACGGTTGTTTTGTTTTATTGTTTATGTTTTATTGTCTATGGGGTTTCAATAGACAAGAAACAGTTTGGATAAAAGCTTTCACTTCTTGACAACTTGATTTTTCGATATTTTTCGGATTAGCGATTTATTTTGGCGAAGGTTGATGTGAGCTGGAATAGAATATTCATATGCGTCGATAAATCCTCCGCTTTTGGAATTTATGCATACGCCCGCTTTGATCGCGCCGTGCGTCCCGTATAACGGAAGTGCACACGGTATGCGACTCGGCTGCGTTTATAAACACGCAATATCGATCCATCCGTTACAACCTGACTGAAAACTCGTTGAAGCGCTTCGGCTATTTCTACTGAGGGGTCTGTATAAACTTGACATTTTTTAAATACGATTTTTTTCATTTGCACACTTTTATAGCTCAGGGTCTTAAGTTGAATTTGCGACAAAGATTTTATCAAAATTACGAGCGAGTGATGAGAATTTTTGTGAAAGGTCAGGTCGCCCACTGCGCCACGGGCGAATCCTTCCACTACCTTTACTACCCTTTTTTCTTTTGCGTTCTTCCCGATACTATGTTCAATGAAATGGTGTAAGTAACCGGACGATTTTCTGATATGTTTATTCATTTGTGAATGAACAAAGTATTTAAGATGTTTTTTGGTAAAAAATTGAAACTTTGTCTTCGGCTCGCCATTTTCGTAGTTTTTGGAATTGATAAAAAGTATCCGAACATACGAAAATTGTATTGTCATACTTAGAGTACGTTTTTTTTACTTTTCATTTCAGATCACCCTAGTTGCCAGAACCACCCATAGCGATTGGCCATACAGCAACGGCGGTACTTTGTTCAAATAATAATAACTGCAGGGGTGTTCTCACTGTAGACGCTAAAAAAGGCTATTTTCATGAATTTTTTTGAAAGGTTTATATTATAGATATTGATATAAAAGATGTTACACTTACTGAATACACTTGCGAAATACATTTTTTTTAAATTTCATTTATTGAAGTTACTATTTATAAACGAAAATGGTAGTTAATGAAATGTCCTAAAAAAGTGCCAGGTCTGCGCTGTTGATGAAATCTGGACTGAAATGACGGACATTTTTCGAAAAAAAACGTAATTTTCACCGTTTTTGGCAAAAAAATAGTAAATATCTAAATTACAAAAAATCCTTAATATGCGCTATAGCTATAGTTATAAATAATTAGTAGTTAAAATTTCATAAGGATCGATTCAATAGTTTCGAAAATTTGATCAACAAGCCGTCGAAAATCGTTGTTTCGAGAAAAACGCGTTTGAAGTTTATTTGGGTTACATAAATACATACAATTTTTTAAAATGTATTTCGAAAGTGTATTTATTGAGTGTAACAACTTTTATATCCATATCTATAATATAAACCTATCAAAAAAATGCATGAAAATGGCCTTTTTTAGCGTCTAAAGTGAGAAGACCCCTTCATTACTTATCAATATTCTTCAATAAAAGAAAATCAAACTTGGCAAGACTATGTATCAATTGTGTGTATCAACTCGACGTCGTCATCCCAATATTTTCAACAGCAAAAATATTGAATACCGACCTGTTTTTGGTTCCCAAGTTTATGCAGATCCGCTGAAGAGAAATGCTTCACGCGAATAGATGCGGCGATATATGCGTCGAAGCAATTTTAAGGTATTCCTCTCACGAACCCAAATATTTAACAGTTAACTGATTTTCGTCTATAATTAAGTAAAAAGACATCCTAGTATACTGGTAAAATTGGAAGCAAAGTTACCGAACTTTTGATGAAAAATTACAACTCTAAAAATCGTCTCGTTTATACGGCACTTTATGGAGATGACGCGCTGGCAACATTTTTATCTAATAATGAATACACTGAATAACTCTAGATACCTGACATGAACTGCTCACGTGTGTAAAAAATTCTATAGATTCCGTAATGACCATAAAAGCAAGGGGTTTCTGCTTTCTTCGATCAAAAATCAAGTTTTTGATTTCTTCGAGATTTAGACAGCTTTAGTACGAACTTTTTCTTTCCAGCGATTTTTTTTACTTGCACTGATATTTATTTTTGACAGCTCCTTGTGTCGATACTGAGGTTACGAACGGGGCCCGTATGCCTCTAACTTCACGACACTTCTGCCAACCTGGCCAATATGATATACCATGATTTACGACGTTGCCAATTGGTCTCGCGTTGATTGAGCGAGAAAAAGTTATAGAAAATAATTATACAAAGTAATGAAAACATTTAATGCAATCACCCAATGTGCAAGAATGCATATTTTTGCAAATAGATGTAGAAAAATAGTTGGAGAACGTACGTTTAGTATGAAGATTATTTGGAAGTTAACAGTTGGTAACAGTCAACTAGCTCGATGCATAAGCATAAGGCGCTGCCCTCGTACTTCACCCCCGATGGCTAAATCCCATAACAACCTTAATGCGTGCTCCAACGAGCACTCCATCGCTTTTATTCTCATCGGTTAATGCAATCATTTTTTGCTCAATAGTTGAACTATTCCTAAGCGGAATATAATGGTTTTGGTCGAGTTTCGTAGTTAACATTGAATATGCGTGAAATTTCAATCAAACCAAAGTTTTGGTGAGATAAGCGGTTGCGACGGAGTGAACATGAGTTCCTAATGTACACAATGTAGTTGCGCCAATTTTGTGCTGGGTACATGTACATATATACTATAGACGAAGCCGCGAATGATGAGGACCGAAACGTCGCTAGAATCGAAAGCAACTACCAATATTGCCACTAGCGCAGGCGAGCCCATCAAATTTTGGATCCAGTCATGCATTAACCCTTCATATCGATGACGGCGACAGTTTAAAAGCATCATATGAAAATAGGTAATCATTTCTGTACGTAAAAAAATTAAGCACTACAATCATTGCACTGAATATAACTATACAGGATGTAACTATAGTTATTATATAATATAGTTACATAGAGTTATGATTTCATAAAAGAAAACGACGTAATCCGGCATGAAGACGTTCTTTTCCTCGAAATTTGAACATTGCTTCTTACAAATTGTTCCGAAAACCGCCAAATTGCCTCAAATATAAGAAGTCATGTGTACACTACAATAAAATTGAGATCGGATTTATAATTATAAAACGTTGTATACAATTTATTTCGGATTAGCCGTGGTATCAGTTATTTGTGGATCACTCGGTCCCGAGCACCCCGGTTAATCGGGGGGTCCTACTGTACAATGTTTTTCCATTTTGTTTCATGTGTGTAAATTAATTTTTTCAATGTGTATTTATATACTTTATGGTGTAATATTGTGCAAATATATATTAGGTGTACAAATAAGTTTTAGAACACTTCGATTTTGTATCATAACAGCTATTCTAAATTAATTCAAAGGTCCCGCTCACTTATCATAGATGGCGCTTGATATGTAGTATCGAAACGTAAAGGAGTCATAAACATAACCTATAAATTCTGTAAATTAAACATGCAGACCGATAAGCTATTTATTAGACACTGCATTCGCTATGAATTCCATCAAGGAAAAAGTGTTAGGAAAGCGTGTGAATCGATATGTTCTGTTCTTGGAGACAACATTGTATCTAAAAGTACATGTGAGTATTGGTATAAGCGATTCAAAGGAGGTGATTTCGACGTTAGTGACCGTGAACGCACGGGGCCTCCTGTAAAGGTGGACGATCAGGAACTGCAAGCGTTGCTGGATGAAAACTCTTGTCAGACGGAGAAACAACTTTCGGAACAGCTTGGAGTAACTCAACAAACTGTTTCTTATCGTTTAAAAGCAATGGGTAAGATTCGAAAAGGAACAAAGTGGGTACCACACTTTCTGACTCAAGAAAATAAAAACAGCCGTCTTCACATTTGTGTGAGTCTTTACAACAAGCAACATAGAAAGTCTTTCTTGTGGAAAATTGTGACCGGCGATGAAAAGTGGATTTATTTTGATAATCCGAAACGCAAATATCATTGGGTTGACCCCGGCGAGCCGACAACATCCACGCCAAAGCGCAATGTTCATTGTAACAAAGTCATGCTGTGCATATGGTGGGATATGAAAAGCGTACTGTATTATGAACTTCTCAAACCTGGTCAAACAGTTACTACCGATCGCTATTGTCATCAATTGATGCAAGTGAATCAAGAAATTGAGAAGAAACTTCCATTTTCTGGTAAAGGAAAACGTCCAGTAAAACTGCTCCATGAAAAAGCGCGGCCTAATGTGGGTAAACCGGTCAAGGATACGTTACTAGCGCTTGGATGGGAAGCTGTACCACACCCGGCGTATTCACCAGACTTAGCCCCATCCGATTATCATTTATTCCGGAAAATGCAGAACGATTTGTCTGACGTGCGATTCAAAACATTTGAAGAAGTGGAAAAATGGGTCGCTAAATTTCTCACCTCGCAAGACGAAAGTTTCTTTGTGAAAGGCATCCGCGAGTTACCTGAGAGATGGCTGAAGGTCATTCAGTGCGATGGAGATTACTTCGATGAATAACTGTGTTTTACTTCTTTTTTAATAAATCTTGAATTTTTTGAAAACTGTCCTAAAACTTATTTGTACACCTAATAGTACAAATGAATTAGACTTACCGATTTGAATGTCTTTTTCTCTTTTAATTTGTATTGGGATGTTGCATAAGTTTTCGATGTTTTTTTCGTGATAATTAATACGTTACTTTTCAAAATCATTCCTAATGCTTTTAAACATTCCGAAACTATTGAGTGATCAACTCCCAATGATGCTGCAAGTTAAGATAGCGTGTGATATGAGTCTCCGTGAAGTTATGCCTCCAATACAACAAGCATTCTGTGTGGTTCAGCTGCAAAATAAAGAACAATAAAGTAGTGCAGTAAAATTCCCCGTAAATACTCCTTTTTTGGCACGAAATTTGACATGTTCAACAATATGAAGAAAAAAAGTTGTTTACACTTTCGCGAAATGACATACACTGAATATGAAGTTTGCTTATAATACTTCGTTGAATGATATTCAACATGATATTACATGGAAGCACAGCCCTTTTGGGAGCACTGCCACGATTTCTTGGGGTGATCGCTTAGTTGTCACCCCAGCCACTTAAAGCGCTACCTGTATCGATGTGCATGAATACATCGCAGGCATGCTTGGACTCCACCCCTTGCTATGCTACAGCCGACTACGGCTGGCGTGATGTCACGTCTCGCTCGCACTCTTGCAATTTCCAATGGTTGAAGTGATGGTGCGTTCTCCCTTGCACTTATGTACTTTGCATGCTTCGAAGGATGGTATGTTATTAGCGTTATGATGCTCAATTTCACGATGAAGTACATCGTGCTGTACATAAATTGATGTACCCGGAATGAATTTAAAATCCTTTATAATCGTACAGTCGTCATTGGAATTAGTCAACTCTCACCATTTGTATTAGTTTCGCATCATATCATACCACAACAGCGACGGTCGAGGGGTCTAAGGCACATGCTCGTTATCGTGTGAAAAGAGGGATCTCAGTACGATTCCTGAGGCTTTTTTGTTACAGTGTTAATTTTGTTTTATGAAAATGAAGATACTGAAACAGATTTTTGTTTTTAGATAAGAAGTTTATCAAATTTAATACACGATATCTGGAGAAAACTTCCTATTAATTATATTAGGTTTTTTTTTAAACATTTTAAACAGTGCAGTCTACGAGAAACCACGAAAGTTCGGATGGGAAAGTTCACCTTTGTTTTAAAGTGTGTATGGGCGATTGAATATATTGGTTTGAGAAAATGCATACAATTTTTTAAAGAACACTGGTAAAACTTTCACTAAATATACAACGTCGCCTTCAAACTTCTATATGAAGATTATACGCCGTATCATTTGTACTTTAATATCTCTGTCTTAATAAAAAATTAATTTCGTTTTGGATGAGTCTGAGCTGCATCATACTAATTTTGAAAGCCCATTGCATTACCCCTCGCATTGAAAAGGCGAGGCTACATTATTAAACTCATGGCGGCTTTAACTGCTGGGGAGGCCCGGCTTTAAATTGATCTGTTTTCGATCCTACTCTCTCGCTCATTTTCATCTCACTTGTTCCATTTTTTCTTAACATGCTCCCAGCGATTTGTTCCAAGAAACGTGCTATGCGGTAAAGGATTCTGTTGCCACGGCACTTACATTTGCTAGAGATTTGACAAGCCTCGGACGTGTTCCCGATTCATAATACTAAATGCCAATTCAAACTCATTAGTTAACTATGCATTCGTATATTTCGTGCTATTCTGTTAAACTCTTTGCCCGCGGAAAATTGGCTCTTTACAATTGTGCGTCGAGATTGCAACTTTGTCAACGATGCCATCAACTAATATATGTGCCTATAGGGAATGCGAAAATGTTCCTAAGACGAATTCCAAGTTGAGCTTCCATCGCTTCCCTAACGACGGTGACGCATAAGTATATATATACGATGAGATATTATTTTTTAAAAATAATTCCTTTATCGAGTAAGCATTGTTAGGAGAAAAATGATATGAAGGGCGCGGTGTATAATTTATCTTTTGTAGCTTTTAAAAATCATGTTTAATAATTGAAATGAGTTATTATATAATGTCTGTTAGTTATTATTCAATATTACACTGTAAAAATAATTAGAAAATTAATATACTTGTATTGGAAGCTTCGTTGCATACACTGGTATATTTAGTTCAACAGGCAATTGTGAAGCAATATTAACGTACTTTTGCATTGATTATAAGTATTGCGTGTTAATTTAAGGTATGTTTATTAATTGTACTATACATTTATGACTTTTACGTCAGCCTTGTATATAAAATTCAATCTACCGGTTTATACACCAAAACTTGCTATAAAGTATAACTCTTACAAAGAATTTTTTCACAGTGTACTCAGTATGCATAAAAAGTTCCAGTGCGATATTACGTAATTACTCGCGTGCTGAATACCCATTCAGACGTTTTGTAATCCACGTTTCTCGACGCTTTGTATCAGTCTAGTATGCTGACATAAAAACCAGAAATTTACATTTCATGACAAAAAAGCGGCAGGGCATGCAGAAACAAAACACATGTCTAATAAACAAACCTACTCCAAGGATCTACGGATTCATCGCTAAAACAATGTGCCAGGACTATTGTGAGTGACTAGCGATAGCGACATTTTTCAACCTATACTAATTGCTCCCGCGTGGTAAAGTATTCGTGGTTAATAACATTGTGAATAAACATTGTAACTATGAAGTAAGCAGCAGTCGAACTTGCACGAAACTAATGCAAGGCTCATCTCATTTAAGTTTTAAATCTTCTTAGTATTAATCGACGTGATAGCGTATCGATGCCAAGTATTAATGAAAAGCAAAATGTTTAAAATGCTTTTATTTTTTGTTCGTATATGGGTGTTTCTCTACTGATTGGAAAATTGATGTCCCAGGCAAATTTGATGTATTTGAAGTTATTATTACTGAGTTGAATATATTTGAAACGATAATTCGTTACCTATTTTTTGTGCGCCATAACTCATGTAAGACGTAATATCTTAATATTAATTTAAATGTCTCTCAAACATCCTGAAACACAGTCCCCTGTTGTGTCCCATTTCTAGAATGATAAGGTTCAATAATATAATATTTATTTTTAGTATTAACGGTACCTAATTCTAACATTTATAAGTTTAACTAGAATAGAGTACATGTTTTTATACCATACGACCGTGACTTTCAATACTTTTTTAATATGAAAAATCATCACTCAAATGTTGTCCTAAAAATTTCAAAACAGTCCCCTGGTTTAACTTAAAAATCACGTCCAAGTCGTATTTCGTTTAGTAGACATCATTTATTGCGATAAACGGAATGCAAACGGTGTAAAGTTCATCCGAATACCGAGCTAAGCTAGCTAAGCTAGCTATATTATTCCGTGTGAGCGCTGCCTTCGTGGCTGAACGACGTGACAGAGCCGCTTGATTTAACAGTCCTTTGGTAAGTAGCTTTTCTATTATTTTATGTGATTAAATAAAAATCATTTGATACATTATTTATTCAGTTGATAAGTTAGCACGTGTGACTCTTAATTCTAGACAGATTTCAAATGATTTAGAACTAGATAACTTTTTTTGCAAAAATAACAGTTCCCCTCATTATGCTGTTTGTGACTCTAGAGTAGAGACTGTAGAGACTGAAGTTTCGTATGATATTCGATCCAATACCGAATTCGAGAATGTTGTTGGGCCAAGTTCAATTTCAATCAGCCAATATAACATCGCAGATTACATGTTAGTTAAGTTTCCTGTAAAAAATAACGAATGTATTTGTGCATATATAGTGTTAAATAAGAAGTATTTATAATACACTACATTGAAAAAAAAAAATTCGTTTATCCATCCAAAATTCAGTTGGTTTAACAAAATGTATCTTTAAATACGTTCAACTTAATTTTTGATTGGCATAAAACACGTTTTGTCAATCTAACTGATAGTTTTAGTGGTGTGAACTGTAGCTTATTTAGCATGTCTGAGCAACTGTTAAAACAACAAAATTTCGAGACAACAAAATGCATTTTGCACATTCAACGATTTTTTTTCTCAGTGTAGGCAAAAAGTTAATGGGTATGAAAAAAAATCCGCAATTTTTCGCAGATTTTCAAAGGATTGTCACGGTGTGAGAAATGGTCGTAGAGCAAAAACAAAAAAGCAAATTGATGCTTCAAGTCTCTAGTTTTGACATCTTGATGTCAAATATTTTTATCGTTGACCATTTCAGAGTAATCACAAAAAACAGCGGAAAATATTCCCAAATTTTAGCTCAACTTTCGAAAGGTGGTGGCGCGTCAACGACTTTTTTTCGATCGTTATATTTCAAAACTCTTTTAGCTTAATTCTGTCCCTTTAATTTGACCGATCGGACAGCTCTGTGCAATGGTTTTTCGCCGAGTTATCGATGTTCAATGCAAAAAAGACACTTTTGACTTTGATGATCAATAACTCGGGAACTAATGGTCGTACAGAAAATAAAAGGAAGGTCTTGAAAACTTCAGAGGATTCTCTTTGAGTTGCTTTTATTGTCTTTTCATGAATTTTTTTTCGTTTCGACAAATTTGTTTTTATGAAAGGTAAAAGATAACTTGTCACGATGTTTCGTTTAACTTGGAATAACTGTGCAAATAATGAACAGACGAAAAATGTATTGTTCTTTTACTTCAAAGTATCCCAAAGAAACCCACAAAAGTTCAAACCACTAGGATTTGCTTTCATAGTGCTACGAATGATTAAAATGGCAACTTTTGTTGAAAAGTCAATTAAAAGATAAATCTTTCGCTTTTCATGCATTTCTTCAAGATGAAATTTTGTTTTTGTCAATTATCCATATTTTTATTACCAAAAATGTTAATTATTGAACAATAAAAAAATTTCAAATAAAGTTTAAAAAAAATGTTTTCAACACTGTTCAACTTTTTTACCACCATGTGTGTGTATGTGTGTGTGTGTGTGTGTGTGTGAATTTTCTTAACAATGTGACACCCGACGGGTTGTCAGTTCCGTAGTATTTACCGACTCCAAACTCATTCCGTTAGATGTGTATGTGTGGTCATTTGTGACTCGGGTGCGATATAATACCGCGTATTGCCGCCTCTGTTGCGAATTACTGCATCCAGATGTTATCGCATGTTTATGCAATGCCGGATATCTCGTTGCGTGATCTCTCGCCAAACTCAAAGAAGCGCCTGAGTCAAGTGTCGAAGATTTTGTAATTGCGGATAATCACGACCCAATCGACGACGAACCATGCCCCAGACATGTTCAATGGGGTTTAAATCAGGACTCCGGGCTGGGTGGTTGAGAGTCATCACGTTGTTCTCAACAAGAAAATCTCATGTCAGCCTTGCGCTATGGGGACGAGCATTATCCCACATAAGAATGAAGTGGTTTTCCATGCATCCACGCATGGACAGAACGTATGTCCAGGATTTCATTGATGTACCGTTGAGCATTCAATGTTCCTCGAAGATTACCAACAGCGTTTTGGTATTGATGGATGCGTCTGCCCAAACCTTCACTGACCAACCAATAAAAACAGCGATTGGCTGCGTGAAATTGTCGCGATCATGTTTCCCACAGCGGCGCCATACGTGAGAACGTTTGTCACTGCCATAAAGAGGTAAATCGTGATTCGTCAGTGAATAATACACTCGTCCACTGTCGACGACCCCAATGGCGGTGATTTCTGGCTTAAACTAATCGGTTTCTTCGATGATTTAGGGTAAGCATTGGCACGCGGTTTGGGCGTCGAGCATGTAGTCTTTGCTCTCGGAAATGATTTCGGACCGTTAATGCCGAAATGGGTCGCTGAGGATGTCGTTGTTGACGATTTCGGAACTGACGAGTAGCTGCATGGGCATGCACTGTAGGATCTCGACGAACCTGTCGAACGGTAGCTCTGTCATCCCACTTAATAGTGATTCGCCATCGACCTTGGCCTAAACGTCGCTTATAGCTGTTTGTCTCCTGAAATCGGGAATAAGCACGACTAACTACTGATTGGCTCACTCCCATGATGGCCGCAACTTGAACTTGATTATTACCCTCTTCAAGAAGGCTGATAAGACGAGCAACTTTTGTTGCGGACAGATGACGACGCGACATGTGAAAAAAAAAATTTTCTTACTTTCTTACTAGAAGAAAATGATTTTTCGATTAGTTTTGAAAAAAACAGTTTTTTTTTGTGTTACATGTCCGGTCGGTGAAAACCTTAATGACAACCTGATTCTCCTAAACGAATCGCATTTCGGACAAAAAAGAGATAGCCGTTGTTCACCGTTGAACAGAGTGCAACGAGTACCTTTTCTTTTTTCCGAAAAGTCAACTGTTCCAGAAATCATAGGGTATCTGCAATTTAGCTATCTTTCTCGTACTCATTCATGGCCGCTCAAGAATTAATTAGCAGTTTTACGCAGTCGATCGGGCTATAATGACAATTCATCTGCTAAGCAAATCAGACACAATTCACAATTTGTGATCACTATGGATCTCGAAAAACTTGCAGCAGGAACGAATTGAAAAGAAGACGATGCCATTGTATTGCTCGCGAAAAAGTCGGAAACGGACGACCATCCCGAACAAACTAAATCGATGATTGATTCGTGCAACGAGGGTAAAAACGCCAGCGACGATCTTCATGAAGCTTCATCGAACGAGGATGTGAACGACAACAAAATCGAAGACACTACTGACGGTACGACGAATCAGAAACACTCAAGTCTTGAGAAAGCTCCGTCCGAAAATGACCACAATCACTGCGATGTAACTCTTCAAGACTGTGCTATTAAGTATGTTGCTGGCTACCTGCTTTCTAAATGTTTAGCTAATTTCAACTGCAACGAAATGGGAGAGTTTTTTTTCGTAAAAGGTAACCAAGACTTTGAAATCAATAATGAGCTTTTCATTTTCTTTAAAGCGTACAGAACTGCCGACGGCGAACAATTCGGCCATTTGAAGGTACCTCTCGATGAGTTTCATACTCTGATTAGCTAAAACAGACAGGTCAGACATTAGCTAAGAGCGAATTATGTTTAGAATTAGGATTCAAAATAATTGTTGGTTACGCACGTTACATATCAGTTAAAAAAATATACAAGGCAAAACACATTGACGTATTGTACGCCAGCAGCTGATACCTTCACTTTCTTAAGTTTAACGCATAACTTTTGTCTAAAGTTGAGGATTTTTTTTCAGTCGAATTATACTGCAAGAACGAGTTAATAGATAATATTTGCACGTCCACTGAAAGTATTATCTTTGCCTTAAGGTAGTACTAGCGGATTGTGTAATTAACAGAACATCTGTAAATTTTCGAATCGGAAAAAAAGTAAAATATAATGCATTTAGGTCAACCGATGTGCTGATTTAGTGGCTAGCGTACTTGCCTCTGAAATCAGCACATCGGGAGGTTGCGGGTTCGAATCGCTGTCTCGTAGTTTCGGAGAAAAATAACCGCGTTTTTATTTTTGACGTAGCTCCAGTTCTACACGGATGTCGCGCATACGGACCGGTACGTGTGTGTGTGTCGTGTGTTTATGGATGTAGCCTGTGAGCTATTTTTTTGACGAAACGCGACTAGCTACGAGGCTGGGAAGCAATTCATGACCGGCTGTATTGGTATAGGTTTTCCGCAGTTTCCCTACACCCATGACATAAAATGTCATGGTGAATGCGATACAGAGGAGGAACCCATGTAGGTTTCGCCAATCGAACCGTAACGGCCAATACTTGGACCAATGTCGGCGGGGCGATAATCGATTACCCAATTGTACGCCAATTCTCGGCTCAGTATTGACTAGCCAACATTGGTTTGCCGATACGAGGCCAATGTTCGGCCAAATATAGACTCGCTAATCATTGGCTTGTCGATGTGAGGCCGATGTTTGGCGAAGTATAGACTCGCCAATCATTGGTTTGCCGATACGCGGCCAATGTTCGGCCAAACATAGACTCGGTAATCATTGGCTTGTCGATACGAGGCCGATATGTTCGGCCAAATATGGACTCATTCATTATTTTTATTTTTATTGGGTTTGTTCCAGCCGTACAGGGTCTTTCCTTTTTAACGAGCCCCAAATCCGCCTCAACTCCTTTCAACCTCCCATTCCACCACTATACCCCCTCTCCTTATATCATCCGTTCGTCATCTCCCCCGTCTACCGCCAATTCCACACTCCCCACCTGCGGCCGCAGCCGACTTCCCCCTCTGTATCGTATTCACCATGACATATCTGTCATGGGTATAGGGAAACTGCAGAAAACCTATACCAAATACAGCCGGTCATCAAGTTCGCCCCCCAGTCGTGGAACTAGTCTTATTTCGCCGTGAAATGCCGAAGAAAAACCTTTCACGACGAAGTGTACGCGACTGGGTTTCGAACCTGGGACGTCCCGGTCCGCAGGTTTAGTAGCAAGCACGCTAACCACTAGACCATCGCACCGGTTACTCGTTCATTATTGGTTTATCGATATGACGCCGATGTTTGACGAAGTATAGACTTGCCAATCATTGGTTTGCCGATACGAGGAGAATGTTCGGCCAAATATAGGCTCTCTAATCATTGGCTTATCGATACGAAGTCGATGTTTGGCGAAGTATAGACTTCCCAATCATGTTTTTGCCGATACGAGCCCAATGTTCGGCAAAATATACACGCGCTAATGATTGGATCGCCGATAGGAGGCCAATGTTCGGCCGAGTAACGCATGATCGAACCGCAATTCGTATATTGACGATTCATTGTTTCGCGTCAAAGTCATTGAGAGACAAGATAAATACTTTTTACGAGTCCCCCTGCGGAAATTGAACTAGGGCCCATATAGAATTTCCCTAACTTTAGTAGGGCCTTAATCGGGTAGCCTCACATGGGCCTTTAGTGGCCGGTCACATTTTGCTACTGAGGGCCATTAAAGGCAGAATAATGAGGGCCTTCAAGGATGCCTGATCGACGCCTCATGTAAACTATGGTGTGCCCATAAGTGATCCCTGTCAATGAATATGCTCACGTATGTGTATCTGCGTATGTGTCCGTTTATATGAGGTCACGATACACTGCCAATGTTTTTATTTGATTTAAATAGGATCTATTTGAATGAGATAGGTTTTTTCCTTGTCTCACGGCCTACTGCGATCTTATTTGTTTCAGAGATATTTTTTTATTCGTTTCAGCTATTCTATTTAAATATCAAATATATTCAAATCGAATAAATAAAGATTTGATTAAAATAAATCTTTATTTGCTTACAATGTACATTGTGAATCTAAGTGTACTATGTGCATAAAATATTTCATAAATCCAAAATGAAATTAAGCACTTAAGTGAGAGATTACCACAACGATTTTGTATCGTAATTAGTCATGCCCTGGCCTTTCGGAATGATTTTTTCGAAGAAAAAATTTCACCTATATGGGTATTGAACCTAGTACCTACTTACTCATAGCTACGCATGAGTGTAGTAATTAAAATATCACAACCGATTTAGTCCAAGCTATCTATACTGGTCCGTTTCAGAGCTTATTTTTATGAGGGATACCCTGTCAATTTTCCGCACGGGTCCATTGGACATTATTCTTTACAAATATACTACCAAATCAATGCAGTCATTGTTGGCCGATGCTCGAACGAGCTCATACGCGATACTCTGCCGGTTTTTATGAACCATCCTACACTGACAGAAAAATTCTATTAATATTAACTAACCGCGTCTATTCATTTATTTTTTATTTGAATTAACTATGTTGCAACACACATAGTTAATTCAAATAAACCCTCTCCACCCCCACACACAGTTGTGGGGGTGGCGAGGGTGGACACACACACACACATATATATGTTATGTTTGAAACTTCTATAACATGTCATTCGATAAAACTCCCTAATTATCACAATGATATTAACTAATTGATATAGTTTATGTGATACAAATAATGATGAGAATCCATTTAGTCTCTTATTGCTGTCAGTTAACGGCGGCAACTCGAGGTCGTTCTTCTCATAACAGTAAACATATGATTCGCATACAAATCACTGCACGTTTTGGATTATTTATTTATTGAATGCAATACGTAATTGTTAAAGTGAGCCAATTATGAGGCACACTGTTATCAAGTATGACTTCCAGAATATTTATGGAGCTTTCTTTTGCCGAAAATCTGTATTTAAATCTGAAAAGTAAATACACAACACATGAGATGTTCTGTCAAATTCATTGTAATTTTTACTACGTATTTATTTTTAGGATTATCGTATCACTAATAACACGATGATCAATTAATGAAAAATGTATAAGGCATAAACTATTTCAAAGCCAACACGTTTAAGAGGTCGTCGAAATCCGTAATACAGCTAGGCGAGAAGGAATTGTCAGTGGGAAAGTAATAACACATACTAGAGAGAATAATCCACCGTACGACGTAAAAGTAGAGGTATGCATTAATTATGAGATCAATTAACAGTTGAACAATAATGTAAAAAAATATATTTTCAGCAACTTTTTAACCATACATGTAAAACAGAAATGGAAAACGAATATGTATCTCCGCATCAAATAAATAGGAATAATAAAGGAATAAGTATATTGGTAAATGAAATTGATTTACTGAAACGCATTTTTATTTCACTATATTAGCAAATTTATTTGCTAATATAGTTGCTAATATAGTTATTTCACTATATTAGCACAGCATTAGCAAATGACAGATTTTCTTAAGAATGAGTATGAAATGTTGAATGAATAATATTTATATCATAGATGAACAACAATGAAATAAAAGATAATTTGCACGTGATTCTCTAAAGATGTTGATGCAAGATTTGAAATTCAACATGATTAACCTTTGGATGCCACACTTATGTTTTCGGGATATACTTGCCACACTCGGGTTTGTAGGGCCTCATTCAGATTTTCAATCATTACTCCGAGTAAAATAGTCGTATTTCGATGGCTTTTTTGAATCGATAGCCAATTAGTCGAGAAATCTGTCTATGCATTGACCGAATCGTCAAAGTTAAGAACTTCCGAGATATACTCGTTAAGAAAATATTTTCTCCCGAGAAAATTGATTTTACGAGTTTTGTTCGGGTTTCTCAAACCCCAGTGGGGCATGCGAGGGTGAATATTCTGCACGCTTGTTTCTATTTTAATTTGTGCTGGCTTTGGTACACGTATCACAGAAAAACATTTCATACCGTTAACACTGTAATGGGTATTAGGTACTGTATATTTTGATTTGAACTTCCTGTTTCCGTCTACATGTTTGTGTACATTTTTTTGTGATTTCTCAATCTTTATGTTTCCTTTCCAATAGGAATTGATTGTTGTACAGGTGAACGTAGATCGTACGATACGAAGAACAGAATGTACCTGCACGGCTGGCTCATCGGTTCGAGGATGCAAACGTGTAGAAGCGGTCTGCATTTTGATAAATAACGCGTGTACGTATTCAAAAACCGATCAACCGCAATGCTGGAATCAGCCTAGTGAGAAACAATAAGTTGACAAATATGAAAACGGTTGCACTATTCTAAAAATGTTCCCGGTAAAAATAAGAAGTGAATGCCCGATTTCGAGATTGGGAATTCGTGCACCACACAACACAATGATACCTTGTACCACCCATTTATTCGTTATTTCATCGAGCCTTTTTTAACGAAATTGATCCGTAAACCGCACAGCTGACCGGAGTCGAACGTCGACGAGTTTCCTGAATCTACCACCACGCCGCGCCACTGGAGATATCCAAGAGGCGTATAAGCGAAGCGTTCGCCGTAGCAGAGACGATAAAAATTTGTAAAAAATACATTTAGGTCTAATAATAATCAAGATACGGAAAATAATTATTTGAGAAGGTTATTTGATAATTGCGTGTATTATATTATGAAAAGTGAAGTATTAAGGGACAACACCACTGTGACGGCTTCAAAAAATCGATTTTTTGACAACCATCTAGAAAAATCTAAAATACATTTAAGATTAAGATGCCGTTGGACCCAGGTCGAAAAAATAATTATTTTCGGAGATATTGAATATTTTGTGGAGCGGTGCAGCGCTCCGTGACGCTCGGGGTCCCGCACAGCTGCGCGCCTCAGGTCGGCAGGTATACCGGGCCTTTCTCAGGTCTTGCGGGTCTTTCCCAGGTATTCTTTTGTCTCCCTTCACAAAAACCGGCTATTGTTATAAATATAGTTTCGAAAAAAAGCCATAGGTGGCGATAATTGAAAAAATTTCAAGGCAGGTATAGGGATAGCGTCATAACGTTAGTTTGCGAATAGAAGTGACGCTACTCGTGTCTAAACGCTCTGAATCGTTTCGTTTATAAATATCGAACGCTCAGAATTATTCTTTGCACATCGAAATGGATAATCCGAAAGTGTACGCGGGGAAAAAGGGAACAAAACGGAGCTATGTGACGAGGAGTCGAACGAAAATTTCGAATCGAAAACCTCCGAACCGTTATAGCTCCGAAAATAGTTCTGCAGAGTATGTGAGCACGTCGGCGAAAAAGTTAAAATCGTCGGACGATTTAGAGGTCGGTGTTACTAACGATTTCGGTTATCGTATAGTACACCTCGTCAATGCATTGAACATTATATCGACGTTAGTGAAGTGCATTATTCAATGATGGCCTGAGAAGCCTCATGAAAGTTTTGGAGACGTTGGGGATAACTATCGGCCCAAATTGTTTCAATTTTTGCGTTGAAACCGACGCAGCGCGGATCGAGCTGGTGGAGCGCTCGCTCACAGACGCTGCAAAAGAGGCAAGAAGAGCCTCTACAAGTTCGAGAAAAGATGCTAGGGACAATGATTTGCTTCTTGAAGGCCACCTATATAGTGCTGGCATCGCTGATTAAAGGTAATTTTTTTTTTCAACTTATCGCATAAATTATCAAACCTAAAACTTTGAACGCGTTTTGCTCAAAACCACTTTTTTGAGTGCGGCACGCAGCAGAACTCGAGCAATTTTTATCCGATCGACTTCAAATTTGGACTGCATCAATAAAACTAGATTATCTAAAGAAGTACATAGGATTTTTTCGATATCTCAATAATAAAAAAAGTTATAGCCTATTTTCGACGAGAAATTTTGCTCGAAAATCGTCCTTTAATTTCAAAAGCGTGCCTATTTTTTAAAAATCAATATTTTTTCAAATCCCTGTGTACTTCTCTTCAAAATATCATATGATTAACGAAAACACTCGGTATTTTTTTTCAGATCGACTTTGAAGAGATTTCTGCTGCGTGCCGCGAACCACTGCAGAGGCAACAGTACCTGACGCGGGAGCTTCCCCAGCGTCACCATGGGGCGTGAAAAATTTGAAATTTTTTTTTTATGTATCTTCAATAAACAACGAACAAAACAAAATTTTTTTTTTCGAATATCTCTTTTTTTCCCACAAAAAAAAATTCTTGAAAAATGGCAAAAAACAGAGGGTCACAGTGGTGTTCTGCCTTAAGATAGCAATCAGATTTGACTTGAGTTGTCTCACTGGCTGCTATTTCATAATTCTGGCAATATCCGTGGCAACGCTGTACTCTGACGCTCCAGATAAGTGTCAAGCGTATGTGTTGTAGTGTGTGTAATGTGCGGATTACAACTTAAGTCTTACATACGTTGTAACAACATATATGGATCGACGTAACATTCATTCGAATCTCGGACGTAATAAAATTGCGTTGAGAACCTACATCTTTTCTCGTTGTATGCAAATTTACCGGCTCGATTTGGCCTTTCGGATACGAGCACAGCTGACGGCATGCGGCGTTGCCAAATCTACGTTACGTAAGTTTTCTCGTTATTTATCGGTTTCGCATAGCTCCGTATCTAATCGCGGAGTATTATTATTTCCATCTCAAAGTTCGATCCGCACGGATTCCCGATATGGTGTGGGTTAAATGCATTGATTTCATGAGTTAATTACTATCGTATTTAGCTGGTAAGGCATGCGGAGTTTTGGCGGACGTTATTATGTATGTTTATACTACAGCATTTAAACAATCTATTTTTTTTCTAATGAGGAGGTTGATGCAGAGGCCACCTTAACGTAAGTTAAAACGATGCGCTGCCTCTTACCAAAGCATCGAACGCTTGGTCGGCCTTTAAGACGGAATGACACCTCATCACGGTCGGTATGGTAGAACAATTATAGATACCCAAAAATCTCTGAAACGGCTCTTCGGATCCCGCCGAAACTTTGCCAAACGACGTCAAATAGATAGACAAACAGCTGTCTGCCCCTCAAATTTTCTGAATTTGAGAAAAAACGTAGATTGGCTTATGATAAACCAATCTGCGTTTTTTTTCTTAAATTCAGAAAATTTGAGGGGCAGACAGCTGTTCGTCTATCTATTTGATGTCGTTTGGCAGAGTTTCGACGGGATCTGACGAGCCGTTTCAGAGATTTTTGGGTATCTATAATTGTTCTATCATACCGACCGCGATGAGGTGTCATTCCGTCTTAATAAAAGCAGGAGAGCACTATGGCCCGATAGGCACTAGGGAGAGACGATCGCGAGAGGCGTGGCTTGAACCTCTGTCATTGTGTGTGGCACACCGATACGTCGCTGCGCAGTCTACCGGCGGAAATATACACTATATTTTCTGTGCCAAATATTAATATGGGACCTGTGCTTCCATGTAATATATGATCTTTGACTACACGCATGCAGTTCTGGTAAGTCATCTGTTGGAAAACATCGACCACTTATTTAACGTCCTAATGCATTTTTGAAGTAACCTTTCTTAAGATTAATAGCATACATCGGCCGGTGTAAGTGTCTGGCGCCAAGTATTACAACTTTCATAAGCGTTTTTTAGCGGTTGTAAAAAACAATAATAGCAAACAAAAATATTCCTTCTTTTCCGGCTACACCGCCAAATTGTAAGAAAAGAATGGTCGGCTCAATTCACGTGATCTTAAGGCCCCAACCACGGCAAAACAAATTTTTTTGTTATTTTTTGAAAGATACATTAAGAATGCTCTCACCAAATTTTTAAAAAGAAATTTGTAAAATTGGCGAAGATACAGCATTTTATGTGAAACCGTTCGAAGCTCACGACCGCGCCGAGCGGCAGATGTGCGACTGTCGAACGGGTCTGCTACCTGACGACCCCTTGTTGGCCTCTATGAACCCTAATTCTTGTAATATATTTTGATTAAGGTATCGTATTTGCTAGTAGTGGAGAGGTGGGAAATTCCCATTTCTGAATTGAATAGAAACCCGTTAACCAAGCGTAGAAGAATCCGACACGAATAGGTCAGTTGATTTCCGGCAATCGTACGGTTCGTATATATTATTTGATTCGTATCTTGTTTTCAGTGTATCGTGATGGATAAAAAATCAAAAAGATATGTTGTCGGAGAACAAACAAGAAGGGGTGATAGGAGACGGAAGAAATCGGGTCCACCTAATAGATATGCAGTGGAGAGAGAAGAGCCGAGAGCTAGCAGCTCTGCGAGAAAGTTGAGCAGTGGCCAACTAGATTCCGTTACAATAAATCCAAGTGTCGGGTACAGACTGATAAATTTCATTGCTGTGTTTACAGCCATAAGTGAGCACGTGAAATGTAAATTGTGTGGAAGTAATGTAGAATTTTGCGACTCTAGTAGAAGAAAACTTGGATTTAAAATTGTGGTAAACTGCAAGTCCTGTACGCCAAAAGAAATCACGTCATGCCCATTAATCCAAAATACATACAAAGTTAATCGTCGATTTATTCTTGCGATGCAATTGCTTGGAGTGTCATTGGCTGGAGCAAAAATTTTTTGTACTTTCATGAACTTGCCGCGCCCTATCTTTCAATCTTTCTACGATACTATTGTGGGACAGATTCGCGATGCCACAGAATGTATAAAGACAATGTCATTAAAACTTGCTGGTGAAGAAGCGCAACGCGCAACGCAAACGCGGTTTTAGTTCGTTACATGGTGTGACGACACTAATCGGTTATTACTCTAAAAAAGTTATTGATATTTGTGTGAAATCTGCATGCTGTAAGGCATGAGCTCCGTGGAAAAACAAAACTGATTCAAAGAAATATCAAAATTGGTTAGAAAACCACGCTGAATCCTGTGACGCAAACACGTCGGTTGTGCAGCCAAAATGGAAACTGATGCTGTGCTTGAAATGTTTCAAAGAGCGGAGGAATTACACGGAACGAAGTACGTAAATAATATCGGGGACGGCGATTCGAAAACTTATAACAAAATCGTGCAAGCTCTTCCGTATGATGTCAATAAAAAAGAATGTGGCAACCATGTTCAAAAACGGATGGGAATAAGATTGCGAAATGATGAGTCTCTGGATGCTGAGGAGCTGTTGTATGGTCCAGGAATAGCTGACTAACGGTGAGAAACAAAAAAAGAGACAAATAAAAAATTTAGTTTGTATGTTGAATTATCCTTTAGCAAAACTTTGAATGCGTTTTTCTCGAAACTACGTTTTTCAACCTGGTTGACAACATATTAAAAAACTATTCATCCGATTTGCATGCGCCAAGTCTTAAACTGTTCGAAAATCTAGTCTCTATCGCAACACGTAGGGATTTTTTTTATAAAGGGCCCCTTTTATTTTTTTTACCGACGAAAATTTTCCATGAAAATCGGAAATAAAATTCGCTGGTCCGCCATTTTTTTTAGATATCGAAATTCCCCTACGTGATGCTGTAAACCTATATGTTTAGTTTATGAATATATTTTTATTTTATTTTCCAGATGAACCGTATGGCTTAATCGCTGTCAACCGCCGAGCAGCAATTTTGTCGGAGTGTCCTCTTGGAAGCAGCGTACACCGCAAACCATAATTTAGATTAGAGTACAAAAATTTGTATACAGTCTTCTATATGTATATATTGACCATGAGTATTAATAAAAAATCCATTTTATTATTCCAAACAACTTTTGTTTGAAACCTTTTTTGATCGGGCTATCAATTATCGAAATACGGCATTTTCAAAGTTTTCAACCCCGTATTCTTAGGGTTAGGGCAATTTAAGGGGCAATATTTTATTGGGGTTACTTTCAGTATGCATCATCTACCTTCAGTCAAAAATTCATATTTTACGCTAAAAAGTGCTGGGTTTCCGTCTCTTTTGCTGGACTATATGCAACCTTGCAAATAGTGCGTGTTCGATGGAACAAAGAATATATATATATATATGTATATAGTACGGCCGTATACAAGAAATCTTCTTTCGTTGAGCACCAATATATTCGAAAATTTTAAGTAAGGAAAAGGAACGCGTTAATATTTTGCATCAATATTTGTTATTTTATTGTACCTTATTCTAATTGAGCTTGCAAGCTCTTTCAACAGAATTACACATGAATATAACATCGTAAAATTATTTTAAAATAACGATTCAATAATATCTAAACAAATTCTCTTTAGTAAGAACATAATATTATAAAATATACTAACTTTGAGGTCGATAAATATAAGATTTGAAAGTCATCGAGACGCAAAAATGTCATAACATAATCTTTTAAAAAGTTTTTTTTTGTTGGAACTTGGTATGATGAAATCTTCTAACTTTGAGGTTAATGCTTTTGGCACGATTACGATATCTTTGGCGCCTTTATTTGACCCTGGTTTATTGATATTTGGCCCAAAATTAATTTTTTTCAAGAGTGACAAAAATTGAAATTCGGCGTTTAAGGGGGTGAAACAGGGGGTTGAAAGTCGAAGCACTATTATGTTTGTGGTTCCCAATTTGACCATGCAGCGTCCATATTCGATAGAAAATGCGACTTTTGTGTGTGTGGAATCGTTGGGTGGGCCTGGAGCACCTTCGATGTGTGTGTGGAATCGTTGGGTGGGTCTGGAGCACCTTCGATGTGTGTGTGGAATCGTTGGGTGGGTCTGGAGCACCTTCGATGTGTGTGTGGAATCGTTGGGTGGGTCTGGAGCACCTTCGAGTGTGTGTGGAATCATTGGGTGGGTCTGGAGCACTTTCGATATGTGTACGATACCGTTCAACGTTGATTAGTCTTAGGTGCTCTTAATTTAATTTTTCCGGCATATGCTTGGGCACGATTATGATATCTCTGGCGCCTTAATTTGATGGTGGATTATTTATATTTGGCGCAAAAGAAACACTTTCTTGAGAATAAAAAAATCGCGATTTTGGCTTCCTTTAGAAGATACAGGACATTTTACGAATTATTCGTTATTAAGCGATTTAGCTGGTTTGCGTTAATGTATTAGGAGTACAACTTTGCAGTGACCGTTTTACTTAGAGAGCCACTGCGGCCGAAGTAGTGGCCCTAGCTCAATAAAAAAAAGTGGCATTTTAAACTAGAGGCTCTGCCAATGTAAACAATTTAAAAAAGCTAACGGATACGTGTATGCATTATAAAGTTATTGGCACTCAAACATGGCAACCTACGAGCCGAATTGTCAGCATTTGCGGGAACTGCTCCAAAGACAACAAAGGAAGGGATTTTTGCACCGGATTGTGACTGGAGATGAAAAGTGGGTTTACTACGAAAATCCTAAACGCCGAAAATCATGGGGACCGCCTGGTCATATTCCGTCATCGACGCCCAAACCGAATATTCACGGATCCAAAGTGATGCTGTGTATCTGGTGGGACCAGCAGGGCGTTGTGTACTATGAGCTGCTCAAACCATCCGAAACCATCACGGAGGAACTCTACCGACGTCAGTTGATGCGCTTGAGTAAGGCACTCAAAGAGAAACGGCCACAATTCAACGAAAGACATGACAAGGTGATACTGCAGCATGACAATGCCCGACCCCATGTTGCAAATGTCGTGAAAAAGTACTTGGAAACGCCGAAATGGGAGGTTTTATCCCACCCGCCGTACTCTCCAGACATTGCCCCTTCCGACTATCACTTGTTCCGGTCAATGGCACACGATTTGGCTGACCAGCACTTTGGTACTTACGAAGAAGTCAAAAATTGGGTCGATTCCTGGATTGCCTCCAAGGACCAAGACTTTTATCGACGCGGGATTCGAATGCTACCTGAAAGATGGGCCGAGGTCGTAGCTAGCGACGGGCAGTACTTTGATCAAAAAATATGTGGCCACTTTTTTATAATAAAGCCTTAAACTTTTGAAAAAAAACGGTCACTGCAAAGTTGTATTCCCAATAGCTTTCTTCGAAATGCGCTATGTCGAGAAAATAAACAAGAACAAACCCAAACAAAGTACGACGTAACAATGTAAAACACGTGGAAAATTCGATTTACATAGAAAATCGGAAAAATACACTTTTTCTCTTCGAAGCGCTGTAAATCCAAAACTAAGGCTCAAAACGAAAAAAGTTATTCTTGTTCTTCGTATTTTTTTCGGCCATATTTCATAATCCAATGGTCAAATTTAGGCGCCAAAGATATCGTAATCTCCCCATGTTTTTGTCATTAATTATTACTTTTAAGAAAATTGCTTAACTGTTGCAATATTCTCTTATTTTTTGTGACTCGCGGCTTATTGTCTACTTTCTCGGACAAAAAAATCCTCACGCGTTTTTCACCGCTCGCAGCGTATATTCCTTTGAATGTTTCAAAAGTGATTCTAGCGATTGCAATTTTCTTTAACATGTCATCTAACACATTTTCCTTTGAAACATTCAATGAACGCACGATAATAGTCGCTTTTTTTTAATTTTTTGAACTGCGAATAATGTTCGGTAATACATTTCGCATTACAGAAAATATTTTTGATCGGTATGATCGCCGAAGCGTCGAATGGTTCTAATAATCCATCTCAATTGAATCACTATGTCATGTTTGGACTTTTGAATGGTAAGATATTGTCCATATGTAGCTTGAGAATAGTTTTATGCATAAATTTCTAGAAATATCGTCCATTCGAAAATCTCAATTCATGTTCACTTTTGAACTTGACTGTCGCGCCTGTTCTATCTCAAGCGATCCAGCGTATATTTTGGATGAAGCGTGATGACGCAGAATCGCTCGTTAGCTCGAACTTTTAGATGTATGGAGCTACGTCAGACGTTTAATTCTATTGTTTCACTATTTCCATATTCGAAAAGTCTAGAAATGTGTTTCTACGGTTTTTGCGGCAATGAACTCGATTAAACCGTTTTACATAACGTACTAAGAGTTTTAACCGAATCACACGCTATAGGGATGTTAATTCCTGACTTAGTTGAAGGCGTATTCAGGGTTTTCAAAGACTTGTCTGTAATATCGGGTACCCCAACCTCACTTTGAGATCTTTTTGATTCTCTTACTTTTCAGTATATAGGCCATTTCACGCTGAAGGAGTAGTTTGAAAATAGTGATCGTATGCAAACGAAAATGGCATGGATTCAAATTATCTGAGTGCAATGAGTCTTTGTTTCGTTTGCTTTTTTAGGTACATAGGAGTGCGTGTGTGTTTGTGTATTACCCTGCGGTCCACTGTTTGCCAGAGTGTATGAATAAATATTCATAGCAGAAAATAATTTCGAATAAATCGCGAATGTGTTGGGATAGGAAATAATAAAATTGTGCAGGACGCGTAAAGAGCGATTTTTGTACTCATACTTTTTCAATAACGAGATATGTAAAAAGTGCTATCTTGTGCTTGCCCGTTTTTCGATTAAACAGAACGTAACGGCATAGCATTTTTCATTCTCCATGAAGGGTTTAGAGCTCTGTGATAAGGTATTCTCTCTTCGTCGCTCCCTCAGTGATGAAGAGAGAAAAAAGTACCACTCATTCTAATTGGATTCGAATATGGAAACGACATTTACATTCTTTGTAGGTTGTGCCGTTGAAACAATTTTAGCTGATTCGTGTTTAATTTTCAAGTTGTATGTGACAACTGTATTCTGATGACACGTAATAGCTGAGATTTTGAAACATCGTTTCGCCAGTTGACCCGAATTAGCTGTAGAATTATAAGAGAATTTGAAATATATAACTCCGTCAGTGATGGTAGTTGAATTAAAAAGAATCAGTCATCTATGCTCATGGAAATGTATGTTAATATTTCAAGGAATCAGATCCGTCAAATTTCACGCAAGTTGAAGCGTTTACTGGACTTTTCGATTAAACTCAAAATTTAATAAAACGTGAAAAATTCGACCCGGCAGTGCTGTACGGCCACGTTCATGTGTAAAACAATTCATCTTGACGTCTCAATTTTTCTGAACTTACGGGGTGAACAAGAAATCCGTATACGGATGTACACCCAACGTAAACCCAAAAGATGTTGAACTGAACCTTTGTTTTCAGTTAGGTAGGAATAATTGTCCCGAATTGGCAATTACAGTTTTATTTGTTCCTTGTAGCGCGTGCAGACAAATGTGAATTGTTGCAAATTGTTTACATCTCATTTGTTTTGCGCAGTCCGTATGCATCAGAACTTCCACTCCAAGTTTTTCGATTCCTAAGCATAAGCGTGGGGTTCTTATGTTGGGGAAGAAACTAGTAATTCTTTCGGAGCTAGACAAGGGCTAACCTAGTGCAGCTCTAGTACGTGTTTATGATGTTGGGAAAGCGACGATTTCCTATATTAAGGGAAATGGAGACACGCTGACACTTTTGCATCTAAAATTGATAGTGGTGCTGCTTCTGAGAAGGGTCTTGAGTGGTTCGAGAAGCAGGTATAGTGTTACCCTACGCAGCTACTGCTTCTTAGGGGATGCCTAGTTGTAGAAGTAAAAAAGTCACTTTTTTCAAAACCAATATATATATATTGGTTATATTTTGATGTGTATATTTATTATATTAATATATTTATATACAGGGTGAGGCACTAACTGTTGTCACCTTAATATCTCTGTAGATATCGACGTCACAAAAAAATGTTTGAAACAAACGTTGTACCGTACGAAAGGGGTCACCAAATGCGACCTTTTTTTATCTCAGTGGAGGTGCTGTCGCACAGTAAAGGTCACCTCCACTTTTTGAAATGGGACGGTACATTTTTTTTTCAACTATCTTGTCGAGCATCGAAAACTGCATAAAAATAATTTAGGGGTCAAAGTCGTTCAAGGTCATTTAAGATAAAAAAGTGACATGAACTTTATTTTTATGTGAAATTACCTTTATTCACAGTAGATGTTCAATGTGATTGCCATTGGAATCAATGCAGTATAGCAATCTCCTCATCACGAATTTCTTATCACTTCGGCACTTATCGCTGAAGTCTTGCCATTGTCTTGTATGTAAACAACGGCACCAAACCTACAATGTACACGGAACATTGTACAATGTTTCGCCCAAACAAACCCAAGATAACGATAGTAAGAATGGTGAGACTAGTATTAATGAATCAAGCGAATGTAAATAATGTATTCTTTTCAAGAGCAAACTGACATGCTTCTAATTTACGGAGAATGTCAGAAAAATGCAGTGAGAGCTAGAAACTTATACGCTGAAAGATTTCCTGAACGTTCTGATCCTACACGCCGTACATTTCAAATTTTGTACACTAAACTGAGAACAACTGGATCCTTAACCCGTCGGGAAAGTAACCGACAAAAGCGACTTACTAACGAAGAAACAGAATTTGGTGTCTTTTTGCTTGAATTTGGTGAATTTGGTGAATTTTGGTGAATTTGGCTTCTTGCCGCTGTTCATCGAGACCCTTGTGCGAGTTCTCGTCAAATTGCGAGGAAATCTGGCGTAAGCCAATGAAGTATTCTACGTGTTCTACATCGTCATAAATATCATCAGTCTATCAGTCCCCACCACATCAGTCTCCACCAGGAATTAACTGGTACGGATTTCATTAATCGCACTGAATTCTGCCAATGGGCGCAAAGTCAGATTCAGAGAGATGACTCATTTATTAATCGGATTTTATTTACTGATGAGGCAACATTTACGAATCATGGAAATATTAACTTGCATAACATGCATTTGTGGTCAACTGAAAATCTACATTGGCTGCAGCAAGTTGCACCCCAAAGACCGTGGTCGGTTAATATATAGTGTGGGATTATTGGGGATAGAATCATAGGCCCTTATTTCATCGAAGGGAATCTTAATAGTAGGAAGTACATCACATTCCTTCAAGAAACATTAGGTCCGTTATTGGAAGAAATACCTTTAGAAACAAGAAACAGAATGTGATATCAACACGATGGGTGCCCGGCACATTTTTCGCTGATAGCTAGAAATGAATTGCAAAAGAGATTTCCAAACCGTTGGATTGGATGCGGAGGAGCTATATTGTGGCCGGCTCGCTAGCCAGACTTTACGCCTCTGGACTTTTTCTTGTGGGGATACTTGAAAGATCTTGTTTATAAAGAACATCCAACTACGCGGGATGATATGCGTGAGAGAATTCTTCGAGCCTGTGATTCGATAAGTACCGAAGTGATAAGAAATTCTAGACAATCCGTGATGAGGAGATTACAATACTGCATTGATTCCAATGGCAATCACTTTGAACATCTACTGTGAATAAAGGTAATTTCACATAAAAATAAAGCTTATGTCACTTTTTGATCTTAAATGACCTTGAACGACTTTGACCCCTAAATGTTTTTATGCAGTTTTCGATGCTCTACAAAATAGTTGAAAAAAAATCGACCGTCCCATTTCAAAAAGTGGAGGTGACCTTCACTGTGCGACAGCGCCTCCACTCTGATAAAAAAATGGGCGCATTTGATGACCCCTTTCGTACGATCCAACTTTTGTTACAAACATTTTTTTGTGACGTCGATAACTACAGAGATATTCAAGGTGGCAACAGCTAGTGCCTCACTCTGACATATCAAATATATATATATATATATTTGACAGTATATCATCTTATAAATGTAAACCTGAACATTTAAAGGTGATCGAATCAAAATTGGCAGATTTATAGGCTCTACATTGACGTCCGTCGGAACGCTCAGAGCGTGATTCGAAACTTTCCGCGCTTTTTTCTCCAAAGTACCTTTTCAAAGTCGGTGAGCAAAATATCTCAAAAACTTCTACATCGATCTTTCTGAAATTTTGAGGGCTTTTCCTAGGCGTGAAGATATCGTATTTGAGCGAAGGGTTTTATTTCCCGATCTATACTTTCTACTTGATGAACTAAAATTGCCCACTTTTTTCGCAAACATCAAGACTCTCACTTTGAACGAGCGCCATTTTCTTTAAACTTGGTATTGCGGGAATTCATTCGATTAATCATAGGCTAAACTAATGTACTAACGGAATCTGTTTGATTTTTTTTGAGATTCGATAACCAGGTCCAGAAGGGGATTGCTCACCGCAAAAGACATTTTGGAAACGTGCTTCCCGTACAACGCCTGTAAATGTATGATAATAAAATATTTTTACACAAAAAATTACAGTGTTCTCCAGATCATACTTTTACAAATACCTCATTTTTGTACAAATGAATAATCACGATTAAAAAATCCCAAAAGTAAGGTGTTTTCGACTTTTACAACTACGCATAACCCGTTAAACGGCTGGAAGATTTATCCATCCAAAGATAAATGTAGCAGCTGGTCGTCAATCAACGATGGGTGACTGTATAAAACCGAAAAAATTAATTGAGCATTCGATGTTTGAAAGAGGTTGAATATATATATATATATATATATATATATCTTCTATAGAGACATAGAGAGATTAATGATAATAGAGATTGTGTAGCTACTTCCATTTCTGGTTTATATTGTCTCTTGAGAAAAAAACTGCCTTTCGATTATCCGAACCAGGTTCACTCCCAATAGGTTCGGCTAATCGAGGTTCTGTCGTGTGAACAAAAACATTACCTCGTAATTCGACTTCGCCCGAGTTAAAATCTCGATGAAATTTTTGTGAATGTATAATATAACTTTTGGAGATATCTAAGGGCAGCAGATATGTTTCGAAAGATTTGAGGTCGAATGGAAAGTGCCATAGATATCTTGTCTTCGTCGTTGCGCTTCGGAATGTGTAGAGTTGGTGGCGCGTGCGGAAAATCTCTATCGCAATGGACAGATGCTGCACTGCATTAGCGTTATGGAAAGCTTGTCCCACGTAGTGTTTCGTGGTTGTATCCTTCAACCACTAACGGGCGTGTTTGCTTCTTCGTACACGAATAGCAACTTTCAAGGGTGTGGGGAGTTCCTCGCCTCGCAAGCATTTTCCCATTTACTACGATCGCACTGTTTGGTCTTGCACGTATTGCGGCAGGAAACGCTTATCCAAGAGGAAAAACTTTGGTAGGTGTAATTACTGAAGCCCTAGGGTAGCACGACCTGGGTATGAAGAGAGAAGGATAGGCGAAAGTCGTAAACACGCGGTGGAGTCGAAGATCAAGGCGACATGAGTTCCTTTGTTCTGAGGTCGCCCTTTGCCTTCCTCTATCTCACTCACGCCCCCCTCCTCTAATACCGCGTTGCGACAAGTCTGGATCTATTAGAAATCGGTAACCTTGGATGAGTATAAATTACTTGAAAATTCACAGCCGCTGCCGAAATTATAGCAACACATTGGGTACGTGTCAATACGTTTCACAAATTTTATTTACTATCAATCAATGCTAGTAAAAACTGGTCCATTCTCAATATTTTACACACTTCGAAATGTAGAATTCGGTGATGTTTTGCACTTTATGGTCTTACGATTTTTTTGGTCTTGAGATAGGAGTACGTACTGCGACATGTTCATAGTGAAACTCTCTTTTGACCAGTTCCTGCCGATGTTACGCACCAATCGGAACTTCATTACCAATTCTAAGTAGCATGGGTTTGATTTAAAAAATATTTTCACCGAGTTCCTCTATCCACTGATATGAGATTGCGAACTTAATGAAAATCTATTTAAGGGGTTATCTCGAGTCGAAATTTTCAGTCTATTTTAAAGACCTTTGATCCTATGTCAGTCTCACTTGAGTCTGTTTACTGCTAGAAGTCCTACTATGGGCCGCCACATGCTTCGGCATACGCCGCCTTTGCTGCTTACCTCTTACATAGGCCCATATACTCGTACCTAACCTAGCTGAAGTCGTTGCAGCTGCTCTTTTGATTGCGTTTGGATCTATCGCTTATTTGGCTGTTTCGACGAAACCAGGGTGGGGATGGTCACATTCAAAAGAGCGGGTCTGATAGTTTTCAGTTACCGGCATGCGTTGGACTAGGTAGGACCGCGCGTTCGCCGTAGAGGCCTACTTTTCTAACGGCCTTTCCATTATCTCCACCCAGCGAACCTTTTGCATTCGCTTCAAATTTGCCCCTGCAGCTCCAGCAACTCTCAAAAGTGGAAGAAATGGATCTTGGGCAAACAGTTACAATATTCTTGATAGGAATTGCCGTATACTAGTACGTATAGGTACTAGTATACGTGTGTTCGTGTATGCTTAGGCATGTATGTGTGCGGGTGTATACGTGTGCCTACGCATGCGCGTATTCAGGTAAATGTATCTATATATGCGTAATAGAGTGTATGCGTGTGCGTGTATACGTGTGCCAATCAACGTCCTGTTTGGCGCCTGCAAGTGGAGAGACGGGAAATTTGTCACCGTTCCACAGTAGGAGAAAAGCCCAAAAACCTGGCCAAAACCCCAAAAAATAAATTTTCGAAATAGGGTCAGTTGAGTAGTCATTCAGGTAGAGGACTAGTAACTGCATTCTATTGTGGAAGGGAAAGCCCTTTAAGTGTATACCTGCGCCGCAGCGTCAGTTGGCAGTTAGTGTTCGTGAAGAGTGTACGTGTCACGCGCTGAACAGACGAAAATAACGCTGACTTCAAAAACCCATAACTTTAAAGTGACGGGTTTAATTTCAATTCTGCAACATGGATACGACTTCTGGAGGTATGTAGAATATGTTTTTACATCGGTTGAATCTAAAGTTTATGTATAAATGATTGAAATGTAGTATAGCCTTCGGCATAAATAAAATTGAATAATTTTGAAAACTTATATTTTCAACGGTCCGAAAAGTTATATATTTTGTCACATTTTGCAAAGCTCCTAGTCTCGGCCTTTAGTTTAATGTATAAGCTTTCGAAATTTACAAGAGTTACCTGCGGAAAACGTGCGTCTTGTCCGTTATGATTTTTTTCGCATCGTGCGGTAGCCGAGCGTGCACGCGGCACTATTGAGCAGCCTCTGCGCCTCTACCTGAGAATGGGTGAAGTAGCATCATAACGGACAAGACGGCTGTTACACGCTTGAAATAAATTATTTTAATATATATGTACGTGTATATATATATATATAAATTTTCTGTGATTTAATTATGATATATACGTATGCATATATATATATACATATTAAAATCAACCACATAAAAATTTCTTAAATATGAATGAAATGTTATAACATTCAAATAAAATATTTGAATATATATATATTATATAGTAAGCAAAGCTTTCTTTTAACCAAATCCATGTCAATATTTTCTGTCTAATTTTTTAAAAATTATTTCAATTATTGCGGTTATTTATTTGGTAAAATAATGTACATTGTTCAAGTTTTTGTATTAATTGAAAATTTTATCTTTTCCTTTAACACCAATTTTCTACAATTTTATGTCTTTATTACAGGATCCGGTTACAAAGAATTGGTGCTGACAAGGAAAGAAGTATTTCTGATAATCAGCGAGCATTTATCCGATAAATTCGCTTCCTTGATCGAATTTATGGTAGAAAAAATTTCCAAGGACACCGGACGTACAGTTGTAGTGCCTGAGGACTCGAAACAGACTTTTTCGATACTCTTCAATCAAATGAGAACGAGGTGGCAACAAGCTCACAGAAAATCCTGTGTATTTTTCAAGAATAACGGTGAATGGCTTAGCAAGCAGGTATGTTTTGCCGCACCTACAGACACTGTAGTAACAAGCCCGGGTAATACGGGCGGCCCGTCCCTTGAGTCCCGTCCCTTGAGTTTACAATGTCCAGTGAAAGATCTAAACGAAGGAAGACCCAAGATATTCGTACATCGTTCAACTCGGTCGAGTTAGCATACGCTACTCAGATGAGCCTTCGCTCTTCAGGACAATCCGACGCCGCAAAAGTTATTAAGGACGTAACAATGACGAGTCCTTTAAGAGCTTCCAAGTATCGTAAAGCTTACTCAGCAACGGATGAAATTACTTTATCCGAAGAGGCTGCACTTTCCGCTATGATTGAATATAAATTCTCCAAGAGTACTTACCAGGGAATGAGAAGATTAGGGAAGGAAAATAACTGTAAGCTATATCCGTCTTACGAAAAAGTGATAAAAGCAAAAAATCGTTGTTATCCACCACGTGATGCAATCAGGATTACAGAGAGTAGTGCAGAAGTCCAACTACAGGCACTATTAGATCATACAGTTGAACGTATTTTACTCGTCCAAAATGTACTCATTCAAAGATTGACTCCAGATAATGTTCGTAAAATGGACTTGATTTGCAAGTGGGGTTGCGATGGAAGTTTTGGGCAAAGTGAATATAAGCAGACGTTCAGTGATGACAGCAAATCTGATGCGCATGTATTCTTTACTTCAGTCGTGCCGTTACAACTCGTGTGTTATGATCAACAATCGAAGGAAGAAATAGTTGTTTGGAAGAACCCCAGACCCTCGTCTCCACGATTTTGTAAACCGCTTAGACTTCTGTTTCTACGCGAAGACACAGAGTCAACACTTAATGAAGTCCAAATTGTTGAAGAACAAATAAAGTCACTTCGTCCATTCGAAAGTGTAATAGATGGAAAAGAAATCTCCGTAATGTACAAGTTGTTGTTCACCATGATAGATGGTAAAGTTTGCAACGCTGTATCATTGACGAAATCTGCTCAACGGTGCTATTTGTGTGGAGCAACCAGCAAAGATTTTAATGCCATCGACACTGTATTGCAAAGGGAAATCAATGAAACAAATTTGAAGTTCGGATTGTCGACGCTGCATGCGTGGATACGGTGCTTCGAGTATTGCTTACACGTGTCTTACAAACTCGGCATTAAAAAATGGCAAGCACGAAGTGCCGAAGAAAAAAAAATTACCCAGGAACGCAAGAGGGCCATTCAAGAAGGATTCAAGAAGCAATTGGGTCTAAATATCGATCGCCCAAAGCCTGGATACGGCAGCAGCAATGATGGCAACACAGCTCGGCGATTCTTTGAAAATTCGACGGTTTCCGCTGCGATAACGGGGGTCAACGAAGAAATTATTAAACGCTTGTACGTAATCCTACAAGTTATATCGTGTGGCCACGAGATAAACTGTGAAAGATTTGAACAGTATCCTATTGAAACGGCAAGAAAGACCGTTGCATTATACCCTTGGTACTCCATGCCTACTTCGGTGCACAAACTATTAATTCATGGTCCAGTGATAATAACTCATGCTCTATTACCAATCGGCCAATTATCCGAAGATGCTCAGGAAGCTCGAAACAAAGACATCAAACGATATCGAGAAGATTTTGCGCGAAAAAGTTCCAGGGTTAAAACTATGGAAGATGTTTTTCATCGGCTCTTAGTTACTTCTGATCCGTACATTTCAAGTGTCAGAAGACTACCACAGAAGAAGCTGAAGAGTTTGTCGCCGGAAGCTGTAGCGATGTTGATCGCTCCTAAAGTGACTGCTGCAGCAGACGAATTTTGCGCCGAGATTGAAGCCGTGCCGGGAGTTGTAATAGATACAAACTCGGATAATGATTCTGACTCCGACTCCGACTCCGATTACGATTTTGATTAAGAATAAAATTTTCTATTTTTGAAACGTTCCGTATGTATTTTGGAAATAAAAATAATAATTGCGTAGAATACACTGTTCACGTTTATTTTATTATGATGATTTTTTTAAATATATTAATTTATCTATTTAGCAGGATACTCGGCCATTTTGTTTATAACAATTTGCTGTAAGCTCTTTGTTGCAAGTTATAAACAATAGATATCGGATTGGTAATCAGCGACCTTGAAAACCCGTATATACCAATTTTTGTCAACATCTGGTAACTTTTTAACGTTCATGTCGGCCATATTGGATCGGCCATTTTTTTTACGATAATTTGGCTTGCGGATTCGTAATCAGCGACCTTGAAAACCCGTAAATACCAATTTTTGTCGACATCTGGCAACTTTTTAACATTCATGTCAGCCATATTGGATCGGCCATTTTGTTTACGATAATTTGGCTTTCAGATTCGTAATCAGCGACCTTGAAAACCCCTGTAAGCCAATTTTCATTCCCGTCAAAGGTCATTTGAGGTTTTGGCCAGGTTTTTGGGCTTTTCTCCTACTGTGCGTTCTAGGCGTTGAGTAGGAGCTCATTTTATATTGAATACGAAGCTGCTTTACTGCCTTTTTCTCCTACCATTGTGAGGATATGGAGGGGCAAAATAGGTTGAAAATTTTGACTCGGGTAGGCCTAGTTGTAAAAGTCGAAAAATCACTTTTATCAAAACCAATATATTTTGAGGTTTTCAAAGTCGGTGAGAAAAATATCTCAAGAACTACTGCATCGATATTTCTGGAATTTGTAGGTTTTTTTCGAGATGTCAAAATATAGGATTTGATAAAAGGATTTTTTTGCCGATGTATATTATGTTTATCACTTTCGATTTGGGGCACGAAAAATGCTCATTTTTTTCGAAAAAATCGGGTAGCCCACTTTGAACGTGAGCGACTTTGTTTTCATTTGATATTTCATAAATTCCTTCGATTAATAATAGAATAAACTTATATAATAACGAAATCTGTTTGATTTTTCGAGTTTCGATAACCTGGTTCAGAAGAGCATGGCTCAGGGCAAAAGACGTTTCCGAGAGGTGCTTCCCGGACATCGGCTGCAAATGTATTACGATTAAATATTTTTGCACAAAATAATTACAGAATGTTCTTCAGATGACACTTTTTCAAATACCTAGTTTTTGTAGAAATTAATCATCGCGATCTTCTAAAAAGAAATCTTAGAAATGAGCTATTTCCGACTACTACAACTAGGCATAATCCGTAAACCGAACAGCGCACAATAAAATTGGCTCAACCATCTATTCATTTGCCGTAAAAAGGTATATAAAATTTACTCATGTTTACTAAGGTTATAACGGTCTAAGCGGGTAATGCTAATTAAACGAGATGCAACGAAAATAGTATGTTAGACGAAGATGAAAAGTATTTTAGCCTTTGTTGCACACAAATGCTGAGATCTGTGACGATTCTAGTCGTCGAAAGAATGATTGAAAAGAGATCTTTCAAGCGAATCTCTTCTCACCATAGGAGGTTCTAGACCCGTGGTGTGATGAGGTAAGACCGTCATCACACCATATGCCTAAAAAGCTCGTGTGATATACTTTTATAATCATTTCGCTCTCCAACATGAAAATGTTTCGAGCCTGGGAGTAAATAGATAATTGTTTGGGCTGAGTATAATATGGCCTACTTGTGTCATCGAAAATCTTTTCAGTTGTTAAACACTTGTTTTAAAATCCTGTACGAGCTTCGATTCTTTGTATGATTCTTCACAGAGATATTACACTGTGCGTATATGTGTCTGTTCAATTTTTTAATGTGATGCAGAACACTATTTCCACATGGCGTCCATTTACGAGTGCCTCTTTAGGCAAGCGTTGTCGATGTCAAGCCTTCTCGTAAATGACTGCATTCCTGCTCATATTAGTCTGTTTGCTTCCAGACCTACTGTGCGCAAGAAACCTCAGAACGTTGCGCAAACATTTGCGACGGTTTCCCCGTGCGACAACGGAAAGCTCGCACTCGAGGTTTGACAATCCTTAAATCTCCTTCGGCCCGCAATATTTCGTTGGCAAACCATTCAGAGACAGCTGCGCACGAGTGGGAAAACGGTTCGCGTACTTGAGTAATTGTACTTGAGCAAACATCCTTCCTAAAGAGAATCCATAATCTGCCTTAGCCGGCTCAAATCGAGCGATTATCTTTGCATTGCCGTGCTCGGAAAATAAAGTCGGAATAAATAGTTGAGGTCCTTTTAATGAATAATAATCGTTCGAAAGAACTCTCGAGTGCGTATTGGACCACGGATGAAAGTGGTGTTTCGTAACTTTTTAAATGCAAAAGTAACTTTTACATTAAGATAATTACTCAATTGCTTTGAAAAAGTTTGCTAATCAATTTTTAGTTGATTAAACAGCAGTATTTTACAAACACCAATAATCGTCGACATTTTTCGGATAATCTCAAAACTATGGCAGTAGAACCTTGCCAAATTAGAAGCGATGTTTGCTTTTTTTTCCAAACTTTGTACTTTACATGGTGTTGAAGTTGCATGCCTTGCTTCGTCGATAAGCAAATAATTTTGTTCGTATCATTTCTTTATATTTATCACATTATCTTTATTTGCTGATTTGAGAAGCTGACCTGTGATGCGAATCTTGGAAAAGGTTCTAATGATCGACGTAGTCTAAATTAGCTGTGGAATCACAGATAAATCCCTGTCCTCTGGGAAAACAGAGTTACTACATCCGATCATTAATGCTTTCATCGTCGTCTTGCTCTGTAATATTCACTCGGGCGTGTTAGTGTTTCCGATGGCAAATATTGCGATGGCAGCTTACCGTGCTTTATGGGGCAAATTCTCTTCAGAGGCGAGCTTCAAATCCTCGAGCGCGAAATCATAGTCTCCGAGGGCCATGAGGGTTTCTCCACGGGCGAGCAGTCCCAGAGGTAAACTAAATCCTTGATCTACTGCTGGGAATTTACCTGGAAGCAGACTTTATTGGAAGAGCTGAACCGTGCCACGTGAGTGGCTCTTCAAAATGTGGGTATTATGAAATTAAGGATAATACAAGGATAACGAAATAAGGTGAAAAATGATTGTACGGTATTTAGGATAATTGCTTGATTTTGAATAAGTTATCTGTGCATCGATAGTTACTGCTGTTAGACGTTCAAAACTCGAAGTGCAGATCACGCAGTGATATTACCGGAATCTTGAATAATCCACTCATATTCTAGTTTTCCAAATATTATTCACGTGCATCATTACATATTCGTATGATAACTATGGATAGTAGTGATGCAAGTTCAAAAACCGGAAGTGGTGGACGCGGATTAGATGTGCAACTTTGGCAATCTCTATGGCAAGCAGCATTTGCCTAGGCCCATGATTTTATTGAAACGCATATATGTGATAAAACATTAAAAACCATTAGACATGTATTTTTTGTCGGCGGAAAAACGGTGTTGAACGCGGAAACCACCCCTGAGAGAAAGGTGTGTCAAGCCCCTTAGTTAAATTTTGTTCAATATTTCTATAGTGGATGTTTCATCGCTTTACATTCGAAGAATTTTGTTTTTTGTTTCATTGAGATCGGTGAACTGCTTGTGGGTGAAACTGCATAATCACCCCTTGACACGCCTTTCTTTGGAAGATGGTTTCCCCTCTTAAAACCGTTTTTCCACCGACAAAAAAAGGTTGTCTAATAGTTTTTAATGCTTTATCACGTATATGAGTTTCTGCAAACTCGAAGGCGGACACTTAAGTTATGTTCTTTTTGAGATTCCTATTGTAACACGACTGAAGCTCACAAGTAGATATCTATATATCTCTAGATATACCTCTAGCGGCACAGGTATCCTACAGTAGCTCTTTTCCCTCGTGCAAATTTTATACAACAGTGCAATAGGAATCAATGACTGAGGGCAACATTCTGGAAGTTAGTGAATATAACGGAACAGCAAGGTGACAAGGGCGGAGTAAAAGGGATAGGGTTGTTAAAGCGCGCAAAAAAAACGTACAAGCTGTGAATAAAATAATGATCAAAATATTATAAGTAATACAAATTATGATATGTAATATACCAATAAACAAATGAGCGCTCTGAATAAATATTTTCACGGATAGCAAGATATTCCGAAAGATCTATCCTCAATATCGATTTCAATAGAATATTATAACTAAATCGAGCCATAATGAAATTCTCAAAATCATAAATTTAATTGAATATATACATTTAAATTGAAAATATGAAATTTTACTGTCTCCAACTCGAAAGGAATAATTTTGTTACGTTATCGTGAATATTTTTCCTGACGGAACATAATTTGTGCGTGCATTAATTTTTTCGTGCTTATGAATTCGTTATCTTGTATTGCTTATCGAAAAAAAAAGAAATTCAAATAGACAGTTCTGGCGAAAGAAATCAAACAGAAATATCTTGCTCAACGATTGTCCTCGGTGACCATGGCAAGATCTTGAGAGGTCATTAAGGGGTTACCCCCACTTGCGATTTTGATAAAATCGATTTTTTTTATTGCATTTTTTTGAAGTATAAGTATCTGAGAATATGTCCTGAAAATTTCAAGTCGATCCGAACAAAATTGACTGAGATATGAGCGTTGAAAGAGAAGAATCCGTTGTGTAAACGACCGGAAATTGAAACTTTAAACGCGTTTTTCTCAAAATGGCATTTCTGAAGTCGGTGACCAAGATTACTCGAACACTAATGAACCGATCTTCTTGAAATTTTTCAGGCTTATTTAATACATAAAAATGTAGTCTTTAATCGTTCTATTTTTTTTTTTCGAAAAAAATGGCCGTTTTATAGCCAAAAAAACGGCCGTTTTTTTTTCGTTAAAATCGAACCATTAACTTTGACTGTCCGCCATTTTGTGAAAAATGAATATTTTTTAAAATCCTTCGATTAAAGACTAGTTTATACTTATATTTGACTAAATCCATCCGCATTTTTTTTTCCGATGATCCACTTCGCCGCAATGTTGGTCACCGCAAACCGTGTATATAAAAACATTATTTAATTGACGGCCATTTGCCACTAAACAATGTAATATTTTTCAATAAAAAAATTACTGAAAGTTCTTCAAGATGTGTTCTTTAAGATAGTATATTGATCGATTAAAAAAGTTTTGTAGTTTTTTTTTTAATTCATGAAAAAGGCCTTTTTTGCGCTACAAGTGGGGGAACGCCTTAATATGCAAAGTAGATCGAGTGTTAACGTCAATAATACCTGTTACAGGCGCTCGGAGAACGGCTTGACTGAATAGCAGAAGAGCTTTCTCGTGGCTCCCTTTGGCGGCGATTTCGAGGCCTTCGAGTCTCTTGCATCTCGATATTGCGGCATCCTTGTCCCGATAGAGATGTTGAACTCTATCAAGAGTTTCCGACACAATACCCTTGACTCGGGGATCAGTCAGTACCAGCTTAACGCGGTCTTCGTCGTTGTTTAGTCTACCGAATATTTTCCCTATCCAAGCCTCGCCTGCTTCGTGAATCACGGACTCGCTGAATTCTCGAAAGAAACCTTTGCTTCCCGATCGCAACGTCTCGGAAGAGCAAAGCGTTCTGTAGAAGCCCTCCTCCGGATCTTCTGCCATCTCGACCTTTCATGCAAATAAAAACAACCCCAAGTCCACTGAGCTGCCGCGATTTCGATGAATATTCGATGCAGCGCATGTTTCATTTTATTCGATAGAATCGTCGGTTTATTGCAGTATGGAGAAAAAGGTTGAAAAGGAAAAAAAGGCAATATAAACCCACTGTTCATTGGTGTTTTTGCTTGCTTGGCTGGAAAAGTTGCCGCAAAAAGTGAGGTTATGCTGATTCTGCTTGCAATTTGGCATTGACTCTATGGTTATCTAGGATTTTATGATTTGCTGCTGTGTTTGAAAATTGCAAAAACGGGTGGGTGATCATTACTTGAGACTATGCGAAAGCCGCTCAAACGGTAATAATTTCGGATACTCTTTTACTTTCTTAGTTCTCCTTCGCATCGAGTGCGAAAAGAGACTTTCATTTTATCCGGAATATTGATGTTCTGGGAGAAAAGTGAGAAATGGATTTGCAGCTATATTTCTCGCACGCTCAAGTCACGTGGTTCCTTCACTTATTGATAGCCTTAAGAGTTAAAACATCCGCTTGGTAAGGGTTGTGACGATGCAACTCCAATTCTAATAGTTTTATTCGTTGTTAACAGTTGTTGACAAGAAGCGATGTTATGTTTTCACTGTTTCGGATTTTCAGTTATTCTCCTGTTACGTTCAATTTTACAATTTACACATTATCGAGTTGAAAATCTAGAAGGGCCAAAACATCCCATTATTGAGGGTTGTAACAATGTAATTTCAATTCATACTGCATTGTTCGTTATCGTTAAAAATAGATGTTAAAAAGTTAACCCTTGCCGAAAATTGACGAGCTCCCACCAGGCTTGCTTCGACTGATTCACCTGACTGGGCCCTTTCATGGAACAGACCAGGAAGATCAGAAAATCGTTTTCTACAGCTAACCTCTATGTTTGGAAATTACAATTTTCCTGCCGGGACACATTAAGAACACGTACACTCTCACGCAATGTATACACGGCCTGAACATTGACATTTCCTGAAAAGTGGAGCATGACTTTAAGAAGTGTGTAAAGCTGCTTTGCTTTTTAACCCATCAAAGGTATTTATAATTGATTGCGATGGAACTATTTCATCTGTTGTAATTGTATTCACCATTATGAAAATTCTTTTCATCAATGATAATCTACCAGAATGAAAATGCGTATCACAATCACGGTATTACATTAACTATTAATTTGAACATAACGAATAACCGAATTATTTAATGAGGCGAAAAAGAAAAGCAGATGGTGCGTGGTTTTTGAACGTCTTGTCGCCTTGTCAGGAAATATCGATATTCTGGCCGTGAAGCATTACCTGAACGTAATTTGCCAACAATCCGGCAGGTGGCTTCAAGCAAACGGCTTCGCGAAACCAAGGTAGCATCGTACAACGATAAGACTTCGACCTGTTGCTGTATCGTATACAGAATTACGCTTATGATTTTGTGGTACTTGTGAAATAGTAAGTACGACCTAATAGTATCTGTTTTACTCCGGGAAAAGGCAAAAGCTCTTCCAGTACATGGTCATTTCTCTGTCTACTCCCGGTTATTTCCCGATTCATTGAGTATGATTTTCCTGGAAATTTCCCACTCGTTTCTCGGCCACTTCCGGAACAGTTTCCGAAAAAGGCCTCCCCATGAACTAATATTATTTAGGGAAGGCAGATAAAGGGCAGTACGTTTCCACGGCTCAAATTTTGACACGGGAAGTAACATTGTGACTAGTTTACATGTCAAGCTTCTACCTTTGTAGCGATAAGTAACAAGATGTATACGCCATTGAATTATATTTTATCCCTCATGGCAGGTAGGTTACGAGCAAAATTTTCGCCCTTTACCTCCAATTGTTATGGATGCCATAAAACCAATTTATGAAGATCTGAGTCATGATAATTTACTCTGTAGGTGTATCGGTGGCTTTAATCAAAACAATAACGAAAGCTTCAATCAGCTAAATTGGAAAATAAGCCCAAAAACCGTGTGTAGTAACAGTACTATCGTAGAAATTTCTGCACATTTTGCTGCTTGTGTATTCAATCAAGGTACACACACATGTTACTGATCATTAATACACTTGGCATCAATTGTGGACCCAATTCTCACAGTTTTTCTCGAAACTATATTTTTGAAGTCGGTGATCACTATAATTCAAAAAGCACTCTATGGATTTTGATGAAATTTGGTGTGCTTATTGATAGCATTAAAAACTAGTCCTTAATCGAAGGATTTTCATTTTTGTTGAAAACTTATATTTTTTTTAACAATAAACTAGCGATTTTTTGGTCGAAAATCGAGTTATTTATCGGAAGCCGCCATTTTGTTAATTTTTTAAAAGAAAAGCTTCGTTTAAGGGCTAGATTTATTTTTAAATTAATATTTTTTTTTGGTTTTCCGATTTCAGATGATCCAGTAAAATTTTATTGAGGTCACCGCAAAGCACTACATGCCGAAGGGGGTCCGACAAAGATGGCGATATTTTTATAAATAATCAATATTTTTCTTTGAAAATTTCTACAAGTCAAGTTGGGAATATAAAATAAAAAGTCTGTGTAACCACTTTTGCAAAACAAACTTAATTACTATTGAAAAAAATTATTGAAAATGCTCGTTTTTTCATGCCTCTGACTACACCTCGCCCCTTAAATAGGGACTTTGTCCCTATCTAGGGACATAAAGGAATAAAGGCAATGTGTCTCCGATGTGTCTTTAATTATTTTTTTTTGAAAACACAGGAAAATATTTAAAAACTAGTATGCCTGTAGTCCCCCTTTACCGAATGCTGTCCTGTCTTCAAGGTACTATACGACCTTAAATTTAGAGGGCTGCGGATAGTTCTTCATGAAAGTAAACCGTCATATTCAGGGTATGTTCACTCAATGCTTTAAGGTAGGGCCCAATTTTATCACCCCGAGAACATAATCAATATCAACATAATTACACGAAACCCATCGTTCTCAGATTTCTATAGTAATTTCTTTTTCCGATAGCAGTAAAGTCAGCAACGACCTGGGAAGAACGGCGCCAAAATTTTGAAAGTAAAAAATTATTGATAAAAATTGTAATAAATCACGATTCGATCATTCGAAAACGTATAATAGAACAATTACATTTTGCAATTAAACCGATGTGCTGGTCTAGTGGTTAGCGTGCTTGCCTCTGAAATCAGCACATCGGGAGGTCGCGGGTTTGAATCGCCGTCTCGTAGTTTCGGGGAAAAATAAAAAACACGGGCGTGACGTAGCTCCAGCTCTACAGGGGTGTTGCGCACACGAACCGGGACGTGTGTGAATCGTGCGAGTATGACTGTAGCCTGTGAGTTATTACTCGACGAAACGCGACTAGCTCCGAGACTGAAGCGAACTTGGGACCGGCTGTGTTGGTATAGGTTTTCGGCAGTTTCCCTATATCCAAGGCAGAAAAGTCATGGTGAATGCGATATAGAGGGGGAAGTCGGCTGCGGCCGCAAGGTGGGGATATAAAACTGGAATATGGGGTATGTATCAAGGGGTAAGAACGCTGCACAGACGGGAGTTAAAAAAAATACATTTTTTAAATGTATAATCGAAATATAAAAATGTAACACTTCTGGAGTACAAATTAATAGCAGTCTTTGGTATTCGTAGTTAACTGAATGATATTATTTGTTTTTGAAAGAATTAAAAGTAAGATGAAAATATTTTACTATTTAAACATCTTACTATTTTCTTTTTTTAACTATAAAATTATAGTTATCGAAACTAAAATGAAGATCACGGTACTAAATTGCATTGGAATAACTTCAGATATAGAGAAATTTTCTGTCACTCTTATAATCTTCATCCGTAAAATGACAACCGCAAACTTCTTTGCTGTCATGAACTGTTCGAATATTCAAATATAAGAAGTCTTCGTTTTCTACGACGCGGACCCACTGTTTACAACTAAAGATAAATATTTATATTTAAACAACTTTTCATTTGACAACTGTAGTATAATACAAAATTAACAGAATTTTTGTTTCAAATATAAATCAGTATCCTCCAATTTAGCTTTAGCCTACAAGTTTTATATTTATATTTTAATACATCTGTCCTTGAAGTACTTCATTTATTAGAAAACGATAAAATTTACACGCGCTTTTTCTTTCGCTGTGTTGACAACTTAAAACACGGCAACTTGATATTGATAAAAAAAACAATAACGATTTATCACGATTACTCTCTAATATAAATTTAAAAAGACAACAGAAAGCAAGGAAGGAAATAAGCTAAAAAAGAAAAGTATCAAAAAATTGAAGAGATAACGTATTTCCACATGGGATCGCAGTAAAATGCTAACAAGAATGACATAATATGTTTTGCCGGCAAAGGGACGCACCTATTATTGTTATTTTCAGTGCTGCTACACTTACGGTACCTTTGATACTTTTATTCTGTCAAGTTGTCACTTGGATGTCCGTGAGATCCATGACAAAATTCGGCATGATCATGGCCAAAGCGCTACAAGGCTGGGTAGTCAATCGCTAAGACGCAGACGGCTAGCTAATGGCGATTCGATACATCACTTCACTAACTTGTGGCTAGGCGGTGATGACTTACGTTTTCCACCCGGGTAGACGATATCATTTTCAAAACATCATGAAAAAACCGTATCATGTGTACTCTTGAACAATAAAAATCTTTTCTATGTATCTTGAAGTGTTTTTTTTTTCAATTCACCCTTCAAATCAGGGACTGCATTCTGCCCCACCCTGCACAACCGTCATGCATATGTAGTGATTTTTGTTTCTCCCGCAATATTAAAAGGCTTTGAAACCGCGTTTTGCTATCTTCACACTTTTCCTCTTCGAAGACGAACATGTTCCGCGTAACCTCAAAATATCGATGTCCGATCGGATATTGTCAAGTTGTACGTTGTCGGGCATTGGGTCTCTTACCTCTAGAGGATCTTCGCACTCCGCAATTGAGAGAATGTACGATCTTACGAGCCCCTTTGAGAACAACGACACCTGCTAAAGCCCGTAACCCGCACTCTTCAGGCTGTTGCGGTTTATAGGACTCCACGCTTACGGAAGTCGAGAATAATATATTCGTTTGAAATACCGCGGTGCACTCGCTGTACACTCTTCACTCGTGAAAACGATGCAAACTGAACTCAACCATTCTCGACCCACAACGATGTAATTTTAGAATGGAGTTACCCGCCCCTCTTCACCGCTTCGACTGTCGGATCCTCCGTGAGGCTCGTCAAACCACGTGACATGTGTTTCGCCTATTTTGGTCGACGGGCAGCATCGACGAGTATCACGTTGCGATTGGAAAAATGGATAATGAGTCGATAAAATGGATAATTGTCGATCAATTACATTTGAGCGATAGTGCATTAAATTTTTTTAAATTATTCATTCTTAAATACAATGTGTTTTGCCGCTTTTGAAAAAAATGAATAAAAAACATAGATTGCTGTAGGAAAAAGACCAAAGTTGACTAGCCTCTTCAAGGGCATGCACAAGCTTAACATAACCTCATAAATTATGTATTGGTGTTTTCTCGTAGATCGTTAAGTTTTTAAGGATAAACAAAGCATAAGGTTCTGTAGAACTCACAGGCGCAGAGCTTGACGAATTTCTTTTGCCCAAAATTTTATTATCTCTGAGAAATTTCTTGTCGAAAATTTATAATATGTCTGTCGCACTCATGTGCCACGTGGTAAAGCTCCTACTTTGCCTCGACGTGCCGATACATGCAAAAAATGGTGTGAGACAGAATGTTTTGTAATTTAATACTAATGTTGTCCAGGGTATATACTGCATACATTTGTAAAATTTGAAATACATTGACCATCCCTTTATCGAGATACTCGCTCTCGAAATTGGCTCTCGAATACGGTGGAATGATTCATGGATGTTTTACGGTTATTATTCTTAAAAAATGATTACTTTTAACCATAATGTTTTCAATTTATAAGTGTCCAAAGTATGAAATACATGACAAAACGTGATTGGCCAAAGGATGCGGACGATCTGGCAACGTTGCGAACGATGTGCGTTCCATGGACATGGTTTTAAAAACGTTAGTTTTTACAAATAGCTTTTTTTTTAGCGCAGTCGATTTTATTCAATCTGTGATTTGTACACTGCACGAGTTGCACGAACTGCACGGTCAACAACGGTAATAAGTATGGTTAGGGTGAGGGGTTGATGGTATTGAATTTTGCATCGTTGGATCGCAACGAAATTATTATTTGTTCTCGTATTGCCCAAATTTTTCGCCACTTTTAGTCGACAAATATTGATAAAATATTTATGAATATCGATATCAGGGGTCCGTAACCTGAATCTGTAAAGGTAGAGTTTAGATAGTAATAAAAATAGAGAAATGCAAAAATAAGGAAGGATTTTCGTTGCATTCCAACGATGCAAGCTTTAACACTATACCGGATTGATTGTGCTCCCCAGCGATATTGCTACATATGGGGACCGTATGTTCGGATGATAGTATGCGAGCATGCGTATTCACAAACTTTCTGTTGGCGTTGGGCGGGTTGAAATTCTGAACTTTGAAAGATCAGAACGCTCAAAGCTCCGAAAGAATACTACCCCGAAAGATCAAAACTCCAAAAGAACTTTACACGAAAGACCAAACCTCCGAAAATCTGAACACCGTCAAAATAATTCGGCAATCGAAATTTTAAAAGTATCCAATTTTTCAATAAATTGCCGACTTATTTCAAGAATTGTTTTTTATTGAGAAGTGATTTCACGTCAATTTTGAAATTTGTCTAAACAATGTTATACGTTCTACATCATTTACATTCAAATGTGTAGACTTTCGTTGGCATGATCTTGACGAACCTTGTAATTTCGGAACATTAAAATTAGGAATTTTAAACTGTTGGCGCTTTCAAAGTTCGGAATTTCAACCCAGCCTCTATGTCAAGATCATGCCAGCGAAAGTCTACACAGTTGACTGTAAATTATGTGGAACGTATAACATTGTCTAGACAAATTTCAAAATTGACGCAAAATCACTTGTTAATCAATAAAAATCTGGAAATAATTCGTCGATTTATTGAAAATTTTGAAACTTTAAAAACTTTCATAGGCGAATTATTTTGACGGTGTTCAGATTTTCGGAATTTTGGTCTTTCGTGTAAAATTCTTTCGGAGTTTTCATCTTTCGGGGTAGTATTCTTTCGGAGCTTTGAACGTTATGATCATTCAAAGTTCGGAATTCCAAGCCAGCCCTATCCCGAATTTCGGAACATCAAAATTTGGAATTTCTACATAAAGTTTGGGGCGCTCTAAAACTTGTCATGTAATTTACCATGTAATTTTTCAACTTTTAAATATAAAAATATTTGCTGTATGTAGGGCTGTATTTCCGAATAGCTGTTACCTCCAATTTGGCTGAAATTTGGTAAAGACATTCTTTTTGATGATATAAGATAGTGTGTAAAAGGATTTTTGGCGCATCGCAATAGTTTCCTCAGTATCGAATTTTGAAAATATCGAAATTGCACGCACTCCTAGCCTTATTCTACCTCGATGTTTGGCTACTCGAGTCTGTGGTCGGCCGGGGACGGGAGTCCGGGGGGTAGAATTTTCAAAAAATCAATTTTTTTTCTCGCTCAAACGGTGCTTTATCATCATAAGAATAAGTTACTATTCGATTTATAGCAAGAACATTTCCTTTCACCGACTTTGAGCGTATAACGCAAGCCCACCTCTGGCACGGCCAGAGGTATATGTAAAACTTCGAACGTGTTTTTCTCGAAACAGTTTTTTTCCAATTGGCGTGACAAATAACTTCAGCAATTTTCACTCGATTTAATTCAAATTCAAAAGTTATATTCCTAATTGCATTTCGCAGAGAAGTACGTACGAAATTTCTGATTGATCGAAAACTTTTCATTTTATGAGCAGTTTCATACGAAATTTATTACTGAAAATTCAAGTTCAAATGCCTACAACTTTTGAATAAAACAATATTTTTGGAATTCCGTATGTACTTCTCTGGGTATTCTAATGTCGATTGACGAGAATTATTGTTTTTCGTTCTAGGTAAAAAATTGCGGCTGCTAAATGTCACGCCGCGGAGCGCCTAAAAAAAAGATAACAAAAGAGAATATTAGTAGTCGGCCATTTTGTACAACGAAAAAAAAATTCTAACAGCTTAATATTCATACTAAATAGATATGTAATTAATTTTATCAGTGAATCTCGTTTTCATACGAAAAAAAATTGTTAAATTCGCACATGACTTTATACCCGTTACTGTGGCCTAACCCCTTAAGCTTTTCCCTTAAGGAATTTTGGGCTGGAATATTGGGGAGGAAGACAAAACATTGAGCATCGTGTGGAATTCCGAATTTTCAGCCTCTTTTCCATCATTGTTCTGCCAATAGCAGTTCACAGACCATTTGCATTACCCAGTAAGCACCACGTGGAGGTTGTCTGCTTAGCATTCCTTGCCCTAATAAGGGGTGTTTTAGTGTGAATGTGTATGTGTGTGTGTGGACCCCACGGCTCGTCAATTCCGCGGTATTTTTTTACTCCAAACCACGTGTGTGTGTGTGTGTTCTTTACACGCCCCCTTTATCCCCCCTCCCCCACCTCCTTAACATGTTGTAGGGATAGGAGTGGGTGCTATTAGATATAGATATACGCGCACGTGTTAATCTTGCAACTTTCAAAATTCGATATTGAGAAAACTATTGCGATGCGCAAAAAATGCATTTTACACACTATCTTATATCGTTAAAAAGAAGGTCTGTACCACATCGGAGATAATGGCTATTTGGAAGTTTATCCGTATGTAGTATCGAAGTAGGTAAATTAATTAGTTTTTCAAAATTATAGCGCATTTAAAAAGTTGAACATATGTTTCCTTTTGAATAGGATTGTTCCGCGTGTACTACCTTAATTATACAGTTTTACATGAGGTCGGCGATTTTTTCGTACGATTATTTTCCCTCCGCTATCCTTTCAACACAAATTTACACACTGTATTATTATAATTAATCGCCTTCACTAACATGTTGTCGAATGTCACTTTACACGGGGTACGACGTGAGAACAGCCGTTCGCGACTTTGCGGCTGGAAAACACAGGATTTTTGTGTTGAATCGACTAACTGAATTTTCGATCAACTCTTTTTTAGTCGATTTTCCACTTATATGACGGATGCGATAAATCTTATTCCACTAAACAATCAATACCTTGCGGATAAACAACCCATTGGAGGAAATGTTGTCAATCAAAGAGGCGTCTCTTCGAATGGCGGAATTGACATTGCAACGATATAAAAAGTAAGTTCACTGAAAATTGGCTTCGACGTGCCGGAAGTCACGAAATGTTTCGCCAAGAGAATTCAGCGTTATTTCTTCAATGATCTTGCCGAGTTAGAAATGAGACAGAGTCACTCGCGCACTCTCAACGATAAGGAAAAACCTCGGGTGTTCGTCTAGGAACTTTGACGCTGTCGCCTTAGTTCTACAAACGTCCAATAGTGGAGCGGTGCTGTGTCGCTTGACGGTTGCTGCCGCGAGACTGGTCGCTGGGAAAGGGGGAGGGGGGGGGGGGTTCATGGAAGGTATTCGAATAGGAATCTTCATCGATATCTTGAAGGAAAAAATATGTAAAACAAATAAAAAATCCTCATGACCATATCATGTTTTTGCAAAAATTATAATTTCTCACTTTTGTCAACCGTGAAGATTGATTGGTAGGGATCGACACACGCGAACCAATCATGTTACAATACGCGCAAAGACTCCTTATTCTCCGCGGATTAGACTACGCGGATTAGACTACGCGGATGCAAGTTAGTCAAAATTTGTAACGTTAAACAAACGTTCATTAGTTTTAATCTCGCAGTAAGTAGTACATTTTTTTTCTTACAGTCAGAGGCACTGTGCTGAACTTTTCGTCAACTGTATAAAAGTATTATTATAATTATTTGCGTTTGCAATGACGAACAGATTTCTTTTTATATCACGGTTCTTCACATTTACCGAAATCGTCGGTTCGCTGGCCCCATCCTGTATCGCGGTAGTTGATGTCACGTTTTTCGTAGTGTGTACTGGGTCGGGCGCCATTCTTTCTGTTGTATAGCGAGACCGCAACGAGTGCCAACGCGCTTGTCCATTTTTTCTTTTCGACCTGTACACATTACGGCGCGAAAGAGCGACTCCCGAGTAAACACGCTCGTCGTCCCGTCAGCCACAAACGTAGGGCTTTCGGCCTGTAAAAACGGAACAAGTCCAAAGCAAAACAAAATTTTTCGCTATTTTGACCGCAGAATCAGCACGAAACGGGCATCTCGTAACCTTGGTACCATGGACTCCAATTAGCGGAAGGTTTTTTTTCTTGTCTCCATTCCACAATTAACAAGGTGTTTTGTCCGGAGTGCTCGTGCATCGCGGACGATTGTACGAGAATGCTCATCCCTGTTGACGGCGACTATGTCTCTTCTGTCTGGTGTTGAAGTTTGCATTGTTGGAATGCAACGAAAATGCTTCTCGAATTTTTTATTCTTTATTTTTACCACTATATAAAATCATTTTTTTCGCACTTTTAATCATACATTTTTAATCAGAATTCTAATTACTGTTCCAGTGATTTTCGTAGCCTGAATGTGCAAAAAAAAATACGGCAATGCGACAAAAAAATATTTTCGTTGCATTTCGACCATGCAACCTTCAATAACAAAAATAATTTCTCGTGTTTCCTTCGTCCGTTTCGATTGTTTGTGCTTCTAATAATGCCCAACGTAATTTCTCTTTCTAACGCGTTGCTAAAAACATCGGCGTACGGGCAAAAGATATATAGGTTTGTAAAACGTCGGTCAGTGTCACCGTCGTATATACAGGTCTGGGCACTCCCATATATTCCGTATACCCCAAAACGTGCCTCTATCTGACGCCTCGATTTGCGGAACTGGCCGCAAAAGCGTGGAGCGCTGCTATCTCGGAAGCATGTGCGACAGAACGCGACGTATGCGCGTATGCGAATTGTCTTTCCCTTCACGTGGCTGTGATGAGAAATTAATACATCCTAAATAATTAATCGAACACAAAAACTAAAAGCATAAACCGAAAATATGAGCGATGAGCCATTAGTTAATGATACTCATCGTCTTTGACATGGATATGCCGATTTAACTATCGCTCAATCCAATTACATTTTTTTTTCGTTTACGGTAAAGAAGACCATTCGAAATTTACGTGTAGCACGCATTCCTTTCATTATTAGTAGTAGTAGTAAAGTAGTAGAAAATATCAGTAGTCATCATTGGGAATTTTAAATAATGAGACGTGCTCCGGGTTATTTATGTATCCACTTCTGCATCCCGGAATCATGCACCGCTTCGGCATCGCAATATATAGACACTTCATCTTTTGTTATTCCGTATTAAATAAAAACCGTGGCTACGATACACTCGAAATCACCCCGCCAAAACAAGGTTAGGCCACACGTACATACGACCGTCACCACACAACGTGCATGCCATGCCCCGTAAACGCGGTATAAACAAAAGTGCCTCCCCTTCACTAGCGCCGCGGTGGAATGCGCAAATAGAGGCGTCACTTAGAGTCACGCATTTTTTAACGGAGTGCCCAGACCCGTATATACGACCGTGGTCAGTGTCGAGCGTTTCCTTCGTGACCGTCAGGCGCTATTTTTATTGTTGCGCGAGGAGCAGCCGAACGCGAGCGCGTTTGTCGATGATTTTTCCGCATCGTGCATTACGTCGCGAGTACATGGGAAAAAGACACGCCCGATATTTTTTCAACCGTAAACTTAGGAGTCTCTGCACGGGAGTTTGGAAGAATTAGGTCCCAACGTATCGAGAATATAATAATAATGTAACGGTGCGTGCGGCGTCGTAGTAAAAATTGTTACGATGGAGTTTCCATCTGTAAACTTGATGTCTCGAATGTAAATGTTTCACATTTGCTTCATTTTCTATTTAAAGCCCGATCAAACCTAAACAAACATAAACAAGCCCAAACGAGCTCAAACAAACACAGCCAAGCCGAAACAAACTTTAGAAAACCCTGCAGTACAATCAATGCTCATCAAACCCAAATAAACACAACTGAACCCGACAACACCCCAGCACAGTCAAGTGCAATGAAATCCAAACAAATACAGCCCAATCCAACAAAATCCGAGAAAAACAAAACAAACCCAAACGCCAAAACAATCCTCCAAAAAACACAACTGAACCACAAAACCCAAACAACAGCAAAACAAACACACGCACGACCCCACATGAGCGACGACCATGTCTGATCATGTCGATAACGTAGAGTATTCCTACTAGCACGCCATAATGGGTATAGATACCTATTTTTTTTACATATATTTTTTTAATTGTAGCTTCTGAAATTATATGTCGAAAACTATTGTGTTACGCCAAAAATTATTCACGCAGTGGCTCATATCCACAAAAAAATATTTGCGCAAAATTTCAGCTAAATCGGAGGTAATAACTATTTGGAATTACATCCTTTTTTTCTAATGCCTTTTCATTATACAGTTGCAATTTTCGTAGTTTCGTAGTTTAATAACTTCGCGATGCCAGATTGAGTCGTAAACAATTTTGGCATCTCGTAAAACTTTATTATTCGATTTTGTTCTACATTTTCATTTATGTCACGTAAAAATAAATTCTCTTCGGAAATAAAACGTCGCGCAAATATCGCGGCCGCGAACGGTTGCGATATTTTTTTCTTTGCTCGATCAGTGCGGTCAGCGCGGTGCAAAACACATGAAGAATCGTGCGCGAGCGATGATCCGGCCGAGCAACGATGGATCCCAGAAATGTGGTGAGAAAAATTACAAGCCGAGAAAAAAGTCGAGTCCTCTGTTACACTGCATACACTCAGAAAAAAGGTTTATTATGTTCTAATAAATTTGCATATTAGATGATAATTTATTAGAAATTAATAAATGTATGTAACGTATGGAGACAGTTTTTATGTGATTAGAGCATTTATTTAGAGTATTTATTTAGACATTATATTTAGAGTAACTACAGCATTTATTCGGTGTCACTAAATATGTTTTTTTACGTGCCGATTTTTCGGATCAATTAAAAGCCATATTTAAAAAATGAATACTACTTTCCAATCACGAAAACCTCTTATTTCGCGAGTATGATACTAACGCGCGCATGCGCACTTTGCCCTTCAATGTGACGGGCCCGACAGCAGGCCGATCGTCAGGTGTAGCTCACGTTTACCATTTAGCTTCTTTCTATGCCAATGCTTTTGGCACAAGTGTCAGTGTTCCATTGTGAGGAGTGAGGAATGATTTAAGTGTAAGTAAGTGTAAGTAAGAGTAAGTAAGTGTTAGTGTAAGTGTAAGTAAGTGAGAAAAAACGTTCAAGTGAGAAAATAATGACGGGCGAAATGACACAATGCCTCTAAAAACCAGCTGGGGGATTATGAAAAATCCTATTAGATGTTAAGAAAACCTTTATTTGTCGGATATAAAACACCTATTTCTTCTAACTTATATATTCTACTAGATGTTAAGAAAAATGCTTAGTAAATCTTAAACATAAACTCAAATAAAAATGTTCTTAGCTGTTAATAAAATTGTAATAGGCCGACATACGAATAAGAAAACTTATTCGCCGGGAGACAAACTTCTTATTCCTTAATAAATCTTTTTCTGAGTGCATGCCCATACTATCGCTCATCGGATTCAAAATCGTCGACAGGAGTTTCCTCAGCTTCATCAAAACTGGGGTCGGAGACAGTGGACCCCCGTTTTATTCACTGACGAATCACGATTTTCGCTTCATGGCAGTGACAGGCGCTCCAATGTGTGATGCCGCCTTGGAGAACGTGATCGCGACGGACACACGCAGCCGATTGCTCCTTTTAATGGTGGTTCTGTATGTGCAGGCAGGCATATCCAATGGGCAGGCATATCTATCAACACTGGAACGCTATTAGTCATCATTCCAGGGACATTGACAGCCGAAAGGTACGTCAATACAATCCTGGAACCACACGTCTTGCCCTTGCGTAGACGTTTGGGAAATCGCTTTATCCTTATGCAGGATAACGCTCGTCCTCATACCATGAGGCTAACGAGAAATTTTCTCGATGCGAAAACGTGATGACCCTCGACCACCCAGCCATGAGTGCCGAATTAAATCCCATTGAACATGTGTGGGACATGGTTTGTCGTTGATTGTGCCGGGATTATCCGAATCTGGGGGGTCACTGTCAATTGACTGAAGCGCTCCTTCGAATTTGGTAAGGGATCTCGCAAAGGGATATCCGGCGGTGCATCAACATGCGAGAGCGCTTAGAAGCCGTAATAAGCAATCGAGGGGGCAATATACAGTATTGAACCATGACCCACAATGTACCAGGTGTGTAAGTATGAAACCGGAATTTGCCCATAGGTGGCGCTAGATGTCGATGCAGTTACCGACACATCACGTCAGCGGTGTCTTGTTATTGTATTGATATCCGACAAAGATTTCCAACTCACAATAACACGAGTTTCATTCAGTAGCATTAGTTTATTAGAGATAAACATGTCGAGTTTTGTGCCAACAAATTACGATTTGCCGACAGCACTACTTTTCTGTTTTCATCTGAAGAAAACCGCAGCCGAATCGCATCGAATGCTTGTAGAGGCGTTTGGTGAGCATGCTCTCGGTAAAACACAGTGTTTCGAGTGGTTCAAACGGTTCAAAAGTGGCGATTTTGACGTGAGGAACGAAGAACGTGGAAGACCACCGAAAAAGTTTGAAGACGCTGACCTGCAAGCCTTGTTGGACGAAGACGACGCTCAAACACAACAACAACTGGCGGATGTACCTACGATAATGATATGATACTTTGTATCATATCATTACAATAAACGTGTTTTATCTGTACAAAAATTCCGTCTTCATACTTACACACCTGGTACGTGGCTTATGGGATGAGTTTTGAGTCATAAAACACAGAAGTGATAAACTGTGGGGTCTCATACCCATAAGAAGAGTTGTACGCATGCGCGCACACACACACACACACACACGCGCGCGCGCGCGCGCGCGCACGCACACACACACGCACACGCACACACACACACACACCGTGCAACCTCTACGTGGTACGCTTTAGGTTACGCTAATGCCGGTGGTGAATAAAATGTTTATAAAAGAAATCTTGATCTAATGATCGTGGGACGTGTGCGAAGGGTGTCGTATCGTATCGTAGGGATGTAAATTGTACACACGCACATATTCAAAGAACTGTGAATTCCAAAAACTCCAATTGCTCGTCGTATCATGAAAAACCTTCAGGGCTATAAAAAAAATCTAACAATTTTTTTTCCGATTTTTTTAAATTAATTTGTTTTGTCAAAAAAAAATTTTTTTAATTATTTTTTTTTCATTAAACAATAATTTGTTCCCGTTGTTCAACAATCAACATTTTTTAACACCAGGAATTCGGATCAGTACCAAAAAAAATTGTGATTCTCAAAAGACGAATAAAAGGTGGTCGATTTAGCCTTTAATCGATTTTTGGCAAAAACCACAATTTCGATCATTCGGAACACAATGAAAAAAATCGCAGCGGTTTAAACTTTTGAGGGCTTTTTTAGGATACTTTGAGGTTATAAAGAACCGATTTTTTTTATGTATTCGATATTGGTAAAATAATCCTTAGTTAAAAAAATATTCGTAAATATGCCATTTTCACGTTTTTTAAAATCCATTTTCCTGCATAAAAAAAACCGTGATGAAAAAATGATAAAAGCATCTTATAGAGAATACTTCATAGTTTCCAAAACCCTCTGGTTTTTTTCTGTGCGACCATTAGTCTCCGAGTAATCAGTCATCAAAGTCAAAAGTGTAATTTTTGCTTTGAACATCGATAACTCAGCGAGAAAAAATCGTACAGAGCTCTCCCACCGCTCAAATTAAAGGGGAAGAATCCAGCTAAACGATCCTTTTTATCCGATCATTCAAAAAATTATTAAAGTCCGTGCAGGATGTGAAAGATGAGCAAAAAATTTGAAATTTTTTTTACTTTGTTCTTTTGATGGCTACTAAAAATTGGCTGATGCGAAAAAATGTTGAGCTCAAATCTCAAAACTAGAGATTCACACCTTCAATTTGCTTTTGTTATTTTGCTGTACGACCATTTTTCGAGGAGTTACAGCTATTTGAAAATGACCCTAAAATTGGCGGACTTTTTCAATATCCTTTAATTCTTTGGCCTAGTGTATAATATAACATGTCCTGATTCATCATCGCCGAACTGAAACTACTAAAGCTAGGAACGTGAAATTTGGACAACAGGCTCATTTTGTGACGTAAGCACTCACTAAGAAAGATTCTTGTAAATGTATACCATAAGGGGGTAGAAAGGCTGAATAACTGTTGTATGGAAATTCGAAACTTCTGAACTTTAGCTTCTGAAAATTTGTATTTAGACTCTGTTAGAAATAAATAAATAAATGTTTCAACGGTTTTTAAAAATCAACCCTTAAGTGGGTGAAATAGGGGATGAAAGTTTGCACGGGAGTTCCATCATTCTTGCCAATAGGGACGTGAAAATTGGTATCTTGGCTCTCGGTTTCAATTCAAGAAAAACGTTGTGGCAGGAATTGCGATTACTACACTAATATTATTATACCTCACTGTCGCGAACGGAACAGTCCCTACGACTTATCTCCCATCAATGTGGCGTCAAATAAAACGTGTAGAATAAGTGGGGCGTAGATACGTCATGGAAAGGACGAAATCGCGAAGAGAAATAGGAGGAATTTAATTCTGAGCGAAACACTCTTCTGTAGGCCGCCGAGCAAAATTGTAATAGGGAGATTCAGTGTCCATGTATCGTTGCTGTATTAGTTTAAATTATCGCGAAGTATTATTTATCGAGTAACCGTTTATTGTTAATTATTTGAGTTTAGATAATGTGAGGGTAGAGGAGATTGTCAAGCGCCAGACGTCGACTAAGGTTGCCGAATTATCCATTAAGGTACGGTGAAATGTAATTGCCTGAAAATGATTTCTTTTGATTAAATTGGGAATCAACATGCGCTTCACTTGATTGCCGAGGGTCACCGAATCGAACTCCCCTGAAATAGCGTTCGTACCTAATAGCCGTTAATTAACTTTTGAATTTTGCCGCAAGAAACTCGCAAGAATTCTAATAACGGAGCGATACAACCAGGTTATAACTTTTTTTCCCGTAGTTTCGCAAGTTGCTTACCTTTTCGCGGTATTTTTTTTTCTTATTCTCGCAAACAAATGTGCAATATTTTCGATCAAGCATTCGAACAAGCACGGCTTTGAATTCGACTATGTCCTGCGACAGATAATCTTTTGCTTCAGAAAAATGTACCGTGCAGCCTCAAGGAGTTTCGGGATAATTGACGATATGTTACCATTTGATTCAAATTTATACAGTAAATTCTTTGTCGTATACTGAATGTCCCCTCCAAATTTTAAATCGATCGTCTACATCGTTTATATAAAATTTACAATTGAAGAAACAATTTTTAACATACGGAGATGCCTACGCTCATTGCTAAATGGCAGTTTTACGCACGAAATTGTGGGAAAAAATGTTTAAATATTATTAAAAACTGTCAAATCACTTAGTACATTATGACAATTTCGTCACCCCTTACATTATGACAATTAGGCCGCTACCTATATTAAAACGTATTTCTTTAGTTGTAAATTTTATAGAAACAGTGTAAACGATCGATTTAAAATTTAGAGAGTGTATTCAATATGGGGCCGTAGGCAAATTATGTAACGCAATTGGGAGGGGGAGGGGGGTCAAGGTTTACTTTACGTCGCGATTTTAAAACTGCCAGAAATAGTAAAATTTCTGCATGTTTAAGTTTTTAATTTAAACCTCGCGTGCAATTTTACCGTGGACAGCTCACAGCTTTCTATACGCAATGTCAGTTAAGGGGGAAAGTCACTGTGCAAGAACTAGCACAGTAGCTTTCCCACATCCCGCAATCAAAATTTGAAGGATTTTTTTTCTCTATAATTCATGAAAGTACATGTATTGAAAAATATGTTGGCAACATTTTTATTCACAAGTTCGAAAATTAACGGAGTTATAATCACTTTAGTGAAATCAGGTAGCGCTACCGGTTAGTGCCCTCAGTCCCTACAGGTGTGGCATCATTTACAGTAGATAAAGTCCAGGCTCTTATTATTTTGTGAACTACCATGAAGATGAAGAACCATCATATCGCCCGCGACTAGATACTTCAATGTAAGCATCAATATTCTAGAAAAACATAACTTTATATCAAGAAATACGGAACGAAAACTTTGAGAGCGTTTTTCTCGAAACCAGTTTTTTCGACCTTGTTCGAGTTAATATTTAAAAACATATCAAACGATTTTCAATTTTTTTAAAAACATTTTTGTAATCGCAGTGACTAAGGTTGTACGTATCCACGTTGTTAACACTTAATAATTACTATTTTGAAGACTGCTTGAATACAGTAAAAGGGCCTTGGAAATAGAAAGAAAAATGTCCAAAGTGTCTGCATTTTGTAAAAAAACCCAAAATAAAATAGGGCTACGCATAATGATAGCTGCATTTGTGTAGATACCGATAAATTGTTGACTTTTAATTTACAGATAACCTTTCATAAAGATATCAATGGGACAATGAACAGAATTTTTTTTTTCGTCGTCTAATCAAGGCATATATCTTGGTTCATTTTCCAAATTTTGTCATAAAAATTGGTATAAAACTAGATGAATATATACTTCGTAAAATGAGTATAAACCCGATCCTTTCATAATTAATTGTGTCTATGAAAAAAATCACAATTATTGACGACAAAACACCCGTTACGTAGCGGAATGGGGGGGGGGGGGGGGGGTTCTGGCCAAGCCTTACGGTCCCGTTACGTGGCGGTGTGGTGGGGGGGGGGGGGGGGGGGGGTGGCATTAAAAATTGGGAAATTTTGCGTTACGTAATTTGTGTACGCCCCCTATATGGCAAATAATTTACTGTATAAATTTGAATCAAATGGTAACATACCGTTAATTGTCCCGAAACTCCTCAAAGATGAATAAATTCACTACAAGGGACGACTATACAGAATTTTAGTTTTAATTTTAGTTTTAAGGCTTTCACGGCTCTTTATGTAATGAGAAGAGTATGTGGCTTCCGGATGGAGGCCGTGTTGAGGATCAGCGTTGTGCCGACGTTTCGCAAACGTTACAGTCTGCATCATCAGGGCTGAGAGCTCCGATACTGAAGCTCTCGTGTCTCAGGTATTCCTTATATAGTTGCAGTCATCGTTCTGGATCGCTGCACCAGCCAATCAGATGTTTTAATTGATCAGCTGGTTAATTAAAAAACCGGGAGGACGGTGTGCCAAATAGGATTGACGTGATATCCTCCATCTCTGTTCAGATTGTCCGGATGTTTTCGGATCTCCAAGCCTTCTCGGTGTTTCCTGGAAAAATAGCTGTTTGATGGGGCCAGGCTTTGGGCTTTGTCGAACTGGATGGCATGACCAGTCTCCATCCAATGTTCGGCCAGCGCTGATTGTGTAATATGGCCATATTTGATACACCGTTGATGTTCTTTGATCCGTGTACTGATCTTCCTCCCGGTTTCTCCTATGTACACTTTACCGCATGAGCAGGGTATCTTGTATACTCCTGGTGCACTTAATGGTGGTCTTTGGTCTTTTGCACTCGGAATCACTTGTGCTAGTTTCTTCTGAGGTTTGAAGATGACTCGCACGTTATGTTTTCCAAGGACCCTCCCTATGCGATCGGTTATGCCCTGAAGGTATGGAAGGGAAGTTGTTGCGGTTATTTGTCCTTCATTCTCCCTATCAGGTGCTGTAACCGTTTTCGGATCAGCTATTTTTCTTTTTAGATTTTTGATCGTTCTTTAGATGTTGCCTGGCTTGTAGCCATTGTCTCCTAAAGCTTTTCGTAGGTGTTTTAGTTCAACCTCCAAGGAGTCTGGTTCGGAGATCGCTAGAGCTCTGTAGACCAGAGAGCTTATGACCGACTGTTTTTGGGAAGGGTGGTGATGGGACGTAGCATGGAGGTATCTATCCGTATGCGTTGGCTTCCGGTAAACTTTATGGCCCAAAGTGCCATATGTTTATACCGAACTTTATGGCCCAAAGTGCCAGAATGTTTATACCGATGTTAATAATACTAACAGTATATTATTAGTATTTTTATTTCCTGAATTCCAATGTTTATCCTTGCGGGTTTTCACGTATTACCCGTACCAATTGAACCTTTTTTAAAATAATCCCCTACCCATATTTCGCTAATCTAACCTAACTTTCTTCGCGTCCACAGCCGTCTTAAGCTACACCATACCGTATTTCCCGAGGGCATGAAGAACCCGTAAAAGCCCGTACCGGTACAGACAGCCCCATATTCGTCAAATTCTCTGGGGCACAGACTTTTACTTAAGTATCTACACCAAGGTCTCAGAAGTATTGGCCTTTCGTTCATTGGTTGATGCCGCCAGGCAGTGCACGGCAAAGCGGTCACCGCTCGGAGTATCGGCGATGCACAACGCTGCTTAAGGAATCATCACAGTCCGACCGCCTTAAAAATACCCGATTATCGCGATTCTTTTTTAGGTGGATAGGATAAGCTAATCGGTCTATTTTTTGTTTAGAAATTGAAGCACCGATAAAGAATACAAAATGATTTTTTAAAATCTTTTCTCGTTTCGCGCTTGACGCGACCCATCCTGCCGGTTGCATGTGGGAGGCGCTTGAGAGACGCACGGTTAATCCGCCCCACGGACGACCCTACCCCGGTTAATCGGGGTTATACCGTATATCTTATTTTATATATTTGAAGCCGAAAATTGCTTGGGGACAAGTTGATCCCATCTGCACTTCAACGTTCCCCACGGACGTGTGTACTCGGAGGGATAGTACAAAAAATGTAAATCTTAGAAAAAAACCGGGTTTCAATAGAAAGTGTTGACGGAGCACAAGGAAAAAATCTTATATGAGGTCATCGTAATTATGTGTACAATATGTACGCTACGGACAGTTATTCTTTAGGGTATCGCGTATGTGTAGCAGTCAACAATTTCAATTATGTCCTCGCTTCCCAATTACAGCGGCGAGTTTATTTATCTCCTCTTCGACGATATAAAAAGCTTCAATTGATTTGTTGGCCTGTAGAGTTCGCATTCTTTCATCTTGTTTTCTCTTGCTACGTGTGGGTAGGCAACCGTACATGTTTAATAATGAGAAGCGCGATCAGGGACTTTTTATTCGATTTCTGCAAATTTGTCGTGCTCAGGTAGAGTGCAGAGAAAGAGAGATAGAGATTGGAGGTATACTGCGCACGTCCTTCATCACGGGGTGAGTTTTTTTGCCACCCATCCGCATAGCCCACATATGAAAGTCTCGTAACAAGGACATCACCAAGAAAAATCATAATAGCGGCACGAAGACAAAAATATCTCAGCGGTGATGTCCTGTTGTGTCCGTATAGTTCAGGAGTATTTATGAGATGTGTTTTTAACGTGCTATAGAAATTTCGTTTACGGTCTACCCCCTACTCTAAATCTTAGATTCAACTGTTTTCATGAGTGGGTGAACTTTTCGGGACGAAAACAACAACAATCCCGCCAAAACTCCAATAGCTTCGAAAATAGTCCGTTAGAGGTTTCTAACCGATTGGTTGACCATGCCGTCACTCTAAATAGGTATTTTAGTTCAGACAATCTTCGTAATGATAGATTGTATCAAGAATATTTGTATGAAATTTTTATCGCCGGATCAGATTTGATCCACGCGCGCGCACACACAAACACATATACTAGTGGTATTAATTCTGAACACTATCAATAGAAATTACCTTTTTTTTTTATATTTACGCAGAAAATGTATATTCTGCCACGCCGAAATGGTAGTGTATTATTTTAAATTTCAATTTATCATGTTCCTACTTCATATTTGCCTTAATAATTTTACGTTGACAAGAATATAAAACATAAGTGATAATAACGTGGAAGTGATCGATGAATGCGAATCTTTTTTAATTTGAAGAATTTCAAATTTAACAAACACGCGCGCGTGTATATGTGTGTGTGTGTGTGTGTGTGCGCGCGCGCGCGCACGTGTATACAGGGTGTCCCAGAACTCAACGTTAAGCCGAAACGGGGTGACAGGATTGATTCTAACCATCATGAGAAAAATCCGAAAAAAAATCTATCCCATGCAGTTTGAAAATTATGGGCATTTAAGAAAAACCTAGATATTTGGTCAAACTGTAACCATTTTTGAGTTATTGTGCAACAAACCCAAACAAACCCAAGTTTCCTAGAATTAAGGCTATTTGTTAAACTATGAATTTAAAATTTTCAAAATTTGTCTACTTTGAAAGGCCCTGCTTTATTTTTTATCTGCTTTATTTTTTTTCTCCTTTATTTTTTTTCTGATTTTTCTCATGATGGTTACAATCAATCCTGTCACCCCGTTTCGGCTTAACGTTGAGTTCTGGGACACCCTGTATATATATATATATATACACGCGCGCGCGTGTTTGTTAAATTTTAAATTCTATATATTTCGATAAACATTTTATAAAATGTTCTACCAATTCTATATATAATTCTCTCTCTCTCTCTCTCTCTCTCTCTCTCTCTCTCTCTCTCTCTCTCTCTCTCTCTCTCTCTCTCTCTCTCTCTCTCTCTCTCTCTCTCTCTCTCTATATATATATATATATATATATATATATATATGGGTGTTTCTCTACTAATTGGAAAGTGGCCCATACAACGCTGTCCTATGCATGTTTTTTTCTTGAAAATAAAAGAACAGAGTACGTACAACGGAAGGTAGTAATACATTATACATATACCTTCAAAAAGCCGACACATTTTCTCCTTATGTTGCAACTTATGGACGATTTTGTGAAAACTTGTGACCGGGGACTGTAATATCTTCCAGGGACCGTTTAATTTTTTTTAAAAATTTTTTTGTTTGAATTTAACCAATCCAATGCCTTTATTTTTTAAAACTTTATCACAGCTTGTGACGTATAATCAGTTATAAAGCAAATAAAAAACAAATGCTCGATAGTTAATTCTTTTTATCGGTCGCAGATAGTTTGACCTAATCTTCTTAAGTTCTTACAGCAGAACTGGAATTAAGCTTATTAAACTCAACTTTTTACTTTAAAAACGTGTTTATTATTAAACTTCACTCTAGAAAATAACAAGATCAGTCATGTCATAATCTTCATAAAGGACACGTGAACTGCTTTAGAAAAAACAAACATTATCTTATACTATTAGACATCACAATCAACATCTTGTTACTAATACTTTTATTAGTAATTGAATAATTGTCATTATACACTAAAAAAAAAATCGTTCATCCAACCAAAATTCAGTTGGGTTAACAAAATGTACCTTTAAATACGTTCAACTTGATTTTTGATTGGCATAACAAACGTTTTGTTAATCTAACTGATAGTTTTAGTAGTGTGAACTGTAGCTTATTTAGCATGTCTGAGCAACTGTTAAAACAACAAAATTTCGAGACAACAAAATGCATTTTGCACATTCAATGATTTCTTTTTCTCAGTGTAGCTTACAACGAAATCAGTCGTATCGTTGTTTTTTTAGAAACAATTAGACCTTCATAATTTATTTTTCATACACAAGTAAAGGTTTCTTATAGTATTAAAATATTCTTTTCCCTTCTAGGGTAAAATCTGGAATTGTTAATTTCTGCAATATTTGGTCAAAAGCTATATCAGAAACTCAGTATCATCAACTCTGAACGTGTAACCATGATTGCCACAAATATTCAGAAAATTCGCTATCCCCTTGGTCTACTTGATTACTCACACCGATATACCTACCCAAATTCCTTATTTTTACAGGAAACTTAACTAACACATAGTGGCCGATCTTATATTGGCTAATTGGAATCGAACTTGGCCCAGCAACATCCTCAAATTCGATATTGGACGGAATATCATACAAATATTTCGACTGTACAGTCTCTACCCTAGAATCACAAATAACATTATCCTGCGTGTTGAAAGCGGCCTGGATTCGTTTTCACATTCGGAGTAGTTATCCGTAAGTATTATTTACACGGAGTAATTCCGTGTAATCATCATCGACGTTAAGTTGTGCTTTTTCTTCGTAGTTCCCTGTTCCGAAATTGAAATGCTGGCATTCGTCATCACAAAAGTCATCATTACCTAAAAGAAACAGTATAATTACAGTCCCAGAAGTCAGAAGATAAGTCACTGATGTCTTACAATGCATTAACACTGGAGCACAAAACAGTCCCCTGTGTCATACAATGACAGGGGACTGTGCCCAGGGGACTGTTATTTTTGCAAAAAAAGTTATCGAGTGCTAAATCATTTCACATCTTTCTAGAATTAAGAGTCATACGTGCTAACTTACTAACTGAATAAATGACGTATCAAATGATTTTCATTTGGTCACATAAAATAATAGAATAGCTACTTGCCCGAGCACTGTTAAGGGGTAAGGCCACTGTAAATTTTTTGAAAAATCGATTTTTTTTTATTGCCTTAAAAAATAGTTTAAACCCTCTAGCTTCTTTTTTAATTTCTTCCAATAAACTTCTTTTTTAAATTTTTTCCAATAAAAAACTATTCGCAAAAGTTTAAACGCGTTTTTCTCGAAACATGGTTTTTCAAAATGGCACGCAGCATAACTCGAACAATTTTCATTTTTTTTACTTGAAATTTTAACCAGATGTGAACATTTACATTATCTTGAGAATGTCGATCGGAATTTTCAAGAACTTTATTTATTGATTTTTTATTAACAAAAAACTTGCCGTTTTTTTCGTCAAAAATCAATTTTTTTTTTCAAACGCACGCCAAATCCACAAAAATTGATACTTTTTAAAATCCGATCGACATTCTCTAGCTATAGCCCTCTAGATTAATGGTTTTTTTTTGTTCTAGATTCAAAAGTGCACCAGTGGTGCTGCGTGCCGCGGAGCCCTGGAAGCAAAACATGTCCCGGGAAGATAGCTGTGGAACCGCCATTTTGTTTTTTTTTACTGTAAAAAAATTTTATAATAAAGTTTAATGTATGCCCGATAACACCATTAAAAGTTTTTTTTCAAATACCTTCAATTTCGGGAGCAAAAAATTAGTGAAAAAACCTTTTTTTTTGGGCCGTTACAGTGGCCTTACTCCTTAAATCAAGCGGTTCTGTCACATCGTTTACTCACAACCGTTCACACGGAATAATGTGGCGTTAGCTAGCTTAGCTCGGCATTCGGACGAAGTTTACGCCCTTTGCGTTTCGTTTATCACAATAAATTATGTCTACCAACGAAATACGAATTGGGCGCGATTTTTAAGGTAAACCAGGGAACTGTTTTGAAATTTTTAGGACAACATTTGAGTGATAGTTTTTCATATTGAAAAAGTATTCAAAGTTATGGTCGTATTTCATAAACACATGTACTCTATTCTAGTTAAGCTTATGAATATTAGAATTAGATAATGTTAATACTAAAAATAAATAGTAGCCGTGAATCTTGTCATTAAAAAAATGTGACACGACAGGAGACTGTGTTTTAGGATCTTTGAAAGACATTTAAATGAATATAAAGGTATTACGTCATTATATGCGTTATGGCGCACCAAGAATTGATAACGAATTCTTGTTTTAGATAGATACAACTCAGTAATAATAACTTTGAATACATAAAATTGGCCTGGGACATCAATTTTCCAATCAGTAGAGAAACATCCATATATATTCAAAAATAAAAAATGTTGATGTTCTGTTTTAAGTTTTTAACATTCACATGTGTGAATGTTAAAAACTTAAAACCTATGTGTGGATGTGTATATACATTTTTCACTTTGTTTAATACTTTGAATCGAAAATTGCAGTTCATTTCACTTAATTTTTATCATTTCCTAGCTCCTACTGTCACGTCCTGAAGGGACGTGGGCATATATTTTTAGATTCCCTCCTTTTTTGCCTACGACAAGCGCAATAGCACAGGATGAGGGTAAAAAGGGGTAGTGCTTGGAATGAGTTAGAAATTAGGAACTCATGCAGTGATTGGTATTTAGAAATAATCCGACGAATTTGTACAAACTTAACTAAAGGTTTATTACAAATAAGTGATCGGATGAATAAAGTTGCTTTGACAGAAAAATTGACAATGAAAATAACTGTGAAGCCGGGGGAACAATCGGATTAACATAAAAATGAGATTTGTCGCTTACATTGGTCGCTGTGTTCGTGAGTGGATCAGTGTGTAGGTACGCTCGCTCGCAAGAGTATCGGTTGTCGCTCGCAGATAAGGGTCTCGTTGACGGACGCCACGCTTAGCGTTCGGAAAGCGGTCACCAGCACCAGACTTTTGGGGCGCTGAGAGTGTTTATGTATATCTGCGTAGTAAACAGCACTTGAACTATTTTATAGACTCGAGGCCGCAAGAGTTGACTAACTTTTATACGACACTTCGGTCAAAACCCGAAGATGTATAATATTAGAAACTCCATGATACCGGTTCTACACTTCGAATTCTGTCAGAACAAGATTAAGAAGTGAAGTTAATTTGATGGAAGATTTTGCGAGACTGAGATCTGAACGCGATGGAAACTGTTGGAAGACTTGATCTGAACGCGGTGGAAACTGTTGAAAGACTGACTTCAGGAAGGAAGTCTTTCTTGATATGAAAATTAGGAGGGGATAAATTGTGGGAGAAGGAACTTTAAGGTTTAGCGTGATTGGTCGCGATATTCATGATTCGCAGAATTGATCTCGATCATTCCTTACATAGAATTTGCACGCGTGGAAGGTAGGAGACCTTTGTCCCGTGTTTCGGCGAAAAGCGCGTGGATTACAGAGTTCGATATGTGAGACCTAAACATTCGCATGGTTTGTGTTGTCAATTTATGGCTCTGGTGACTTCTCATATCGAGAAGTTTGTATATCGGACTACGCTGCGAGACCGGATGTCTTATTATTTAGTCGGAGTTATAAGTTCAGCGGAGCCGTCTAGTCTATGTTATGTTTAAATAATCTAGGGTCGAGGCTTCTCTTGGTCACCATGCGGATGGGATGGCGTAGGATTTCTGGAGTCTTTTGATGGAGCTGTTGGTTGATTTTTCGTTCGACAGCTCTTCTTGGAATATGCGCCTGAGAACGTGTTCTTGTTGACAGCCAATGGGATAGGAAAAGTCGACGACTGTGGTGGTGCGGCTATCGTGTACATATCGCTGTTATTAGAATATGCGTGCGAAACGCACGCACGTTCCTTTTTACGTTGTTATTCGTCTTATTCTTAGATTTATACATTTAATAATAAGCTTATAAGGGCGAATGAGGATATTGGGAATAGCCGAGAGAAGGCAATTCGCTAGGATGTAACACTACATTTTACAACAAAATGAAATTTGATTCTCTGAGAAATATGATTCAATCAGAAAAATATAAAAGAAAAATCTAGAAAAACGAAGAAATATTAAACAATAAGGGTGTATTTCGGACCACCAAAACATTTTTAACGTTTTGTATGGCCTCCGGTCGCATTTTGATGTTGAAATATTTACGAAAACAATTAATAATAAAAAATAAGAATAAATAAAAATTTCGTTGCAATCCAACGATGCAAACTTCAGACGGATTAGAAATTTCCAAGCCACATTGGATTATCAAATGTATTAATTTGACCGTACTCGGAAAGGTTTAATTTCCTTCACCTAGTGTAAGATCGCAAGAAAGTGGTGATCACGGTGTTATTTAATGAATTTAATTTCGAGATCCATCCCACTAGCGTACACCTATTACGGGTAAGGACGAAACGTTTCCTGCGGTACGGTGCGAATGTTTGCCTCTTGCCACAAGAAAAAACCGGACGTGGCAATGGGTTTGTTTCCTTAAGGGGCCAGTCCACTTTGGAGCCACGAAAAAGCCCATTTCCGCGATTTTTTTTGAAGATTTTATAAAAGATATGAATATAACAGTTGTTGGGCTTGATAAATAAAGTCTTGAGAGTCATTTAAAAAAAAATTTAATTCATTTTTATTGATTTTTAAGTACAAAAACTATAGTTTAACGTAGAGTCTCAAAATCAGGTGGGCTAGGTAGCTCCATCACAACTCGGCAACGGCTTGCCTGAACGAAAAAATCATTGTCCATTAGATTCAGTATGACACCAGCTACAAAATGCCCCTCGGATATAAAGTTTGATAAAAAAATTAAAAAATGGCAGATGAAAAACGAAAAAAACGCGTTTTTCGCAAAAAAAAAGTAAAAATCAAAATTTTAAAACCATCGAGGGTCATCTTGATGTGAATCATGTTTACAATATGTGGTTAAAATTTCAAGAGAATCGGTTTATTAGTTTTAGAGATATGATGGAGCTAGATTTTGAAAACGTTGTTTCGAGAAAAACGCGTTTGAAGTTTATACGATGAAAAACTCTTACCTAAACTCAATCGGTAATTCCTGCGCCGTACCAAATCCCCAAATCTGAATGTATGTACTTTTGAAAACAGTAAAAAAAATCGATTTTCCGAAATTTTCAAAGTGGACTGGCCCCTTAAGAAATTCAAAAACGTCTTATTGAGGAGACAAGGCGAAGTGACTGGGCGGGGCGGAAGAATGGAAAATGGACCAGCGTATATATTTTGTATAGCGAGGCTCGTAATTTGCTGAAAATGAGTATAGTGAGGGAAGATCATGGAAGCGTCGGGGGTGTAACAGATAAATGCAGTGCCTGAGACAATTTTTTTTTGCATAAAGCGTTGTATGTGACGCCTGGATATAAATTCGAAAAAAAGTTGCTAGGAAAGAACGAAAACGGGTACTGATACTCATCTGTATTCTTCTCTGCTATATTGAATTGATTACGAGCTTCTTCTTTTCATATTCTCAGTCTTGCCGTCTTCGAAGACAAAAGAAAATGCTCTCGAATAAAATTTCTTTAAAATTGATTCTACTTAGCTAATGACGAAAGGGACTCGAAAGTAAGTTCGATTCATTTGCATGATTTGAACGGAAATTATCATAGAAGAAAAGAGATTTAAGTGGTATACGTTGAAGGCTGATTTCTTAAGGGGAGAGATATCTTAGACGAGGAAAACATTTACTGAGTTTCATTTTTTTTAAGGAAAGATTTCTTCACCATTTTTATTTGGTACTTTTTTAAATTAATCTTTAACAATGGTGGAGGTATGGCACGGTCTTTTAAACTGCATTTTCAAAATTGGCGTGACGTATAGCGAAAAAACTAATCGATCAATTCTGCTGAAATTTCGTATAAATCTTTCTAGCTTCACTGTCTAAAACATGACCCGAAATATTTTTGAAAAAAAAAAGTATACTATTATTGCAATGTGTAGTCATTTTGTTCGGAAAATTCCATCTTTTTGTTTCAAAGCTTCATCATTTCAAAGCTTCAGTTTCAAAGCTTCAAAATTTCAAAGGTTCATCGATTTTCAACATTTCTTACTTGTTCTTCGTTCATATTCTGTGTGTGGGTTTTAATGAAAAAAAAATCTCCGTTGGTGTTTTCAGATTAATCCCGACGACGTTACGTGTCACGTCATCTGACAACATCCGCCGCAGCCCGTCTAGATCCGCGTAGAAATTTCTTAAGGTTAGCCTGGCCAGAATCAGGCCCCGATCGGGGTGTGATGAGGGCAACACCTATTACGGACATCCTGATCCAGCCCCGATCGGGACGGAAATATTTAGGCCCTAAATCAGGCAATACTAAAATGGCCCTATTAAGGCCGTCCCTGATAAGATCCTACGAAGGCTTCCCCTGATAAGGCCCTACGCAGGCTTTTCCAGGTGAGGCCCTACTATGGTTTTCCCTGATGAGGCCATAAATAGGCTTGCCCTATAATTGCCTCAGCAGTCGATAGATGCACATAACCTCTTATTTTCCACAGGGAAACTTCGATTTGACAGCATCGTAGCTTCGGAGTTTCGGTGTATTCCTGAATTCTATTAAAAAAAGGTGTTATGGACTGTCACGACAAAAAACGTTATGCAACTCGGATGCGCGTTAGAAGATTTCGGCAGCTTTGTAAAGCGAAGAGAGGGATTTTATATATATGTGTGTGTGCATGCGTGCGTGCGTGTGTGTGTACAACTTAATTCGGTCCCTTTTATTGCTTAAAATACGCACTTATTTGAATGATAAAATGATTTAATACATTAATCAAAATATTGTCCATCGCTAGCCACTACTTTTCCCCATCTTTCTGGTAATTTATAAATTCCGTCGCGGAAGAAGCGTTCATCTTTTGAAGCCAAGAATGAATCGAGCCAATTTTTGATACCCCGTTGTGAAGTGAAGCGTATTCCAGTCAAAGCGTTCTGCATCGATCGAAACAAATGGTAGTCGGAAGGGGCAAGGTCTGGGCTATAAGGGGGGTGAGCCAGAATTTCCCACTCGCTATTTTCCAAATAGTTTTTAACCACAATAGCAACGTGAGGACGAGCGTCGTCATGTTGAAAGATTATGGACTCGTGTCAGGTCGCATATTCTGGACGTTTTTCGGCTATAGCTCGCTTTAAACGGATAAATTGTTGCCTGCAAAAGTCTCTCGTGATGGTTTGACCAGGTTTTAGTATCTCATAGTGGATCGCACCCTTCCGATCCCACCAAGTACAGAGCATAATCTTGGCACGATGGATATTCGGCTTCGGCGTTGATTCCGGATTGACCGGGCTGTACATACGATTTTTTCCTTTTCGGGTTGTCATAATGAATCCATCTTTCGTCTCCGGTAATGATTCGATGCAGAAAATATTTTTTTTGTAACGTTCCAGCAACATTTCGGATATGCAAAATCGTTGTCCGATAACTCTCGGTTTCAATTCGTATGGAACCCAATTTCCTCGTTTTTGGAAGTATGCCGCGGCTTTGAGTCATTGCGAAATAGCTTGTTGCGTAAGTTCTAATGTTTGTGCGAGCTCTTTTTGCGTTTGACCCGAATCTTCATCGAGTAATGTCTCTAATTCTTCATCTTCAAACTTTTTCGGTTGACCCGAACGCTCTTTGTCTTTAACACTAAAATCATCACTTTGAAACCGTCGAAACCGTTCTCTGCGAGATTTATCCGACGGTGCAGATTCACCATAAACTTCCGCAAGCATTCGGTGGGCTTCAGCTGCATTTTTCTTCCAATTGAAACAGAAAATCAACACTTCCCGCAAATGGTGCTTATTTGGGACGAAATTCCACATTTTCAGTGCAGTAAAAATTAGACTTGAGGCGCAAAACTCAAAGGTCTGGAAACGATATTTGGTTAAGAGATGTTGATATTTCACGATACAGCAAACATCAGCTGTTGCCGTCAACCATTTATAGCACCTAGAGCCATCTTTTGAAAACGGACCGAACTAAGTTGTACACCAATATATCATAAGGTTAAGTTCGAAAAATCTATAGCATGTTATTCGATAAACCTCTTCAATTATCACAATGATATTATCTTATTGAATTAACTTAATGTGATACAACAAATAATACACAATGATATTAACTAATTGAATTAACTTTATGTGATACAACAAATAATTATAGGAATTCATTTCGTCTCTTATAACATATCCGCGACCAAGATGTTACAAACACCCAGTAGCATGGGGGCAGCTGCCTAACTTTAGGTAGGTAGGTACTAGGTTCAATTCCCATATAGGCGAAATATTTTCTTCGAACAAAAACATTTTAGCAGGCCAGGGAATGACGAATTATAATACAAAATCATTGTAGTAGAACTCTAAATTAAGTGGTTCGTTCCATTTTGGATTTTTGAAATATTTTATGCATATAGGATACTTGGATTTATAGTGTATGTTATAAGCAAATAAAGATTTATTCGAATCGAATCTTTATTTATTCAATTTAAATATATTTAACATTCAAAAAGAATAGCTGATACAAATAAGATCATTGTAGGCCGTGAGACATGGAAAAACATATTGGATTTAAAAAGGTTCTATTTAAATTAAATATTTCTTTCTGATCAGGTAACCTGATAGGGGCCTAACCAGGCAACCAGGTCAGGCCCATATGTGACACAACGTTACATTTCCTAGTAGAGCCCTTTCAGGCTGCCTTATTAGTGCTACCAGGGCAGTCAGGCAATCTGATCGGGCCCTGATTTGGGCCTCATCAAAATTTCTACGCGGGGAAGATCGTACCATACCGTACCAAGACAAATAACGTCAGAGTACCAAATTGTGATAATTGCAGTCTGGGCTAAGGATTACAGGGACATATGGAAACCCAGACAAAGCCAAACAAAATGAACAAACTTGACCAGTGATACGAGCTTGATAAGAGACGTGGACGTGGAGTTCCAAGCTCTCGATCACAACCATGATAGCAAATAAAATGGAGATAATTACAACAGCCAAATGCCTGCGGCCTCAGTCCGTCTGTAGATTATTCGGGTTTTCCCCAGTAATACCACAGTGATATTTAATACAAACCTCATCGGACGCTGCATCGTGGTCGTCGCTGTTGGTACTTGCAGGCCAAATATAATGAAGGCGGACCCTGCAGGCAAACCGTCCAGGTAATGAGGCATTATCGTTGCCCAGACGGGAATTAAATTAGACATTCAATATGCAAAACATTTTAGCTCAAAACTAGAGAATCTTGTTTTTTGTTTCCTCGGAGAGGAAGTTTTGTTTTCATAACTATTCATAATTAATGATTTCAATGGAAATGTGTTCAGAATATTTGAAAACGTTGAAAAATTATATTTCCGAACCGTCAGGGTCTATTTATAAATCGGGGCCAAATTTTTTACAGTTATCGATGGTTCGAGCTTAATCTGGCGAGAATCAGTTATTTGTGGTTCAGATTCCATTAATTTTCAATTTTTCGCTGCAACTTTAAAAAATTTCAAACTATGAGGACACATTTTTTTTAATGTAAAGACTATGATCGATCGATGGTTGGAATCGAATCTGACGAGAGTCGGTGAAACGGTTCAGACCTTACGAAGTATAGAATTTCACGTGTTTGAAAGTAAATTAATAAACATTTTCTCTTTCACAAATTTGGTGGCGTCGGGCTGACGTCCGTGTAAATATAAAAAAGTATTATCGATGGCTGGTCGGTACTTAATTTGCTCGACAGTGAAATCACGGAGCGTTTCGCATTTAAAGTGAATTGGAATATGTGAAAAATGTAGCAAACTCGTTTTCCCATTTCGAGATATCAGGCGAATTTTTCACGATATTAATGTACCGTTGAGGAATGGTTAATAAAAGGAAAAAAATGGTGCAAAGTGAAACCTTGTACATTGCTTTTTTTCTGTATTATGCTTGCAAACGATCCTTTGTAACGCTGCTATCGAAAAGCCGGCTCGCTGCTGGGAAATAATTATAAGCTAAATAAATAGTGAGGTAGCAATTTGCAAGCTTATAAATTTACGCTGTTGTTTCCTCTCTCTCCCTCTTTTACTCTGTATCTGCCTGCTTTTCCGTTGTTCTTTTTTCTAACGCTCTCTTTGTAGTCGGACAACATTTCCGAATCTACCGTATTTGAGCTGGGATTTGAATTTTTCGTGATAAATTTCATCTGGCATTTTAATGTTACAAAGATTTTCATTTTGTAGCGCACTTTTCCTAATATAAATCTGTCCTTATTAATTGGAAAAGTGTTATTGATGTAACAGAAAAATCAAGTTTTTTTTAAAACCCGTTTCCGGACATTTAGGTATTTTACTGGTATTTTTCATAAGGTTAAAGTTTGCATCGTTGGAAAGTAATTAAAATTAATATGTCTGAACTCCTTTAATTTCCTTTGGCAGATTTTGCCTACAAAAATCCTTTAACCATTTTTCAAGTTATTTATTTATCGATCTACAATATCAATATATAAAAAATATCTTTATAATAATACAAATATAGAAAATAAAATCTAAAAAAGAAGTTTCGTTGCGTTCAAACGATGCAAACTTCAACACCATATTTTCTCTATATTTGACGTATTTCACATTTGGGTCTTTTAATTAATATCAATTTGATTTCTAGACACTCGTACCTTAACGACAATAAGACATAAAGAAATAATACGTGTTGTTGAGGAATCGGCTTCGATTCGGCCAGTGAGATTTCCAAGTTCGTGATGGAAAAAAAAAGGTTTTTCCGGTAACGTTTCGATCCTTGGTTCGGATCCTCTTCAGAAATTTTATTTATTCTGCATATTGTTAGTATTTCCAGTTTTCTTTGGTTTGTGCTTGGAAAATGATTAGTATACACAGTATTTATGTTGATAAAATACTGTCTCGTGAAGGTGAATCGGAGGATTGATTCGGAAACTTTATTTCAATCGATTGAAAGACGATGTCTTTCTCGAACTCTCAGAGACGTCACTACTCGACATGTAGAACAGAGAACATTTTTATAATTTTCTTCTTTGTGCTTGCGGAGATATAGTTATTTTATTTCAATTGATAATACAAATCGCCAAAAAACGATTAAGTCTCTCAATCGATTGAAATAAAGTTTCCGAATCAATCCTCCGATTCACCTTCAAGAGACAGTATTTTATCAACCTAAATACTGTCTATACCAATCATTCTCCAAGCACGAACCAAAGAAAACTGGAAATACTGACAATATTCAGAACGAATAAAACTGCTATAGAGGATCCGAACCAAGGATCGAAACGTAACAGAAAAACCCTTTTTTTCTATCACGAGCTTGGAAATATCACTGGCCGAATCGAAGCCGATTCCTCAAGAACACGTATTATCAACACGGCTGCACACTACTCGTACTAATTATAAAGAAATAATTACATTTGAAGCATATGTGTAATTTTCAAAAAACGTTTCAGCGGGTGCTAATAACGAAGATATTATTTATCCAAATCAAAGACACGCTTTATTAAAGCAGGTAGTGTCTCACGTACATGGTTGGTCAGCTTCGAATAAATCTTTAGTAGTCGGAAAAACGAGCATCCTGTGCGCAACATTCCGAAAGAGAACATCTTGTTGTGAAGTAACCGTGTTATGAATAACGAAAAAACCTGAGCTTGGTAATAAAAAAAATTAAGTCTAATAGTCCGCATTTCAAGTCATCATTTCGTATGAGTCATTCGCGGCAGAAATATCAGAGCCTTTGTACACAAACTCGAAAAGTAAAAATATTTGTTGACGAAATGAATAAGATTATAACTTGGCCAAAAAATGGTTACAGTTAAACATACATTTTTCATTCCAAGGCGTATTCTTTTTCGACAAAACGATTTTTTTTTTCAAAATGAAATATATAGTAGCATTGCAGTAAATAAAAAAGTCTATTGAATTGAAATAAAATTTTATAAGGATAAAACATATAGTTTTTTTCATAGTCAACCGTAATCAATTGAAGTATCCAATTAAAATAAATATATTTGATTTTATATTAATCAAGCGTCTTACAGGCCGAGACAGGAAAGAAATTTTATTTGATCCAAAAGCACCGCCGGTCAACGGGCGCAATTAAAAATGGAAATCAATCTTTATCACCCCGTGGGGCAATGACAGATGAGACGTTTGCGGAGCCTACTCAGTAAATCCGCTGATACAGTCCATGTCGCAAATGCGGAATTCTGTGGTTGAACCGTTGCCGAATCGTGATTTATTTACCGACATGGGAATTATTTAGTCAAGAAGACGCTAACTGGGTGGCTCTTGTTGAGCCTCGCTCATCATTAGTGTGGCGAGGAAAACGAAGAGCGATGGGGGAATGCATCAGATCTAATCAATTTTGCCTTATTCACGGTTCGAATGCATTACATCTTCCAACGGAGTTTCGTAATGACTTATCTTCGATTCGATAAGAACTACGTCAGCGCGAGGTCAATTAATAATCGCACTCAGTGCAATGAGGGCATACTACGTATAATGTCATGAAAGAACTTATCGCATTTTTCAATTTCAATGAAATTTGAAAAGAAAAAGAAAAAAGAGGAATGTCGTCTGGATCTATTGAACATTAATTAATACATATTACTAGCCAATACATCGGTCAAAGTCTGGATATAGTTCGCCGCTCGTGGTTCAGGTTATCCGAGAGCCGTAAGCTTATTTTCAGATATTTTCATCACTATAATGATGAAGACAGATTGCACGATTAGTCACTTAGGGAAATGCTGTATCGAAAAGCCCGGCTTAATTCTGCTGAAAATTTCTCGCTTTCCTTTTCTCTCACGATCTGTTTTTCTTTGTCTCTCGGTGAATTTACAAGGTGGTTTCTTGGGCATGGAGGGGTCTTCTCACTTTAGACGCTAAAAACGGCTATTTTCATGAATTTTGTTGATAGGTTTATATCATAGATATTGATATAAAAGTTATTATACTTAATAAATTCGCTTTCGAAATCCACTTTAAAAAAATTATTTATTTAAGTCACTATTTATAGACGAAAATGATAGTTAAAAAAATGTCCTAAAAAAATTGTAGGTCTGCGCTGTTGATGAAATCTCGGATATGGATGATCCGAAACAAAACAATCTAACAGTTTTAGATTCAGTATGTTAATGGCTATAGCGTATATCATACGATTTTTGATATATGCAAAAATAACAAAATAGCAACCATTCTTCGAAAAAAAACAACAAAAACGTTTTTTTCACCGTTTTTGGCATAAAAAATAGTAAATATTAACATTTAAAAAAATCTTTGATATGCACTATACCTATAGTTGTAAAGAATATGAGGTTAAAATTTCATGAGGTTCGGTTCAGTAGTTTCAAAGATTTTATCAACAAGCCGTACTTCGAAAGTGTATTTATTAAGTGTAACAACTTTTATATCAATATCTATAATATAAACTTATACAAACTTTCATGAGAATAGCCTTTTTTAGCATCTAAAGTCAGTCGACACTTTACATTTACAGAAATGGTTCAATCTACAGTGTGAGTATTTCACAGTTATATTTATACATGTTTTAGCATTAAAAATGCTAAAACATGTATAACTATTTTATATAGATAAAATAAAAATATAATACTTATAATAATTACTTTATAAAATAAAGTAAAATAAATATGTCTAGATAAAACAATTTTAGCAACAAAAGTAACGCTACCCCCACTCCACTGCCACCGTGTTGCAATAGAGTGCGACATGCTGAATGCCCGTATTGGTTGAAAAATGGCCTCTCCCCACCCAATTCTAATCTTTTTATTAATTAAAAATTTGTATTACAACTTATATTACAAATATATTACAAAATGATATAACAGTTATTACACAAACAAACTCAAATAAATAAACCCAAATAAAGCCAAAACAAACTCAAATCAAATTTTAAAAAATCCAAAGAATCCCAAACTAACCTAATTATATACCTCAATGTATCAATATTCTTTGAAAAAAAAAAAAAAAATCAACTCACATTATTGACATGTACCTGTTTTCAATTACCCGAAAAGTCTGATTACATTTTCAATGCCATGAAATAGTTGCACTTTGTGTAATGTCTGACATTATCAAGTATACAGAACAATTTAAAAAATTCATTCATCATGAAAATGGCGGATCTGTAGCAGAGTGTTACAGCAAGGTTGCCGCAAGTTTTGTGCATCGGCGTGCAGTGTAGCTTCTAGTAGACTTTGATTTGCAAAAAGATCAAACATTCGTTCAATTAGAACATGTATAGTTTCTATTCAACGGCAATTAAAATTAAGAAAATGCACATTTTTCGAGAATGGCACGCATTTACAAAAAAATCAACATTTCACGAACCATCCCGACTAGAAATCTTGCTAGTGGGCAGACTAGGGCTGCATCCGGCATATCGTATTCCATACCACGGCACGGTACAGGCCGCCGGATCGGCCCTTTACCGGGCGTAAAGCGCTTTTTTGCATCCAACCATGACGCGGATGACAGTAAGGTAACTGATAAATATACCTTTTCAGGCTCTGATCCGGTTGCCGTATCTATGCTTGAAATGAAAAAAAATCCCAAAATTACGAACAAACAAATTTTGGTAGTATTTTTCGTTTCCATATGCTTTATTTATGATCTTGCCTATATGATAATTGGAATGAAACGTATCCTGCCTCGTTAAAGTTTTTTACCTACCCTCGGGATTGAACCTAGGTCTTTTAGTTCTAGAGTTGAGCGCGCTACCTATTTAGCCATTCCAACACCGGTGTAATTTTTTTTTAATTTGCATATTTTCATCATTCTAATTCTATTCTAAAGAATGTCGATAATCCTAAAGAATGTCAATAATTGTATTCGTGACGTTGAAGTTTGCATCGTAACAGTGACATTTTTTTGCCCATTTGGGCTCTTAAAATGACTCACACGTTTTTACATATTCTCATTGGAGTGGTACGACTGGAATGTACAAAAAAGGCTTATGATGATGATTTTAAAAAAAATTAATTGTGCCAATAAAATTTAATTTAATTGATTTGATTTGATACCTTTTGATGATGATAAAAATGAACGAATTTAAAGTGTAGAAAAAAAGTCTTACATTCCCACGATGCAAACTTGAAATTTGTTTACAATCGTTCTTTGTATGTTGATTTGATGATAACGGCTCCGCATGGACGCCATATTACTTTTATTAGAATCTTGCCGTAATTATGCACGCAGCAACTCAGTTGTTTACTTTGACGGCCCCGAATAAGGTTATCCGGTAGACATCCGGCGCAGATGAGACATACACTTCGAAGTGCATGGCGGATCTGCGCCTGATGTTTACTGGATTAGCCAACCTCAAAGCACGGACAGGAGAAGGAAAATCGATCAGGCCTTGGACAGGTAATCTTAACGGAACCATGTGAGGAATGCGTTACGGGTCGCCTGATGTGGGCCTGATTAATGCTGCCTTCTCACATCGTACTTTATCTGGGAACTACTGATCCGGCCGACATACGGCGCGGATCAGGCACGGATTTTGGCGCCCTAACAAGGCCATTGCAAAATTGCCTGATTTAGGACTGATTAGTTTGTCTTTATTATACCCGTTCTCTGGATTCACTGATCCAGTGGATATCCAGCACAGATCAGTATCTTGAAACCTGCCTGGTCAGAGATCCGGCTGCCGCGACAACATTTCCAGGTGGGATTTATGTAAAATTTGGATTAAAAGAGTGGTTTTCTTTCGAACTTTTCAAAAACGATTCTCGCCATGTAGATCGTAGCAATATTATCAATATTTTTACCAAATTTCAACTCAATTGGCTTAATAGTTTTTTAGTAATTTTGCACGCCGATTTCGACAATGCCGTTTTGAGAAAAACGCTCTTGAAGTTTACATCGAATTTGAATTAAGACGGAATGACACCTCATCGCGGTCGGTATGCTAGAACAATTATAGATTCCCAAAAATCTCTGAAGCGGCTCTTCAGATCCCGTCGAAACTTTGCCAAACGACGTCAAGTAGATAGACGAACAGCTGTCTGCCCCTCAAATTTTCTGAATTTGAGAAAAAAATGTAGATTGGCTTATGATAAGTCAATCTACGTTTTTTTCCTTAAATTCAGAAAATTTGAGGGGCATACAGCTGTTCGTCTATCTATTTGACGTCGTTTGGCAAAGTTTCGACGGGATCTGAAGAGCCGTTTCAGAGATTTTTGGGTATCTATAATTGTTCTACCATACCAACCGCGATGAGGTGTCATTCCGTCTTAAATTGCACGAGGTACTTGTGGTAACTAATTACTTAAGTAATCTGTCACAAAGTAACTAAATTATCAATTACAGTAGTAATTGTAATTGTTTGTTGTTAGTTTAGTAATTTTTTGCCTATCTCTGCCTGTCCCTCTACGCTCTCATTTCCACCTGCGGCGTGCGCTCCGAATCCGAACGCTAGCATTGACGGACTGCAACGTTTGAAGTTTTTCGAATATCGCTTTGAAAGTGTGAAAAAAATTCAACATAAATAGCTCTATCGTTTAGATAGAAAAAAAACGAAATCTATTTTTTGATCGTTGTAAATGTATATCCCGCCTTAATCTTTTCAAAGCATTTTATTCGCCATTGTACATATTTGATGTTGCGCAGGTCATGTCGCGTAAATTTGTTGTCATCGGGCGTTGTGATTGCGGTTGTCAAGAATTTTATTCTTTGCGAATGTGGTTATCGTTCGGCCCTCTAATAAAATAATTTAGGAAGAATTTGCAAAACGGCAGCGTTTGCAAAACAGTACTTTGATTTTTACAATAAAATGGTCACTTCTCGCGGCCGGAAAAATAGTAATAAGATGGAAGGCTGAACGATAACCACATTCGTAAAGAATAGATTGAAAACAAAATCATTTATTTCAGATGACGAGGACGGCTGCAATCACAACGCCCGACGATAACGAATTTCGCAACATGACTTTCGCAACATCAAATATCATGTACAATTTTGAATAAAATGTTGTGGAAAAATTTAAGATGATACTTTAAAGATGTATAAATATAACTGTGAAATAACAACACTAGATTCAACCGTTTCTCTAAATTCTAATCCCTAAAAGTTACCTTGAAAATGGGTTTTCATACTAGAATACGGCCTCAAAAGAAAAACTTCAGTCATCCTGCAACGGACTGGTGGTGTCCCGAAAAATGAATCACGAATGCGATCGGAATAAGTCGCGTGCGAATTGGATTTCCACCGTGAAAACGAGAATGGCGTTGTTTTCGTCCACGCGTCGGCTTTACACCCGGGAAAGCCCGCGCTCTGAGAACAGCGCCGGCGTCCCAAACACTTCCTTCTCTCTCTTTCGCTTCCCCTCTCGCCTCTGGCTCTTTTTCTCTCTCGCGCTTGCGGGCTTTTCGGTGAGCTTTCCATGTCCAGTTAACGTTGCGGTCCCGTACCGTGTGCCTCGTGCTCGCGATCTGTTCCGGATCCGCTACTATAATCGTGTCGAAACGAAAAAAAAATCTCGTTTCCAACAAAGATTCCTCCATTTTTCGGCTTTTATTTAGCTTGCTTTTTGGCATTTTTTTTGTAATTATTTATCGACGGTTTTTAAGCAGAACCGCGATGGACATTTGAATTTTTGGCAAATTTTTTACTCCAGAGGAAATTTTCAAGAACAGTTTCCTTTTCATCCGGATTTACAAAATATCATTTTTCCACCAAATAAAAATCATAAGTTTTTTTCGTTTTCGCGGGATTTTTATGCCCATGGTTCTTCAATCTAAATATTTAAACATATCGATTCCGAACATTGTAAAATTGGAGTTCTTTGAATGATTGAGGAAAGATTTTAATCAAAAGAAATGCTGGAAGCATTGGGAAAGTGTTTGGGCCATGGTGATAAAATTGTACCAGAGTTAAGCCGATGGATTACCGACAAAGCCTTGTGACGGTGGATTATCGTGAAGTTGAAAAAGAAAAAACCCGGGACGAACTTTGATAATGCGCTTCGATAACCAAAAAATGTAGTTACTTCCTGGTCTTTCTATTTTTTTGTTTGCTTTTTTTTATTTTCCACGTTATCGCTATTTATCCGCGGCAGCGTTTTACGCAGTTTTTTTTTCGTGCTGATACAAACATTTTATTTGCGATTTTCAACGATTGGACGGACTCTTCGCGTTTTTGGGAGTAAGAGAGTAACGAGTTCGGCAGGTCGGTGGATTTGGAGTTTCTCAACGCACTTGGCGCGTTCTCGCGCTTCGGGTGTTTACAAACATAACACCACGCGTTCTTGCGTCATCACGTGACTTCGACCGTTCGGGCATACGCACGTACGAATTTTCGAATCTTTCAGGTATGCGACAAATTTTAAATGATGAATTATGATCGTAGATATGCTGGTGTAAATTGTGGGGAAAATATTTTCGTTCGATTCGTATCGCCGAACCGTCGTAGCGTTTGTTTACACATGAATTTTGGCTTCTACATAAAATGACAAAAATCACGAAAATTTTGAATAAGTCATGTTTTTTTACCGTAAATTATTTCAGATACTGCGCGTCAGATTGTACTATATTCTCCGAGACGTTAAAATACAATTTCGAAATTTTTACAAGCTTTTGTTTAACTTGCTTCGCTGGTATGTCTGTCTTTGAGATTCAAATTTTGTAATCTATTTTTCAAGCACTTGCTGGCATCCGTTGAGCTGTAATTTGGCATATCTATGTTATTTCGGTGACAATGCAATAATATTGTACGATGGAGTTGGTCTGATGATGGAGGTGGGAGGAGGGCAATGCAAATCCTTAATAGCGTATACTAGGTGGTGTGAGGTGGGAACTGAAATTTCCTAATGGCAAATGGTAGGATAATCGAGTTTGGGCTCATGAACTTTGTTGACTTGACCACTATTTATAATTACACCATTATAAAGTTTCTCGCTAAACCTTTATAACCCAAGGCAAGGTTTTCGATTACGCCGATGTCTGAATGGCATGGGGGTCTGGCATGGCAAATAAATAAACGAATTCTAATACTAAAAACTATAAAATAAAGTAAACGTAAAAACCTTTCAAAAAACAAGCTTTTATTTAAAAGGTACTGTACTAAAAATTAAAAAATAATGGTCAATAAAATTGACATTCAAAAAATAACTACAAAAAAGTGCCCAATAACTACAAAAAATAATGTTCAGTAAAATTGACATAAAAAAAAACTACAAAAAAGTGCCTTCTTTGGTCACTCATCATAGGTGCAAGAACTTAAAAGGTACATAGACGTAAATATTTTGAAAACATAAAATATATATTTTAAAAGCTCGCGGCGTCGAACGTCATAAATACTAAAACTACTTTAAAATATCTGAAAAAAGCCTCAAGCTTTTAAAATGTATGTTTCATCTTTTAAAAATATCTACGTTCATGTACCTTCCAAGTACTTGCATCTATGATGAGTGACCAAAGGAGGGACTTTTTTGTGATTATACTGTTTTGATTTTCAATTTTACTGAACATTATTTTTTACTTTTTAGTACAGTACCTTTTAAATAAAAGCTTGTTTAAAAAAAGTTTGTTTGAGTTTATGATTTTACCTTCTTCTGTTCAACTTCAAAGCGCGTTGAACTATTCCTGCGGTTAATGTTTTACCCAGTGCACTCTCAGGAATAATAGAACTCGTCCCCCATTGAAACGGGGGAAGAGTTCCTTTATTCCTCCGTCCGTGGTTACTTCAGCACTTTATGGCATTTTCTGGCAAGATTCGCGCATCCTTCCCATTTTCAACGTTCCTTCGGATTCGTCAATACTGCCGAACTGTTTTTTTGGATTGAGGCTGAGTTTTCTCAAGTTTTCGAAACTATTCGAAAAACTAGGGGGGGGGAGGGGGATTTTTCGAGAAAACAACTTCCGCGTTCAATTTATTATACTTCCACTTCAATGATACGGATATATACGGTGGCAGTGTTGAGAACATAAAAACATCGCGGAACTATCCAAGTTCAAATTAATCCGATATCTTTCTTGCTCGATTTTCCGAATTTCTATTTCCTCTGTACAATAGGCATGCCGATATACATATATGTGTGATATTTACATGTGTCACTCATAATGGCGGAGACAACAGAAGGCAATAAAATAAACAAAGGCAAGTAAAGTTGCTTCAAACATTTTGAACACATCGAGCGAACTTCATCCGAAAGTCTTGATTGACAGATTAATATTTATTTTAACAATACTCGAACGACATAGGGGAAGTAGGTGCAAGATGATAACGCTAAGGTCATGTTCCCATAAAACAATAAGTATATGAGTCAGCCAACTTTAATTATTCGTTTGAACTAATCAACATTTATAAATCTTTTAATTTTGGAAGCACAAAGATCGGTCTTACTGATTGTTACCATACATTATATTTTTTTAATTAAATTTTTATTTTCCCCATCTTACCTCGTATGCGGGGTAAGATGAATCAGCACTGGAAGAATTATGGGACACGAATTATTGGCATCTTTCGCAGATAAAAGTGGTTTCATTCCTAATATCAGCAGTTTGACAAGCCAATCGTCCAAGTTCTGTAGTGTTTAGTCCGAATAATCTTGCTTCCATATTATAATCTTGCGTCCATATTATTTTAATCATTTGTAAGTTCTCTTTCTTCCCTTGGTAAAAACACCGGTTGAAGAGGATCCAAATGCTTTACTAGTTTCATTTCACTCTTTCTAACGTAAATAGTGGTACGTTGTACAATATTGCGGCTTTGCGGTAGCGTGTATTCATCTTGCCCCATTAGACGGTTAACGAATCAACAAAAAAATCACGCAATAACCTTGAAAATTTCTGACAAACCGTTCTTATTGTATTAATGATTGGTACTTTCATTGTGTTTACCTACCTGTCTCTAATCAATATCAGCAACTCAAGTGAACTGAAGCGATGGTAAACTTTACCAACAATTAGATCGTTTTCTCAAAAAATCGATATTGTTTTCTCACTCGAGACGCGTGCTTCCGCCACAGTTGATTCTTCCACACTCATTCACCTTCCCGCCACCCCTCTAAACTCTAACGGGAGCACTATGCTCGCACACACTGTTTAGTAGCTAGGTTTATGATTAATCTTACCCCGCGTATTCGTCTTGCCCCGAGTTACACTACCACCAGTAACTTTCAGCATTTTTCAATTTACTTCGCAACGCTGTTGCGTTTTCTCGGACATTGATCTTTTTTTTTGCAACGCTACTTTGACACCGAATCACCCATTTGCAAGGTGATTTTTTGGAAATTAAATTTAGAGAAACGGTCCAATCTACAGTGTTAGTATTGGACTTATATTTATACATGTTTGAAGTAACATCTTGCATCTTTTCAAAGCATTTGGTTCGAAATTGTACATGATATTTAATATTGCACAGGTCGTCATGTCGCGAATTCTTTTTACCGTCGCGCGTTGTGATTGCGATCGTCCTTGTCATCTGAAACAAACGATTTTTTTTTAAATTGTATTCTTAACGGATGTGGTTATCGCTCAGCCCTGTGATAAACAAATTTTAGGAAAAATTCACCAAATGGCGGCGTTTGAAATGAACTACCTACTCTGAATTTTACAATAAAATGTCCACTTCTCGCGGCCAGGAAAAATAGTAATTACGAAGCAATCAAAAAGGTGCATGGCTGAACGATAGCCCTACATGTATTCTGCATATGTGCAAAATTGCAAGTTCATCGGCCGAGTAGTTTCTGAGAAAAGTACACGCCTGACTATTAAAAAAATTCGCGACATGACCTGCGCAACATTAAACATCAAGTACAATTTTGAACAAAACGCTTCGAAAAAATGTAAGATGTTACTTCAAACATGTATAAATATAATTGCTAAATACTAACTCTGTAGATTCAACCGTGACTATAAACTGAATTCCAAAAAATCACTTTGAATATGGGTGTTCACACTAAAATACGGCCCTAATCTCCTTTACGGGATGTGAGTTGCGTGCGAATAATAGAACCGGATTATCAAGGCTTATTGAATAATATGGTTGAACCGCGGTCAATTAACGCAAAACGCAAAATATCGTCCGGACTCGAAGGCGTTCGAGAAAACCGTGTGAAAAATATAAAAACCGTGCAAACGATAAAGTTACACGTGACTTGGTCCTCTTTTAATTGGCTGCATCAAGACCCGATCAATGGTTGTGAACCGAGTTGCGGTTATTCGATGTCTCATAAAGGGCCTTTCGGAAATCGATAGCCCTCGAATAATGTGCAAATTTATAATTTGCGTGGTTTTCAATACACGATAAAAAAAATTTTTACTTTGCCGAAATTACGATTTTTATCGGTAATGATTAGTATCTTTTTGGGATCGGATGGAAAAATTGCACAACTTTGATACATTCGTGTATTTCGCGATCAAAAAAGAAGGTTCGGTACCAGTTCCGTTGCGGCTCCGAAGCTCTCGTGCGAGATTAAAGAAGAACTGCCATTGTACCTTGCCGGCGAAGCTACTAAGTGCGGTCCTTTCTATCTCTTCTCGAGATAAGTGTAATCGGATTTTTTTAAAAATCGGATGCCTGCGACGTCTTCCTCTTATCTGCCATTTTGTTCTTGATGTACTTTAAGGCATTATCGCCCTTCAGTTGAGTGAAAATGTTGCACATCATTTAAAGATCTACAGCTACGATTCGTCGTGAATAAGCTGATTAAGAGTAGTCACTATCGCATACATTATGTGTCGGCGTGATGACAATATATTTTATATACAGGGTGTCCCAGAACTAAATGCTTTCTCTGAAATAGGGGGTTGGGGGTGAAATTTTGAGTCTGTTGATATAAGCATGTGTGGGTCTCAGATCAACCCCTGAATTATTATTAATTTTTAAAGGCGGGCCAATCAGGTGCGCTCTATCAGCCGGCGTACGTCGGTAAGCGATATCTGATTGGCCCACCTTTCAAAATTAATAATAATTCAGGGGTTGATCTGAGACCCACACATGCTTACAGACATCGACTCAAATTTTTATCCTCAACCCCCATTTCAGGGAACGCATTCAGTTCTGGGACACCATGTATATAATATTAACGATCATATATTTTATACAGGGTGCGGCGCCGAAATCCGGACAAAATTCAATTCGAATTTCTCGCCGTTCTATACCACTCCGAAACAGTCGCAATGTTGAAACCAAATGCGGAGTATAATCGAAGAGCCGCGATTATCGTAAGCGTTCGCGCTGGGCGCTCAGCGACAGAAATCATTCGATTCTTCGGGTACCCAAGATCGACTGTGTGTAATGTTGTCGCGAAGTATAACGAGTCGGAGAAGTCCAACGAAGGTTTTGCAACGCCGGCAAGGTGTTCCAGAACGAAATTTCGGGCAAGTGTGCACGTGCTAAGTGTTGTGCCCAGTGAAGGTGATGTCATGCCACCGAATTTCTTTAACAGAGGGGAAAATATCACAAAAGAAATTTATTTGCATGTTCTGATAAATGTGGTGAAGCCGTAAATGGAAACTTCATCGGCTGGAAAGCCGTGTTTTCCAGCAGGGCGGTGCGCACGCGCACACAAGTTATTTGGTGCAAAATTTGTTGTCGGACAAAGTCGACATATTTTGGAGCAAAGAATTTTGGACTCCCACCAGCCCAGATTTAAATCCTTTCGACTTCTATGTATGAAACGTGGTTGAAAGCGTCACTAAGAAGTACAGACATCCAAAAGTCGCATCATTGAGAGCCGCTATTGAAGTGGCATTCGCTGATATGGACCGTAACTCATTAAAACGGGCCTGCGAACGCTTCAGACCGAGAATGGAGGCGGCCATTCAAGCAGAAGGGGATTATATTGAGTAAATGTGTTCTTAATGACCTAACTAATAATTTAGTAAAAAAAATTGTTAGCTCCTCCATTTTTGCAATAAAAATTATGTTTCAAAAAAAATATTTAATTTGACCGGATTTTGTCACCGCACCCTGTATATATAATATATATCGTCACATATTTTATATATATATAACCTATATCATAATATCGAAAAAGGGTCGATGAATTTTTACATTTGCCCCTTTCGGATTGTCAGCTATAAAAATACAACCAGACACGTAAAAAATTATGAATAACCGGGTCGACAACGTAAAACATCGAGCATCATATTTCGGCATATATAGAACTTTTGAAATTTTAGTCAAGTAACCGTTTGTTTAGCCGCTGTATCCCCTTTTCATAATAGATTTTATTACTCCGGATAACACCTTTTTATACTATTGTAGCTCCCTTTTTTTATTAATAGATTTTATTGCTCCGGGCAACGCACTTCCTCAGTTTGCACTGGGACACATTCACCTACCCTTGGGCGTTAGACTCAATCTCAATCTAGACCGGAACCATAATGCTGGGAATAATAACAATTATTGTTGTTATTATTATTATTATTATTATTTAATTTACCGCGATCGCGCTAAAGCAGTATTTTTACTTCACTGCCTGTTAAGGCGTTCGATCGTAATAGATCCCCGGTTCGAATTGTGCAGCGAGTATGGTTGAAAGACGATCGAATTCTCCCCATTTAGTGCGCGTACGCTTTTGTGTCATGCCGTTGGGGCGGAGCTCGTACATTGGATGCGGAAAAAAGGATTTAAAAAAGGAAGACGGAGAGTGCCCGACGAGCAAATGAAGTAAACCCATGTGTGCTATGTGGGCACTGAGCAATCGCTCGGCATGATGCTCATAATTGTCCTTCTCCTTTTTTTTTATTTACCATTGAAAATTGATCGTCCGCGAATGGTACACAGTGGGATGAAAGTGGCTTGCGTTCTGACGAGAAGAGCAGCACGTGTTCAGTATGCGAATTGCTCGAATCTTTTGGACGTTACACTGCCTCGATTTGACAAACCCTGTCTTGAACAACTGGCCCGTATGCACGTGTTCATCGTTGGAATGCGATAACAGTCGTTTCTTGTTTTTTACTTCCTTATTTTTATTATCTAAATGTTTCTCTGTAGATCTGAGTTGTAAATCTTCGATGAGGACGCTGAAAATACGTTTGAGTGAGTTGCCTCGCCTGAACCTTTTAACAAAATTGGAAAATCTAGGTAAAGTTAATAATGTTGAAAACATTGAAAATATGAATAATATTCTATCATAAAACATAAATGAATTGAATTAATATTATGAACACTCATAATAAGTTGTCAATTTTTTCAATCAACGTAAATTAACAGCTTAGGATAAGGATATTCTATGATTTTCACGTTAAAGTCATCATTTTGGAAGTAAAAATGATGATGACGACGAATTTGAAAAATATACTGTTAAAGTACAACCATTTTGCGCACTCATTGTTGATAGAAAAATGAAATTTTTCTGCGTTTTCAATAAGAAAAAAAATCATGAAATTTTTTAATTTTTGATTTTCTCTGTTTTTTTTTTATAAAGCTGCTGCCATATTTATTATGATAATTGAAAAAGGAACTCACTTTCGACCTCAGATTTCGAAATAGCACACTCGTAAGTACTGGAAACATAAGTTTTATTTTTCAATTCTCCTCTTTTAATATAAAAAATAGGCTTGAAAACATTTTTAGAAATCACAATTCTCCGGCGTTAATGGGTAACATAATGTTTCATACGCACGGCATTTTTCTGCTTTTTATTTTTAAAGAGATCTATGCTGAATTTCACATAAATAATATCAATAAGCAGGACTATACTTTCGGCAGTAACAATGGGTATAACATTTTAGTGTTCCCCTCAGGCAAATATCAAATACAAGGTGAGGCACATAAAGTCTTACAGAGCAATAGCACTCAAACTATTGATCATATCCAAAAATGTTTAAGACAAAACTTTCAGTGTTCGAGAAGGCCTTCATACTTAACCACCCTAATTTTTTTCGGTGGATTCGCTGAAGCTACGTCAAGGTCAACTCCACTTTTTTAAATGGAACCATGTATTTTGTTAATGACATTATTATCGATTTTAAGACGAATTGAGCGACCTACAACACAAGGCCATTCTAGTCACGCAAAGTATGAAAATAGTCGAAAAATCTTTAAAAATCGGAATAATGACTTTTAAAGGATCCACTAACCTTGGTTTGGGTCTACCTACAGAAGATGCTTGAAGTCATGACCCTCGACTTGTAAGCACTTGTTTATTCGCTGATGAAAAGATCGTCTAACTTCAGCCAACATTTGTGGTGTAATTTCGGTACATACTCGGCGTATTCTTTCTGGTGGTGTTAGATCTGGCGAACGAGGTGGCCAAGCTACAGGGCCGCCTCGTTCTATCCACTTTTCACCGAAAATCTCATTCATCACTTGTCTTGGACACAGAGCATAATGGGGTCGTGTACCGTCGTGTTGCATCCACATGTTCATGCGAACATGCGAGGGCACGTCTTCCAGTAATTGAGGCAGTACGTCTTGCAGAAAGTTTGCGTTAACTTGCTCAGCCAAGCGACCTTCAAAATATATGGACCAATGACGTGTCGCCGACAATGCCGCACCAACAATTAACGGAGCACGGATGTTGAAATGATACAGTTCTCATCCATCGAGGATTCTCATTTGCCCAATAATGCATGTTACGCCTATTCACATTTCCCCTATTTGTGAAGTTAGATTCGTCAGAAAAAAAGCACATGACTAAAAAATGAGACATCTGTGCGCATTTTTCTACGAATCCAGTTACAGAAATTGACGCGATTTAGGAAATCATTTCCGTACAAATCCTGAGGTAATGATATACGATACGGATGGAACTTGTGTTGATGTAAGATTCTTAATACAGATCGCTGACTAATTCCACTCTCTTTCCACTCGCCTGCTGCTTGCACCCATGTAGGGTGATCGGTACTGGCCAATGATTGGCCGATGCTCGACGCCAAGCTTGCCAACATTAGCACTCGAGCTTGACCCGATCATCGACCGAGCCTTGGATGATAAGAGCGGCCCGATATTCGCAATCAATATTGGCCCTAGAATGGCTTATGAGAATCGGCTGAGCATCGCGTAGGAGTTCATTCGAGAATCGGCCAACAATAAGCCCCCTCAAGATTGCCATCATTGGCACTCGAGCTTGGCCCGATTATCGGCCGAGTCTTGGCGGATAATTGTGACCCAATATAGATGACCAAAATTGGTCCTGCACTGCAAAAAAAAAAAAAATTATTATTTTTGTATTGTAATTCGTCATTACCTGGTCTTTCGAAATGATTAGTTCGAAGAAAATATTTCACGCATATGGGGCTCGAACCTTGAACTTCCCTACTCATAGCCAAACACGTTGCCCCTATGCTACCGAGTGCTTGTAACATTTGAATCGCAGATATGGCATAAGATACCAAATGGATTCTCATCATTATTTGTATCACATAAACTATATCAATTAGTTAATATCATTGTGATAATTAGAGAGTGTTATCGAATTACATGTTATAGAATTTTCAAACCTAACCTATATATATAATTCCTCTCTATCCACCTTTTCTACCCACACAACCCGTTAATATGTGTGTTGCAATAAAGACAGACCATTAGTTCATTAGTTCAAGTTTAATTTGAATAAATAAATATATTTAAAATGAATAATTCCAATAATGGAATGCAATAGGAAAAATTTGATTTCCCGAAAAATCTAGTTAATTCAAATAGAAAATAAATAAATAGACGCGGTTAGTTAATAATAGTTAATACTTGGCCGAACATTGGTCTCGTATTGGGAAACCAATGATTGGCCAGTCTATACTTCGCCAAAGATCGGCCTCGTATGGATAAACCAATAATGAACAAGTCTATACTTGGCCGAACATTGGCCTCGTATTGGCAAACCAATGATTGGCCAGTCTATACTTCACCAAACATCGGCCTCGTATCGACAAGCCAATGATTAGCGAGTCTACGTTTGGTCGAACATTGGCCGCGTATCGGCAAACCAATGATTGGCGAGTCTATACTTCGCCAAACATCGGCCTCATATCGATAAACCAATAATGAACAAGTCTATACTTGGCCGAACATTGGCCTCGTATTGGCAAACCAATGATTGGCCAGTCTATACTTCGCCAAACATCGGCCTCGTATCGACAAGCCAATGATTAGCGAGTCTACGTTTGGCCGAACATTGACCGCGTATCGGCAAGCCAATGATTGGCGAGTCTATATTTGGCCGAACATTGGCCTCGTATCAGCAAAGCAATGTTGGTCAGTCAATACTCAGCCGACCATTGGCGTACAATTGGTTAATCGATCATCGTATCGCCAACATTGGTCCAAGGCCGTTACGGTTCGATTGGCGAAACCTACATGGGCATGTGGATTTAGTGCAGCAAAAGCTAAGATAGCAGCCGCATTATTTTTATTAAAAATCGGTCGACGTTTGACTCATGTTTGTTTCACTGTACCGAAGCGAAAGAAACGGTCAGCTAATCGCTTAAAAGCCACTTGCGATTTTTGTTGCTTATTCGAAAAAACGAGCCGCATACAAATCTTGGGCGTTTCTGTAATGTTTACGGCATTCCCCCAGCACCATCAATATATCAAAAGATTCTTGAAATTCGTTCATTTTCGCGATCCGATGTACTCACATTGGAAAGTAATGCGTAACTAACTCATATGTCAACAGAAAATGCGTACTTGCTGCCGATAAGAAACATTGGTATCGTAACAAATGAAAACAGCGATCGAACAAGTATTTACAAGTCGAAGGTCATCACTTCGAGCATCTTCTGTAGGTAGACCCAAACCCAGGTTAGTGGATCCTTTGAAAGTGATTATTCCGATATTTTTCGACTATTTTCATACTTTGCGCGACTAGAACGACCTGGTGTTGTAGGTCGCTGAATGCGTCTTAAAATCGGTAATAATGTCATCGAAAAAAATATATAGTACCATTTAAAAAAGTGGAGTTGACCTTGACGTAGCGTCAGCGCCTCCACCGATAAAAAAATAGGGTGGTCCAATATGAGGGCCTTCTCGAACACTGAAACTTTGGTCTGAAACATTTTGCGATTCGATCAATAGTTTGAGTGCTATTGCTCTGTAACACTTATGTGCCTCACCCTGTATAATTAAAATATGGCTTAAAACATCATTCATTTCTCTCATCTCACTGAGCGTAGAACTATAAATCTGATAATTGTATTTTGTCCATTTTCACTAGAAATTACATCTTCTTGTGCTGTTTTTCCAATCCTACTTTTCTTGCGCACAACGGAAGAGCATAAAAAGTGCATTTCTGTGATGACCTTTTCCTTATCTGGATTTGACTTTCCTTATAATCTTTTTTCATATTAAACAATTTAGCGATAATTTTTGGCGATCTGTAGATTTTTCTTTATCAGGTTACGTTTTCAAAATAATGTATATAGAACGTTTTACGGTTGTTTTCTTTGAGACGGTTGTGCTAACCAAGCGCGACGAAATATCTCTGTTGACGAAGATGGGAATCGACAATGTTGATCAAAGCTGACGTATTTCAATTATATGTATATAGATGACCACGCTTGGTAGTCGAGCGATAGTTCAAACAGGAAAATTTCAAAACATTGAGAATCCACCCTGTTGTGAGATGAATAAGGTTATTAGAAACATCAAACTAAGCATTCAAAGATCGTCAAGAAATGATTATTTTATTTTGAATTTGACTTTTTCATCCGTAATTATTTTCTGAGTTCTTTATTGCCAGTAATATTTATTCCGAATAGTGTGTGATGAATGTGTGACTTCTGGCGATTTTCGGAGAGAGAAAACAAACTGCCTCATTGTGCGGTCTAAGGTTTCTTCGGTGGATTAATCGAATTCCAGACGTTTGTTTTGTTATCGTTGCATTCCCCACAAAGCCGGAGAGTATCGAAAATCCCTTGAATAAATCTGAACGACGCGTTTTGCGCTCTTTGCTTTGGCCCAATCAGTCCTAACGCCAAAGGGGTTCTGATTTTTCCTATGATTCTCATGAAAAAAGGATTTTTGTAGCTTTATCCTGCGAGAAAATACCTTTCCACTTCCCACGCTCTCCACTCGACGTGCAATTTCTCGTTAAGCAGTTCTACAAATATTATTTTTCGCTCTCGCAGCTCGTTTTTTACTATCCTCGTGTGATTTTCCAATCCCCTACTGTCGATTTTTGCCAAGATTGCCTCTCAAGTGTTCCGATTCAATCCGACGAAAGCCCCGAATATTTTGCCGAAAAATGCGCAACCCTGTACGCGGCTTTAAACGGAAAACCAACGTTTCGTTTGACTCGTATTCGAGAGCGATTTTTGTCAACTAGCGTATAACTTTTTTCGCCTATAAATCTCATATGTCTCAAATGGCTTGGTAATATTTTTATATTGTCGCGGCAGCTCAGGACCGAATTGCAACTCGGTCGCTGACTGTGCAAGGGATGTATGGATTTATGCGATGTGAGCATGAAAGCCTATGAAGGGCAATGAAGCCTGTCGTTCACTACGTACAACGTATGAAGCAATATTTGAGTTCGTGGCTTCATATAACAAGTGATAGGAACTTGATATCGACGGGCGAATTCTTCTCTCTTTTGGAGCAATGAAATATAATAGGAAGCCGAGAAGAACGAACAAAGGGTGCACATGTCTGTCGACGACGCAACAATCGTAGTGTGAAACAGCTACGCCGTATAAAGTGCTGATTTAATTTGAAGGTGTACACCTTGTCTGGTATATCTCCAACCTCGTGAAGCAAGCCCTTTTTTCTGGTGCATTAGGAGGCTTTATGGATGTCTTTGCCTTAGTGGAAAAGTAAGAGCGACCGGTCGTCATCACCCTGGTTAAACTTTTATCCGTGTGTAGCGTTTTTTTTCTCGCCCACAACTTCAAACTCAACAGTTTTACACTGGAATATAAAAGCGGGTGAACGAAGCGAATACCTTTTTCTTTCGAGAATTCTTGTTTCGTGGCTGTCAAGTTTATTCATGATGAGGTTAAAATTTGCATCATTGGAATGCAATGAAAATTAATTTTCCTGTATACCTTTCATTTCTTTTGGCGAATTTTGCCAACAAAAATCATCAACCATTTTTTGAGAGATTTATTTAGCGATCTACGATATAGATTTATAAAGAAGATCTGTAATTACGAAAATATGGAAAATAAAATGTAAATTATTGAAATAAAAAAATAATTTTTAAACCACGTTGTTAAAACGGACTAAAAAGTATGAAATAATTTCTCCTAGCCCCATACAGATTTATGACCCAATACAGATTCCTAACTCCACACAAATTGTCCCGAAAATTCGTGATTGTGAATTTTTAACCGCTATAAAAATACTTGTAAGATTAAAAGCGAAAAACGTTGGGTGCATGCAATAGATGTAGTATAGGGAGTAGCCGTTGTTGAGAAAACTCACACAACAGTTCATATCGTTTGTAGTGCAATAAAATTGTTAGTAACTTAGGTGAACTATTCTTGCATCAATTATCTATTGCATGCGCCCACGTTTTTCGTTTTAAATCCTACAAGTATTTTCATAGCTATTAAAAATTCACAATCACAAATTTTCAGGATAATCTGTATGCGGTTAGAAATCTGTATTGGGTTATAAATCTGTATGGGGCTAGGAGAAATTATTTCATACTTTTTAGTATATTTTAAAAACGTGGTTGAATAATTTTTTTTATAAGAATAATTTTATTTTCTGCTTTTTAGTCTTGTGTGTGTGAAATTTTGCTTCCCTTCTCTAGGCGTCCCTTGCGTTGGAAAAAAAATATAATAATATCAATAGTCAATAGTGCATTGGTGACAATTTATACGATGATCAAGTAGACAGGTCCTTGATCATCGTATAAATTGTCACCAATGCACTATTGACTATTGATATTATTATAATTTTTTTCTCGTTCACTAAACGATATTTTTAATTCTTTTATTATTTTTTTTACAATTTTTTTCTTTTTTCTCGCTCTATGACAGACTTGCCTGTCTGTTTATTTGTCTGACATCCAGATCTAAGCTATGTTCATAGTTTCAAGTCTCTAGTTCATCCAGAGGTTGGATTAAAATCGATTGCAAAATTTGTACCGAACAGACAAACAGACGACAAAGAAAGCGAGTTAATGAAAACGTGGCAAAAACAACTTCCGTTGCGTTCCAACGATGCAAACTTCAACACCATAATTCGTGAGCGTTGAGGGCTTCACGGGTGTCGCTGACTTGCGGAAAATTTTAATGAAAATCATGCGAATTAAAAAACTTGCACGTTGTTTAGTAATATATTATGTCGCTCACATAGCTTCTCTTATGAGCAAGCCGTTTTCTCAAACGTGGTTTCTATTTAGACGACGGTTTTGGAGCAGAATAAAGTGATAACGAATGTGCAAGTTTTTAAATTGCCATCATTTATTTTTCCTAATCTACCTCTCGATAATACTTTATTGGTATGTATAAAACCGCCCGATATCGCGAGATATAGGAAAGGTTTACATTTTCTAAAAATTTAAGATATTTAGAATCCATCCGTTAAAAATAATCGTAAGCTAAGAGGCCGTCCATAAATTACGTTATTTTGAAATAGAGGGGGGGGGGGTCTGTTCGTCGGATGACGGTAACGATAATTGGATTATAACGATGGGGACGATACGATGATTTCAGGGGTGGGGGTAAAAATCAGCAAAAATCGATAACATAGTATATGGACGGCCCCTAGCCCAATAACAACCAGCGATCAACGATACTCTACTTGTGAAAAAAAAAAAAGAAAAAACCATCATCTCCCTACTCTAGAATTTGAATAAACTAAGGCGTTTGCTGGATTTCTTAAGTTGGAAAAATCGTAAATTTTATAAAATCTTCTTCGTCGCGCTGATTCTCTCCAAATTTAATATAAAGTAGTTCTGTTCGTATTTTGAGCAAAGTCATTTTGATATCTCAAATTGTATTGACACTAGAACTAGCGCGCACAAAAAAACTCGTACATCCCCACGCGAACATCGCGACATTGTTCTTAAATATTATTTTTCAACGTTTTAAAACATTTTGAACATATTTCAATTGTGTAAAAAATGAACCAAAGAATGAAGAGTGGGTCAAGCAAAGAAGGAATAAAGAAGAGGTTGTTGATTAGAGAATAACAAACAAAACAAAAACGATCAGTCGAAAGAGGCAGATCGAACGAGTTGCACCGATTTCAAATGTGTTGCGTGGAATAATTATTTCTCGTGCTATTTCGAGAAGCTATTTTCACAGTTTTCATCGAATGTTTTTGATACGAACCTTGGAATTACTGCTTTCGAGAGTTTATTTTAAATAATTAAAAAAGTGATTGACTTGATGTCATTATCGAAAATTTTTTGTATGGCCCTCGTTATAAATTTACCGTAAGAAAATTTAAGTTTCGTTTGCTCTAACATGTCTGCGTTCTTTCTCGGAGGTCCTGCAAATTCTCAAACAATGGTTGAAAGAATTTAAACGACAGCAGAATGCCGAAATTGTCGTGCAGTTAACAGTCAGGCAACGTCACATGGCGAACGTAAAGAGGAACAACGAATATACCATCCCTCCTTTCACCATTTCACGACATACCACCCTTGAACAATATCCCGGGGCATGGCTGATGCGACGAAACGTTTGACATAGGGGCAGGACGTTAGGGGTTGAGGGTCTGAGGAAGACGAGAAAAGTTTTTGCATCTCGGTCTCGGAGTATATACCTTGAGGGACAAATGACGTTTGAGTCGGGCTACACAGGGCGACGAGGATTTTAGACATCTTTCGTTATATACACAAGAGTTTTGTGCACTCTGAATGGCCACCCTACGCGTAATCGCGGTTGGCAGCATCTTAGAGGGAGTTTCAGATGGTTTAGAAAGCATGGCGAAAGGAGGAAACATGCTCGAGTATATGGTTTGGAGTTCACTGTCAGTCAGCAAAATTTCGATCTATCCTTTCCCGAATCCGTGACTTCCACTCCGGTGTGCACTGCCTTTTCGATTTCGTGCTCCGACTAGTCCAGAAATTAACATGCGAATGAGATAGCGATGCAAGCAAACTTTTTATAGACGTTTTTAAGGGGTCTTCTCACTTTAGACGCTAAAGAGTCTATTTTCATGCATTTTTTGACAGGTTTATATTATAGATATTGATACAAAAGTTGTTCCACTTAATAAATACACTTTCGAAGTACATTAACATTTGAAAAAAAATGTATTTATATAACCCGGACAAACTTTAAATGCGTTTGTCTCGACACAACGTTTTTCGATGGCTGTTTGATAAAATCTTCGAAACTACTGAACCGATCCTTATGAAATTTTAACCACATATTCTTTACCACTATCGTTATAGCGCATATCAAGGATTATTTAAAATTTTGATATTTACTTTTTTTGCCAAAAACGGTGAAAAAACACGTTTTTTGTTTTTTTTTTTCGAAAAAAGGCCGCCATTTTGTTATTTCTGCATATATCAAAAATCGTATGATATGCGCTATAGCCATTAACGTATTGAATCAAACCGTTTGTTTTTTTTTGTTGCGGATGATCCATCTCCGACACTCCGACATTTCATCAACAGCGCAGACCTAGAATTTTTTAGGAAATTGTTTTAACTACCATTTTCATCTATAAATAGTGACTTGAATAAGTAAAAAAGTTTTAAATTGTATTTCGACATACGGGTCATACTTTACTACTTTTGCTTTGAATTCATGGATGAATTCAAAGCCAAAGCAGTAGAATATCCATTGTGCAGTTACACTAACATTAAGTGTAACAACTTTTATATCAATATCTATACTATAAACCTATCAAAAAAATGCATGCAAATAGCCTTTTTTAGCGTGTAAAGTGAGAAGACCCCTTAAGTGTAAATTTTAGTTTCTGGAAAAGCCAATTCATTTACGTTTGCTGCAAAGTGTATTGGAACTGTTCTCTTTTAAACAATCGTATGTATTTTCGCTTCTCAAAACGTAAATTTCATTATGTTTGCGGCGAAGTGTGTTGGAGTTGTTTTTTTCTCGAAAGTCCTCGAGTTATGCTGCCTACTCACTTTTCATCGAACCGATTGAATCGTTTTTATACTTACTTTTCCATGAAATAAAACATTAATTACACTTTCACTCGAAAGAATTTCAATTTCACTAATGACTTCAACCCAAATGAATTACCAGAGGGTTTTTTTCATGTAGGTAGAGATGCGTGCGCGTTATTGTGGAAGTGAAATTGCTCAATAATTAAACGCTATTGATCAGTCGGTAGTATATGAGTCGCTGGAATTTTCATTATAGTCCCCATTAATATTTGTTAAAAATGTCTTGCTTGACTTAGAGTTTCGCCCGTGTTTTCATGTAGTCTCCTTATGCTTTGCAGATACAAAGCAGAATTTTCGAGAAACTAAATTTTTGCAGTGTACGCTAAATGAAACAATATCAGGGCAAACATGAGAATAGCGTCGAAAACACAAAGCGTAGAAGGAATTGCTAACAGCATTGTGTCTCGTAATAGCCCGGTGAAGGGAGACGAGCGGGTACGACCGCGAGTATCAGTATAGCGAAAATGAACAGTCTACATGAGAACGTGGTCACAGAAACTCATGCGATTGCCGGAATTTCGAAAACGCATTTCCTCAAAGGTTGAAAATGAATAATCATCTGGAGTCTAGCGGTTGTGAAATTTCATGATGATCTGTAATTTCTCTCTCTCTCTCTCTCTCTCTCTCTCTCTCTCTCTCTCTCTCTCTCTCTCTCTCTCTCTCTCTCTCTCTCTCTCACCCTCACTTTTCCTTTGATCGGTTTGTCTGTATCGAACTCCGTTTTCCCTTTCTTCCTTTCCGTTCTTCGTCCATGCGCCACGTTCCCCTTTATAACTAGTTATTTTTTTCAAACAACAATTTTTTATTCAATTTCTTGAAGGAACGAGACAAATTTCATGGCAGTCTGAAAATCAGAGAAGAAGGAATGGTTAAAAGTGACAGGAGAGGCTCTTAAGGAGAAGTACTTGAGTAAACGGCGAGAAAAACAGGTAGACTTCGGGAATTTTTATCTCAAAAACTAATGTTTCGCTTGGATCCAGGTTTTTTTTATTGGATAATATGAACATTGAGGTATATTTAGGAATTTTTAAAAAACAATTCGTTGACTGGCAGCGATTCAAACGCGATTATCTCGAAACATAGTTTTCAAAGTCGGTGCCAGATGTATCTCGAAAATGGCTTGTCCGATTTTGTCCAAATTTGGATACAATATTCTTCGATATTTTCTCTCGTTCGCCACGTAGGATTTTTTTTATATTTTCATTTTTGACGAAATTGCGACCGTTTTAATTTAACATTCGTTTTTCGTTCGCAATTTCCGACGATGTTGGATTGCATACACATTGCATAAAAAAGCTTGCCGAACGAGAAAAACTATCGAAGAATATTGCATCCAAATTTGGACACAATCGGACAAGCCGTTTTCAAGATACATCTGGCACTGACTTTGAAAACTACGTTTCGAGATAATCCCGTTTGAATGGCTTCCAGTCAACGAATTTATTTAAACAAATTCCTAAACATACCTCAACGTACATATTTTCCAATTTAAAAAACCCGGATCCAATCGAAACATTCGTTTTTGAGCGAAAAATTCCCGAAGTTTACCTGTTTCTCTCGCCGGTTACTCAGGTACTTCTCCTTAATAGACTTGCCTCGTTCCAGATTTGTCATGTACCAACATCGACTGTGAAACTTGGATTGACGAAAAAACCTCAATGCCTAATAAAAAGAGGGGGGAAAGCAACCTAATAATCAATTTCTTACACTCACTGTTACTTACTGTTACTAAATGTTATTTCGGCGGCAAACGACTCACTTGGAACCACGAAATTCAACAAAGAAATGGTAACTTATCGTTGATTATCAATCAGCCAATGTTCCGGAGCCTTCCGTTCCGATTCGTGATTAGTAGGCTCTATACTCACATTCAAAAATTTAAAGGAGACGACGCGCGAGCCACGTTAAATCTCGAAAGAATTCTGCAAGTGTGCTCTGCTATTTCAGAGAGCAAAAAGTGGCGTATAAAGCATAACTAAAAGTGACAGAATACTCATTTCGTTAACTCGAGCAATTTGTGGACTGAAAAATATCCAATGCTAACTAGTCGAGAACATTCTTCGAGAATAGTTCTCCAACCGTAGAACTCAGGGACATGCCTCTATGTGGGAAGTTTTTCCTGGCTTCTTTGTCAACTCCACACTTTGGCCTACATCTTCGGGGATTAACACGATTGCCCTTTTGGCAAAGGAAGCTTTTTCCGTATCTTCATGACTGACTGCATCATTACGCAACCATGCTGGCTGATATAAAGGTTTTGAAGGTCCGCCGGGCCATTTGAAGCGCAAGAATGTCGGCGAACACCACTGGAAACTTGGGCATTTTTCTTGGGTCTTTCAAGTTTTTTTGCACTTAGCTTCGCTCAAGAAAAAGGTGACAAGAAATTCAAAGGTCGGACATTATTTCCACCATTCTTGCTGATGCTCGTAATTCCGTGAAATTATTTCCGTCCAGCGCGACGACTAAGAAAATTGCTGAACGGTATGAAATAAGCTCGAGAAAAGAAGACGGTTCTTAACAGACACCTACATGGTACTGTCAAATTCTCGTTTTGATGAAGACAATTTTTCTACGCGCTCCGTATGTCAACGTCTCTTGCTCTTGAACTTTATTTCCGCATAACGGTACCAACGTCGTGGACGGAAATTAAGAAGCACCCTGCTACTGCCTTCATCTTTTCAAGAGTGAACGACCGTAACTCTGATGACATCCTCGAGTAACTTTTTAACAGATCAGTGACAAAATAATTTATTGAGATGTACTCGGCGCGACTAAAAAATGGTTTAGGCTCTTTTGTTTGCGTCGAAATATCTTCTAACCTACCATACGCTTTACTCGACAACGGCATTGACCAATTTTCTCCCTGAGAAAACGTTCGTGCATACCGACCTGTCATCGCGCTTCCTTAAAAACGAAAGCGAATTTATGCTTTTTAATTATGAGACTGATCTCTTGTCCCATGTGGTTTTTCATCAATGTTAGATGAGATCCTCGTTTAAAGAGAGTGACTTACGAAAAATGGGCAAACAAATGCGCGCTCTTCGAATCGTAATGATAACAATCATAACAAAATGGCCAAAACGTGGATGTCATCACGGTCCATACTATACTTGCTAACAGGAGCATTTTTATCGATTGCAGGACCCTTCGGCCATATGAAAAAAATGATCTATGTTTAGCAGACTTGCAAATAATGCATTACTTTTTGTAATGCATTAGCGTTTTCATTACTCATTACTTTATATTTTGTAATGAATAACAAATCCATTACTCTTTACATTACATTCAGTAATGTCAAAAAATGCCATTACTCATTACATTGAATTTTGTAATGTAAACAAATGTCATTACTCATTACATTGGAATTTGTAATGTAAAAAAGGTCCATTCCTCATTACATTTCAGAGTCCAATGTAATGGGTAATGAAAATATTTCACATTGCAAAATGTAATGTAATGAGCAATGTAATTTTTTTACAGTACAAAATATACGGTAATGAGTAATGGAACTTTTTCACATTACTAATGCAATGCAATGTAAAAAATTTCCATTACTCATTACAATGTAATGAGGATTATAATTCGTTTCCCATTAGAGGCAGCGGTTTTTGCACTGGGTTGATCTGACCCGATGGAAAACAAATAATAATCCATATCACCTTGTAATGAGTAAGGGAGTTTTTTTCATTACATTAGAAATGTGACAAATTCCATTATTCACTACCTTATATTTTGTAATGTAAAAAAATTCCATTACGTATTACATTAAATGCTGCAATGTAAAAAATGACCATTACCCATTACAGTGTAATGTGTAATGAATTTCTTTTGTCATTACACATTACATTGCATTTTGTAATGAAAATGTTTCACATTACAAAATGTAATGTAATTTGTAATGGAAATTTTTTACATTACAAATTCCAATGTAATGAGTAATGGAATTTTTTACAATACAAAATATAATGTAATGAGTAATGGACATTTTTACATTACAAAATCCAATGTACTGTGTAACGGAAATCATTTGCATTACAAAATATAATGTAATTAGTAATGGAATGTTTTTACATTACCAAATGTAATGTAATGGGTAATGAAATATTTTTTTATTACCCATTAAAAAGGTAATGCATAAAGTTACATTATTTTTTGTTACAAATTTCGCAACCCCGATTTCTAGTAAACATTTTGGTTCTCAATTCATCAACGTACACTATTTCCAGTTTATAAAAGATTATTTTACTATTTCTTTTAACTTTCATCTGTACAGGGTTCTTCCCCCTTGATACATTCCCCATATTTCAGCTTATATTATTTTACTATTATATTCAGTTATGATTAGATGAATCATTTCAAAAGAATTAGATCATTCTAGCTGTTTTGATTTGCTTTCCATCTTCTTTCGTATGCCCGTATAGGTTTTGACGATCCCAATACTCTTTTACTCCACGCTGATCGTCGACCTATTTCAAGCTCCTAAGAAATTCCCAGAGTGCCGCTGATAGTAGCTTAGTCTCAAAGTATCGCATTTGTGCAAGGGCCCAAGTGATCTGTGGAAACCGCGTGCTGAGGCAGCCGGAATATTTAATCAAGATTTAATTTCGCCACTATCGAAAACTGAGTAAAGCTGATTCTCGCTCATTAGCCGGCGCGCAAGCAAGTCAGCCCCCGAGGTGAAGCAGCCAGTCATCCATTCGAGCATTGGTTCAGACCAAAGCCGATCAACATAGGAGACCGCCGAAACCGTAGAGTGTTTACTTCATTAAAATAACAATGTGATTCGTTTATTATGTTGAGATTAATTTTTTACCACAGGTTTTTCATGTAGAATTTTTTCCACTTTTTGCTATATATATATAGCAAAAAGTGGGAAAATTGTTTGAAAAAACTTATTGATAACGCGAAACCGCATAGTTATCAATAAGTTTGAAGGTGCGTTGGAGGATGATGGACAGCTTTTTAATTTGTTTCTTGCCTGTGAGTTAGTCGCGTGCGACCCCGCTTCGTGCGGATAATTCGCCTATGTCTTCGCAAATTGCGTTATGCCATTACTGTTCATAGGTAGCAAATATACGCATGGTGTATCATTTTACGGGCGATATGGCCCGACAGAGTGACCACCGGGTCATTTGCATGGATCATATATGTAAACACGAATCACCTTGGTATCTCGCATCACGAGAGTTTCGACGCTGATGATCCCACAGTTTGCTAGAGCGTGCTTAGCCCACACCAATTATTGTTCTCGCCGGAATGTATATTCATCACCTCTCGCAACCCGTGTTCTATTTCTTACGAATGTGCGACAGTCGAATTTTATATATATTTATACAAATAATATTCATGGCAATAAAGAATACCGAAAAGTGGAAAAAAAAGTAATAAAATGAAAAATGATGTTCAGATTATATGCATATAGATAATTTTTTTTTCCGTCGCTACGGATTCTTTATTTCCCTGCATATTTACAAAAATGCAGAGCAGTTTGTGCTCATTCTGACAATACGTTTATCAAGTTGCTATTATTTTTATAATATTTATTTTTTAAATGGCAATACTTTTGGGGTTTTTATATTACACTGAAGTCCATGGTATTTACAAAAAACGCCCATGATATAGAGGGAATAGTGAAATTCCCTTTAGTTTATTGACATCGCAATCATAATATGGCAAACGCAACTACAGAGGAGTTGTGCTTAAGATGACATACTTTTACTTTATCGGTCAATATTTGTGTAAATCATGGATGAATTCAAAGCCAAGCGTTTATCCATAGAGGTTTATTATGACAACAACATAAAATGAGTTGCAGGACATTAGTTACTTAAATAAAAAATATAAAAATAAAAAGGCACATGTAGATCGACGTGTGTAAAATGACATAGTCTAGTCTAAGATGACATACGTATGTCACCTTATACCCGTCGACCGAATTATGCTCAGACCAGGCACATTAATTTCGGGGTTAAAGATAAGTTTATAGCAACCAATATTTACTGCAGCATTACCATAGTGGGGATGAAGTGTTGCGTTCGGCATGTTAAAATGTTTGGATGCTAACAGCCAACCCATTGTATTCTTCATTACAACTTCAATGGGCTTGATCATGTGTTCCTGTGACAAGCTCTTACGTGTCGAGGTTCGTGGATAATGGCCAGGCAGTCTATAACGATGAGCCAAAAAAATCTGATTTTTTGTCTGGTTTTATACGCAGCAGGTTAAGCTGACATAGTGTGTCATCTTGCACTGATGTCTGGTATGTCAATTTAACCACAAGTAAATGCAGATTTTGGTTATTTCTTGTGACAAAAACTTTAAAGTTAGAATATCCGTTGTGCAGCATTTGTGAAGTACAATAATCCTATATTATGAATAAATTAGTTCATATAGAAAAAAATCGTATCTGACGGGTATTTTTAGCACCGGATAAAAACGTCATCAGTTTTTTTTTTTTTTTTTTTTTTTTTTTTTTTTCATTTTAAAACCACTGAATCATTTACTACTTGAAAGATCGCGTTCACTGACGGCTATACTGGATTTCACTACTAGCAACACTTATTAGTCGACCATAGAACGTCATCATTATTCGTATGGTGCGAATATTTGAAAAGACGTTGAGGGTGTGACCTCTTACCTTTCTATATCATCTTGACCATAACTACCCTGAGCGAAAAGTATATCTAATCATGCGATTTGGGTGGTGTGTTCGACTATCTATTATCCCCGGAATAATCGTTAACTATTGTAAAAGGCTTGGCAATACAGATACGGTTAATACAGTGTTATGACAAAACCGGCGCATAAATACTAATGTTGTATAATATACGTTAGATTTTGTTTGGGTCAAACTTCTACTATTCTATTCAAGTTAGTACAGTTCATATGGTTAACAGTAACGTTTGTCGAGTATAATTCGTTAGAAAACCTTATAAAAAGCGAATATTCGAAAAAGATTATGGCAGAGTTAAGGGTTTCACTTTAGACGCTTAAAAAGGCGATTTTCATGAACTTTCTTCATAGGTTTATATTATAGATACAGTCCAACCTCCGAATAAGAAACCAAAAGCCCGCAAGGGGAAGAGTTTTTCTTATATATCGCAAACCCCCATCAGGCGCGCGCTCCGCGCTCGACACCTCGGTTTGTCTCTCTCACTCTTTTACGCATGCGATCCTCTCAACAAGAAACTCGCTCGAACGACCCAGTTAACCAAGCGTACCATTAGTACAGCATACCGCAAATGTGGAGTACGCCGTACCCTACAATACCGATAATGTACGGCTACGGGATACCAGCGTACTCGTACCTCCAAGGTATCGCTACCGTGGAGTTACACCGTACTGCAGTCTACGGTGGCTCCACGGTGGCGATACTGTACCAGTACTGTATTCGTACATTGGCGGTACAGCGTACCGTATGGTATACCGGTCATGTACTAGTACCGTACGCACGTACGAGGTGGTAACAGTACCGGTACGGCGCACTGCACAAGAGGGATACATTTACGGTACATGGTTAGCTGGGGAGTTGCAACTTAGTATTCACATCGCCCATGCAAAAACGTTTTCGACTGCGCGTGGACATTTATTTAGCGAATTTTTGTTTCACGTTAATATACATACTATTGAATATTATTGTGTACTACTGTATCTGAATTACGATTAACTGTTATAAAATGACCGAAACTGTAAAGAAGCGTAAGAGATCAGACTGCAGTATACAAGTCGAAGAAAATATTATAGAATCTGCGCCACAAGGTGATAATTCAGAGATAATTCAAAGAGCTTTATGTCCATATTGTTTTATCCCATTTACATAAAAGAAGTCAATATCTCTGAGGATTCATCTTCAATGGCAGAGTTCGACTCTTTCAAAAATATTCCACCGTCAGTTGAGTGCATTGCGGATCAAAATAATACGCAACAAGACGAAAACGCTTTTCTTTACGTCTCGGAAACTTTTGCTGTTTTATGTGAAAATCTTTAAACGCCCTTATCTTTGTTTTTATTTTATATGAAATCTTTTCAACACATATATGTATCTTTTTAATGAACACAAAAAATTTCTAATAAACTTGTAGATTTTTTGTTACAATCACACACGCGCACACATATACTCACGCACGCATGCACACATCAATTTACACTACACGTTCACGCTATTTTGCCCGAATAATCTCTCCCAGGCTGGTTTCTTAACCAGAGGTTCCGCGCACAAAATTCTCGAGCTCGGAGTTCGAGTCGGAGTGGGGGAAGCGCTCGAGTGAGAAACTGGGGAAAGTTTCTTATTGCTGGGTTTCTTATCCGGAGGTCGGACTGTATTGATATAAAAGTTGTTACACTTAATAAACACATATTCGAAACACATAATAAATTTTTTATTCATTTATTGAAGTCACTAGCAATAAACGAAAATGGTGGTTGAAAAAATGTCCTAAAACAATTGTAGGTCTGCGCTGTTGATGAAATCTCGAAGATGGATCATCCGAAACAAAAAAATCAAACAGTTTTAGATTCAGTTTGTTAATGGCTATATCGCTAGCATACGATTTTTTATATATGAAAAATTAACAAAATGACGGACATTTTTCGAATAAAAGTGTATTTTCACGGTTTTTGGCAAAAATAGTAAATATCAAAATTTAAAAAAGTTCTTGATATCCGCTACAGCTATAGTTGTAAAGGATATGTGGTTTAAATTTCATAAGGATCGGTTCAGTTGTTTCGAAGGTTTTTTCAACAAGCAGTCGAAAAACTTTGTCCCGAGAAAAACGCGTTTAAAATTTGTTTAGGTTACATAAAGACATTTTTTTAAATTTATTTCGAAAGTGATTAGTATATCAAGTAACAATTTTTATATCAATATCTATAATATAAACCTATCAAAAAAATGCATGAAAATATTCTTTTTTTAGCGTCTAAAGTGAGAAGACCCCTTATTTTATTGCGAAGACGTAAATCATTTGCAGTTGGAGCAACCACAGCTTACAAGGAACATCACCTTGGTGTACTCCCTCGATTTTGTTGAAACTTTTTTATGTGGAAGAGTATCAAAAACTGAGAGACACGTATTTTTTTATCGGCGGAAAAACGATCTTAAGGGGTGAACGCCCTCTCACAAATGGGGATGTTTTTCTTTATTCGTCGATAACGTTTTAACGGTACACGATATTTAAAAAATTCAAATTGAAACAATGTTTGTTATTTTGTGTACTATACATTGAAGACGAGAACGATAACGTTATCGACGAAAAAGGAAAAACACCTCTATTTTCGAGGGTGCGTTTTACCCCGTAAAACCGTTTTTCCGCCGATAAAAAAATACGTGCCTCTTAGTTTTCGATACTCTTCCACATAAACATTTTTCAACAAAATCGGAGGAGGACATCAAAGTGATGTTCCTTGTTAGTTATTTTGAGAACTGTGCGTGTCTCACAAACTCTTACATAGTATGTTTGTTACGTTGAAAAAGTAGGACGTCAGTTCAACACTTCTTGTAGCTTACCTGTTCGTCGTATCATATAATATAGTACAAATCACTATTGACATCGTCGCAAATCGCAAGCACACTTTTTTTTATCAATGTACATATATTTTAGTCCTAGTCACTATTAGGATCTTGGGGGAGGAAACTTTGAATAGTGTCAGGAAATATCCATTTTATACTACTATATTATAGTTTTATAGCATTGAACATTCAACGTATGCTTGTAAGATTAGTGGTCACGATTAACGTATATGCGCATATTTTATGCAACTGCTAACATATCATTAATCAGTATTAGACTTTAGGCAGTAACTGTGGCTATGAAAAATTACTGTCCCCTCAGGGAAATATAAAATATAGTTAAAATATGGTTGAAAACACCATACATTTCTCTCAGCGTATTTTTCAGAATGCTACAACTTTTCTATATTTTGTTCACAATGTTCCTTTGTTATGGAATCCCCGGCTTTCACAGTCCCGCTCCTTTTATTTTTAGTCTTGTCACTTCACCTTTTCCAGTTCCTTAGAGACCGTTTAGAGTGCTGCCTACATCTACTCTTTTCGTATTCCACTATTGTATTGCATTTGCACGTGGGAACAGGGATAATGTATAAAACTTGCGCTGATATAGACGGCTGAATTTCACCGAGTTTAAGTTATTTGTAAGCCTTCCTAAAAATCTCGGGCTCTTTGTAGTCGACGCTAGTGGTCGGCTAAACTGTCGTTCATCCAAATTTCGGCCCCGTCGAACGGTGCACGACAAACGAGAGGCTGCCGCAGTCGCATATCAATCGCAGGTCCATTACGTTTTTTTTTTAAATGATTTTTGATCTAATATATATATTCTACGTTTATGCTAAATTTTTAGGGTCTTGAACTTTGCATTGTTGGAACGCAACGAAAATTCGAATTTCGTTTCTTCGTTTTTTTATTATCCAAAATATTTGTTTGCAAATTTTGTTTATAGAATTTATAAGAAATCCTATGAACGTTTGAGTCATTCTTGCCGCCGAAAACTGCCACAATTTTGAATGATCATAAGCGAACGGTTTAAAAGTAATCATTTTCGTTGCATTTCAACGGTGTAACCTTAAATATAATAACTTTCCATCTGCGATATGTAGTTTTCGTTTCTTATAATATTTTCGAGAGGGCCTCCCACAGTTCTTTGTTCTTTATTCCTTGAGAAGTAGCATGTGTCAGACGCGCGTGTATTTTATTCTCTCTTAAAAAGCGCGTTCAAAATTGTATGATAATAAGTTATCGTGGTAATCTTTCACATCTGCGATTTTTTTTTATTCTTCCCATTTTTTAATTGACCTTTTAAGATAGGTTTAATTTAATTTCAATCGCTTGAGCGATGTTGTAATTTGTAAGAAGCTTATCGGTTTGGATTTAAATTTGAAGGATGTTTTCTTCTCTCGCATTTAATTACAGTTGTTTTCTTCGTAGCTCGGCGTATACAATATCGCTTCGTAATCCTATTTAAAGACCGTGCCTGCCCCTTGCTCTACTAGAAGGAGGAGGCAACAAAATACGAATTGGGGAAGGGACGTGTTTTCGTGAAAAGAGCGAGAAATTAAAATAAAACTCTTCAATTTTAATTATTTTTTTAACTAATCAACATTTATTAATCTTTTAATTTTGGAAGCAAAAAGCTCAGTCTTTCTGATTTGTACCATACAATATATTTTTTAAATTAAACCTTTATTTTTCCCATCTTACCCCGTATGTGGGGCAAGAGGAAACAGCGTTGGGAGAATAATAAGACACGAATTATTGGCATTGCTCGCACATAGAAGTGGTTTCATCCTCAATACCAGCTATTTGGGAAGCTAGCCGTCTAAATTCTGTTGAATTTTTTTTAGGAGCTGGTAAAAATGCAAATTACGCACCGTAAGTCGGCCCTGTGGGCTGTCTCGTGTAGCGGACTCTCACACACGCCGGTGTGTCCGGTTGTCTCGGTTGTCCAGTGTGCGTGCCAGTCCGTCTGGGTCTTCTGTCTTTCACGCCTTGCAGCGTCAGCCCTTCCAATCCCTTCGTTGTGTTCGTATATTCATTTTCGTTCTGTGGCTATTAGGTCTATAGGAATCACGCCCGCCACCACCAGAATCGCCTCTATCGAGACGGTCCTGTAGGTGCACGCTATCCTTAGTGCACCCTGTCTTTGTACGTACGTCATCATCTTCCTGTATTTTTTATTGCCTCTGCGCCATACAGGAGGATCGAGTGGGCCGTCGTCATAAGTAATCTCCGTATAGACCGTCTTGGTCCGTGCATATTTGCCATCAGGCGTCTGAGCGAAGTCACCTTCACCGCCGCTTTCTCGGCCGTTTGTTTTATGTGGGGCCAGAAGGCCAGCTTCTTCTCCAGAGTCACCCCTAGGTACTTGGCCCTGGTCCTTGTACATTCCGTTCCGACTGTCATCGGAATGATTGTCGGTATTCGTCGTCGCGTAAGCATGAGAAGCTCCGTCTTGTCCAGTGCAAGAGACCGTTCGTGCTCCGTCATCCATCTATCTACGCGTCTCATGACCTGATTTAGTGTCAGCTGGGCCAGATCCGCACTGCGCTCCACGGCCTTGCCGCGTGGCAGGCCTTGTCCATCCTCCTGACGGTGTCGATGACCTTACGGATTGCCCCTATAGTCGGTCGTCCCTTGCGAAAGCCGTGCTGGTTTTGGGACAAGACCCCGACCGCTCTTATCGCGTCTGTCAGACATGTTTTAGTAGACGTTCGAAAACTTTACCCGTCGTGTCCAGCAGACTGAGTGGTCTATAGGAAGACGGGTATGTGGCTCTCCTTTTCCTTTACCAAGGAGGACTAGTCTAGCTGTCTTCCAGCGCGTCCTGAACATCCCTGTCCTAAATCATTCGTTGTACATACCGCGGAGTATCCCAGGCCTCAGGCGTGCCATCACCCGAAGGGCCTCCCCGGGTATGCTGTCCGGTCCAGGTGCTTTCCTCGCCTTCAGAGTGGTCGTAGCTTAAGTAAGCTCTTCCTCAGTGAAGACGGGAACGTCTCGCCTGTCGTCCGGGTCCGAGTCGGGAAGAGCCCGTCAACGATCTGTCCCATGGTCGTTGCGTCATGGAGTTCCGGCGGACTTCGGGCTCCTAGCTTCTGCGTCACAATCTTGTAACCCAAACCGCAGGGGTCTTGGTCCACTTCCTCGCATCGCTGTCTCCAGCAGCGCCTTTTACTGTCTTTTATCGCGTTTGTCAGCGTTTTCCGTGCCGTTTTGTACTCCGTCGTAAGAGCAGCCCGGTACATTCACGTCTTCGCCTGCATGCAGAGCCTCCACATTTCGGCGATGTCCTCTGTCCACCAGTACGTCTCTCGTCTATCGTGTCAGGTGCTCTTGCGCGGCATTGAAGCTTTGCAGAGCCGTTTCGTCAGTTTTATTGTCTCATCCACAAGTCGTTCGGTCCTTGTACGTCCCGTCTGTTCATCCGGTACGATCTCCGAGGGTTTGACTGCTGCCAGCAGCGTCCTCGAGAACCTATCGGTGTCCAGTTTTCGTGTGTTCCACCGCGGTGTCTGCGCCAACCCATTGTGTCGCGTCGTTGTGGGTTTCGCCACCTCAAAGACGATGTCTTGGTGATCGCTGGCTGTATAGTCATCGATCACCGCCCATCGCCTCATCAGCGGCACGATACTGTCCAAGATAATCGTTACGTCCGGTATCGAGGAGCTCACCCCCGGTCTTATGTATGTCGGTACGTGTCCCGTCTTCGCTACAGTCAGATTGAGTCTTGCTGCCATTCCCAGCAGCAGATGTCCAGTCTGTCCGTCCTGATCATTCTCCACTCGATCCCTCTCGCATTGACGTCACCCGCGACTATTAAGTCACTCGGCCGGTCCCTCAATGCGTCCTCCAGTCTGCCCGTCTTCTCCTGAAACTCTCTGGCGCAGCCGTTTGCGGTCCGGTAGACGCTGATGTAAATCAGGCCGTTCACCCTCACCCAGACGTAGTCGTCCCCCGCGCCGCTGTCGAGCACGCGTGTTCTGGTACTCCTGACCTAGATAGCTGAAGTACCCGCGCCGTTCGGGAAACACGTCGGAGTCGTCATGCCCCTTTATTGTTCGCTAAGTATCAGTACGGCAGCGTCGTGTTCTGTCGCAATTTGGGTAAGCAGGAGGTGTGCTTCCTCGCATCTGTGCATGTTTCCTTGTAAAACTGTCACGTCTTCGTCTTCTTCCTGCACTCCTCCAGCGCAGCCCTAAAGACCGCACATGCCCCGGATCCCGGAATATGCGCGATACTCTCGTGCCCCGCCTCATCGCACAGGAAGCACGTCGGTGTGTCTTTGCAGTCTTTGCCGACGTGGTTCGTCTTGCCACATTTATAGCAACACTGTGCTCTGTCCTTTCCGTTGCAGTTTGTCCTAGTGTGTCCGTACCCAAGGCACCTGTAGCACCTTGGCACCGTGTTCCTAGGCCTGATACGGCAGTTTATCCATCCGATTGTCAGACGTCCTTGCTTGTGTGAGGCGTTTGCGGCGCCCTCCTCAAGGTCACAGACAGCCATACACTGTCCATGTCTGTTTGGGCCGAATATATGAACGTTATGAAGATATGAAGAGACGAACGATACGAGGGACCCCCTCGTATCGTTCGTCTCTCGTCGTAGTGCCTCTGCTACTTCCTCTTTGTCTGTCTCCCGCCCCGCCCTTGACACGGAGCAGGACACCTCCGTCCTTCGTCCTTCGGTAGCCATTGACCTGCATCTTTTCGGTCGCAGGATCAATGGCTTTCATACGTCGCAGTGGGCCCGCGTATGTCTTGCCACTGGTGGATTTAATAAGGACCACACCAACACCGGGTCTTCGGATTGGACGGACGTCACCTCCCTTGTTTGCGTCCGGCGTCACTGTCGCTTCTGTGGACGTTGTCGTCGTCTGTCCGTCCTGTCCGTCTGTCGACTTTCTCTTCTTCTTTGCAAGTACCGTTTTCCACGGGGTAAGCTCCGCTCCCTCCGTTGGTCTTTTGCCGGCGTGAGATCCGAGCTTGAGCCCGTGTCCTCGCGTTTGCGTTTCGTCTGTGACGTTTGTTGTTTGTCAACGTCATACTCTCCGTCGGCAGTCCCGAGCACATGCATCCTGTCACACTCGTGCCATGCCTCGTCTGCAGCTTCCCTAATCCAGGCCATGTTGGTCGTGATCACGGTGTTGATATTTCTCTGCACGCATGTCTTTTTCTCCATTTTGACCAGGCATTCTCGGATCAGTTGTAGCTGAGTCCGGATCCTGGCCTCGGCCATCTCCGCTACGGACGAAGCCGATGCAGTTTTCTGTCCCGTTCGTCCGTCCGTAGTGTGACTTGTCCCTGTCGGGGTTGGGGGCCCCATTTGTTTTGATGTATTTGAACATTTTCCTTTTTGTTGCAAGTTCAAGTTTTAATTTCTCCCTTTCTCCTTTTATTTGTGTGTGTGAGAGTATGCTTTGGGGTAGAGGCGCCGCATACCGTCTCCGCCACTGGCCACCCCAGAGCAGACACCAGTAGCCTCATCGAGGCCCCCCGCGGCTGGTGGCCCCAATCCGGGTGCCACCCGGCACTATAACAGTATGGGGATTATACACTGGATGATGGGGCAGCCAGGTCCCCTCGGCTAAGAGGACCCAGGCCCCTGTATTATCCAGCGGCACAGGAGCATCGAGCCTGGTTTACTCGGGGTACCCTCTGGCTGTCCGCGCCGCGGCCGATTGCTGCGGAGATCGGCGGGGGAGTCGCAGTGCCGTCCCGCGGTGTTAAGTGTGCCTGCTAGTGAGTGTCCGCCTTTGTGACGTGTATCGGTACATTTGCTTCCGTTCATCCAGTAGCCATAGAGGAGGTGCTCAAAACTTGAGCCCTCCGACATTCATCCGCACCCTCATTCCCATTCGCTTTTCGGGGGAGCCCGTTTATAGAGGCCCCGAGAATTCGCTTTTCGGTGGACCCCGTTTATAGGGGACCCCGAGCATTCGCTTTTTCAGGGTAAACCGTTTATAGGGTCACCTGCCCGGCTGGAAATTTAGTTATGGCGCTAATCACGCTCGGATCAGGTTGCCCGACTGCCATTATATGGCGCTAGTATGGCAACCTGATCGCGGCGTGAATAAAAATGTAACGGTGTTCCCGATAACGGCGGGATCTGGCAGCCTGGTTACGCCTAAATCTGGCAGCCTCATTGGGCCGCTAGTATGGCAACCTGATCACGGCGTGAACAAAAATGTAACGCTGTTCCCGATAACGGCGGGATCTGGCCGCCTCATTGGGCCACTATCCTGGCGCCTCATGATAGCGTGTATACGGCTGCCTGATCGGATGTATTTATATTACAGAAAATATACGGAACGAATAACATACAACTTTTTTTGTTTATTGAATATTTAAGACCAACTTTAGTTAGACCAACAGTTTAACAAAATATACATTTTTGAACTCACTGACAGTCTTTTGTTTTTTTGTTCTTATTTTTGATTATATATTTATTTAAAATATATATTTAAAGTCTATATCCGCACACTTGTGGTCATTCTTTTTTTGTTGTTCTGAGCGGTGACCGTCCCAATCCTTCGCGTTGTTCAGTACCTTGCCGACATCTTGCTGGACTTGATTTAAATAATAGCAGTCCATGAATATTGAATTGTAAATACAAAATCTTTTCTCTGTGGATATCTGTATTCATATACCTCTGAAGGTAATTTTTCATGCCAAAGTACACAAAGTGACCATTGGTTTCACCATTTTCGTCTGTAAAATCGACTATTTCGTATGTAGCAGAATTTGTGTTCAAAAAAGTTTTCGCTGACTGAGGTAAATTAGGTAGTAATCTTCGGAAAATTTTCAACAAACCGTCAACTTGAGTGTGTGGGATATTGTTGTTGATGACCCATTCTCGCAGTTCTTCAACTTCATTGCTATTCCTACGTTGCACATTTTCTTGACCAGGCTCTTCATCTTCACTGCCATTAAGATCCTCTCCGCTGACATGGGGATCTTCTTTGCTGCCATTCGAACCCTCTCCGCTGACATGGAGATCTTCTTCGCTGGGGTTGAGATTCTCTCCGCTGACATGGGGATCTTCTTCGCTGCCATTAAAATCCTCTCCGCTGGCATGGAGGTCTTCTGCGCTGGGGTTGAGATTCTCTCCACTAACATGGGGATCTTCTTCGCTGCCGTTAAAACCCTCTCCGCTGGCATGGAGATCGTCTTCGCTGCCCTTAAAAACCTCTCCGCTGGCATGGAGATCTTCCTCGCTATAAACAAAACAACGTATATCATTCTCATTTTTCAAATTATATTTTATATTGATATTATTCTATTTTAAATTTTTTAATTTTATTTCGTATTTTTTAAATTATATTTTATATTGATATTATTCTATACCCAAGTGTATAAAAATTCATAAAGTTTGTAAAAGTTGAAAACAGTAAGGTTATACATACCTGGTACTTGTACCGATGATCGGGACTCGTCAACTTTTTTCTTCAAACGTCATCTCCTAACACGCAGCCGTGTCAAATACCGCTTCCTCTCTTTGTGATTCATAACGTTTTCACTTTGTGTGCTCCTTTTTATATTTCGTGAAAACTTTCAAGTTTTAACCCAAACACGATGTATGAATTTCCAGCCGGGTATAGAATGACACACGTGCAAGCATATATATGCAGTTTTTAAATGCAACACTAGCGCCACCACTTTACCGCTAGCCTGAGCACTGCCATGCATGGGCCTCCTAATAAAGCCATATTAGGTCACTGATAAGGCAAACCACATTATGGCCATTTTCAGGTTTGCCATAAGTTTGCCTGACCTGTGGCTGCCTGTTCGCGGCAGGCTCACGTCCGAATCAAAATTCCCGTAATACGGATAGACACACAGCTCCCTCATTACGGCCCGATCATAAGTCTGGCTAGCCTGAACAAATTTCCAGCCGGGTGATCATTCGCATCACCGGTATGTCCCTCGGACGCGTTTGTGTAGATGTTTGTGCTTTGTGTGTTAGTGCGTGTTCTCGACATGCCAGGTGATTAGCCCTGCACACCGGTGGCTATTGTGAGAGCGCTGAATGCACTCCCGGGTGGTGGGCTCGCCAAGATTCCTACGCCAGTAAGTTCTGTTGGATTAGTCCGAATACTCTTGCTTCCATATCATTTTAATAATTTGTAAGTTCTTTTTCTTCCCCTGGTAGAAACACCGGTTGAAGAGAAACCAAAGGCTTTGAGAGTTTCAATTCGCCCTTTCTAACGTAAATAGTGGTACGTTTTAAAATATTGCAGCTTTGCGATAACTTGTATTCATCTTGCCGCATTAGACGGTTCACGAATTAACAAAAAACCACGCAATGACCTTGAACATTTCTGACAAACCGTTCTTATTATATTAATAATTAGTACTTTTATTGTGTTTACCTACCTGCTACTAATCAATATCACCAACTGAAATGAACTAAAAAGATGTTAAACTGTACCGAAAATTACATCGTTTTCTCACTCGAGACGCGTGCTTCCGCCACAGTTGATAGTTTCACACTCATTCACATCACCGCCACCGCTTCAAACTAATAATTCCTTGCAGCATATAAAAATCCATTATATTAGATTCAAACGATGTCCGAGAGTTTTTATGCATAGATACCTTTTTGATTTCCGTCACACGTAGGTATCCTTACGCTACTTCCCACGTATGTCCTTCGTTTTCTCCTCAACACACGAGGTATACGTGCGAATGAAACATATTTTCAATTGCAATGCGGAATCTCGATATCCAGTCTAGAACCTTTTTTTCACGTTAAAAAAAACAAACAAACGAAAATTGAAAAAAAAATCTACGCGCACGACAGAGCACGTTTACGTTTCTGCGTTCGTAAATACCCACAGGACGAGTCCCACATGGACTCTGTTTCCGGCATTTCCGAGCTTCACAACTCTCTATAATCCTTCCCGTATCGGTCATTTTCCATGGCGAACAGCGAGGAATAAAAGAAGAAAAAAAACTCCCTCTTTCGAGACGGAAATAGAAATATTGGTAGTGACTTTATACATGTCGAAAATATCTTCGTTCCATAGTTTTTACTCATTTTTTCATCCGCTTATTTTTTATTTCCTCGTACAAAGGTACAATTTTTATTACTGGTTCGAGGTCCTGTCACACGCAGACGTTTCTCGTTCCCGTGTTTATCCTTCAACACGATACGGTTACAAGACACATACTCGGCTGCGCAAGCTCACCCGGTCAGATCAGCAACTTTTCTTCATAACGTGTGCTTTCGAAGCTCTTCGAACGTTACCTTTGACCGAGACACAAGACGTTGATGGGCGTTCAAAATGTGGAGAGAGCGAAGATGAAGGGAAAGAGGAAAACGGAAAAGCCCTCGTCCCGAGAATTTAGATCTAGGCATTCGTTTCATCCCTTTTCCTTTTGCTACGATCTCACGGTTCGTATTTCCAACGAGAAAGTTCATAAAGCGAACTCCCAGCAAAAAGTTTCCGTCAATCTCTCAACCATCATCGACAGCCGAGAAGTGTTATCGATGTACCGAAATAAGAGACTGTGCGATATAAATAATTGTCTATATACACTAGGATGGTACAAATTTGAGCTCTATTATTTTCCTTTTTCTCGATCCAATTATCCTCTTTATAGAAAAAAAAAAAATTGTCGCGGAAGCTGCGAGCGGTCAAAAAATATTTAGAGGACGCTCAAGTCTCCTAAAAATTTAAATTTTCATTACAAGTTCGATTTTTTTTCGTCCGCTTCTCACCCATGAATTTCATGCTTTATAATTTTTAAATTAACCTCGCGAAAACTCTAGCCGGCCAATGAATATTTAGTGGTCGCTCAAAAGCTTCGAAATATCCAATTATCGTCAATTTTTGTTACCCTTCTCACTCATAAATATGACGCTTTGTAATATTTTCAAAACAATTAATCCTTTTCTTTAGAAACCGATTTTTCAAATTTACCTCACACTTCTATCCCAAGAATTATAATATTTGTTCTTATAAAATAATTTTATTAAAGCTCTCGTCCGTAAACAAAATTATAGTTCATTTTATTCGTAAAATTGAAATGACCGCTGTTTTCCGCGCATCGTGATATGTCCCACAATTGGTCTCGTTAGTCAAACTGTGGACCAATCGCAGCTGTACTCTGTGACGAGCGACGCCATAATACAATAATACATAATAATACATAGTAACACATATCGTCTAATTGGTGTTTGTTACAAATTATTACAATTAATTAGTCAGAAAATGTAACACTTCGCTGTTTATTTTGTTTTTATGCTACAAGGAATTATAGTGCATGCAAGATTTATTTTTTGCGGAGATTGTAAATTTCGAAAACCTTAATCGACCACTAAATATTCATTCGCTGGCTAGAGCTTTCGCGAAGTTAATTTAAAAATTATAAAGCGTAAAATTCATGGGTGAGAAGTGGGCGAAAAAAAATTGATTTTGTAATGAAAATTTGAATTTTCGGGAGGCTTGAGTGAACTCTAAATATTTTTTGACCGCTCGCAGCTTCGTCGATAATTTTTTTTTTCTTTAAACAAGATAACTCGATGGTGAGAAGAAGGAAAAAAATAGAGCTTAAATTTGTGCAACCCTCATATACACGTTACTTCATGCTTTACATCATAAATGTAAACAGCGTAATTAACGGAATGGCTGAAAACTTGATGGCAGGAACTGTACAGAGTCTATGGAATCCTATGTACACTCGATAACGTTTTCCAAAAACATTATTTCGTGCTATCATATTTCGGAGCGAACTGCAACAAGTAGATTAAGGCTGAGGGTTTCCCGCTACGAAGTTTAATACAATTTCGAACAGAGCTAATTTTCCATGACCCTTGAAACCATGTTAGTCAAGTTGTCATGCAAGTATTCAAATGATACTGAAGTTTGCATCGTTAAAATGCAACGACAATTCTTTTTTGTCTTACTTTTGTTTTATGTAATGCTATATAACATTTTTTAACAGATTTCTGTTGTAAATGTCTCAAAACAAACATCCTCTAAAATGTTGGCTGATTTTCGTAGCTTGAATATGTCAAAAATGAATATCGGTGTATTCCAACTATGCAAATTCCAATTTTAGCATCGCTCTTTTAAAATCAGACCACTGAAGCATGTGTAAAATCACACCACTGATGCATGTGTGAATCAGAATACGAAAAAAAGGAATGATCTAATCTATTAAAAAATAGATAAATGAAGATTTCCACAATTTTAAGTTATTCACTCAGTGCTGTAACTACGTGTATTTTCATTTCAACACCGCTCGTTTCCGGTCATGAAAAGCCAGTTTATGAAATACGCCATCGATTTTCATTAAGATGAGAATTCAGCAGACTCGGATCAGGTTTACCAAAGCTTGCTCGGAGTCAGTTCGGTTCATGTTTTCTATAGAGGATAATTCTCATCGATTCGGCTAGGACGTATATAATCCCGTCTAATTAGTTTGACGTTTCCTAGGTGAGGTGCTTTCGTTCAATCCTGAATCCCAGGAATATTGAATTTATTTAGTCAGAGGTATTACGAACCATTGATATAAGCCGAGCTGTGGAATATCTGCATCACGACCAACAAACGGACTTGTGCTCCCTGACTCTCGTAATTTCCGTGATAACAGTCAGAGTAATAATGCTAATAATATTCGCAGGGAAGTAAAGAGTTGCTGGTGAAGATGCTCGCAAGAGATTTGTATGCAGTCCTTAAGAATCCTCTGCGTGTACATTCTTGTTCAAAAGTTCGGTCGAAACTTCAAGTATATCATGAATCTTTTGTGCTTCTTCGCGTGTCGATTTTATATTCCACATTTATTGCTTCACCAGACTTGCCAGGCAGTTTTTAGTGGGTGCAACTTTCCCTGGATTCTCGCGATCGTATATGCTTCAAATATTTTTCTCAAATTTTTATGTCGTCGCGACGTACACGAATTCTCATTCGATAAATTCTTTTCTATCACTATATACGTGCAAAAATGGATTATCACTATCCTGCTGTCCCGTAATGTTCCGTACACGATACTCCGTCTCCAAACTTTTTGCGGCAAATTGATATTCCCGATGTCGATGCAATATCACAGAAGTTGCCAAGCCATCAGAATTCGCAAAGAATATCCAAAACTGTTTACCGGTGAACTGACGGACCTGTGGATCGATAAATCAACCCACGTCTCATACAGAAATTAGTGGTATAAGTAATTTTTGACGTTTCCTGGACCTCGGAAACTCAATTTAAAAAAATTGACATTGGTTATTTTCGTTGTGCATCAAACATTCGCCATTTTGAAGAACCGAAAAAACATTTTTCTGCCGAAAATTATCATTTTTTCTGCCTTGGAGGGAACGGTTTGAACTATTTATGTTGCAATCTTGAACATGAGTTTATTTCGGCAGATGCAGGTACAAAATACAGGTGAAAGAGTGATAATAAAACAGTAATCAACTCTAATACTAGTTTATTTTGCAATCGCAAACATTGGCTCATTCAGGCAGTTAAAGGTACGGAATACAGGTGAAAAAGCACAATAATAAAGGGTAATCAACCAACGGCTCGCGTCTTTAATAATTAAATGCTACAACTATATTTGTACCGGTGTTGAATAATTTCGGAAGCTCCGTCAACCGGATGCGGTCCATAGAGACCAGAGCAAACGAATTATGACGTATTCCATATGACACGTACATACGCACATTCGTACGAGCGACAAACATTTGGTAGTTCGCGAGACTACCTCTCTCACTCTCGGATGAAAAACGGTAAGCGGATATATGGTCCAGAGAATCGTGGAAGCTGAACCGCGAGCTTTACACTGAATTTTTTACATACCAATCCGTGCTACCCTTTGCAAAATTTCCCGCAAACGGTTACTATTATAACGCTTTTATTAAGTGTAACATTTATGGCATGGGATCAATTTTCGAAAAGACCCCCCCCCCCCCCGATCGGGCTGAAACTTTGCACAGACCTTCCTTTTAATATCTTGAGAGATCCCCTAAGCGGCTATTTGGCGATGTGCCATATTTTTCGAGATATCGATTTTTGAAGGTTATTTTTTTACTGCACCTCTACTATAGCAACAGACTCACAAGGGGAACACGCCAATCGGAATCCACCGATTTCGCCCAAAATGCGTAGGTAGGAGGTGGGCCCCCACTTAACGTTCCTAAAATATTTCGCGTAAGTGGGCCATAGGAAAGGGTAAAACGCTCTCCAAAGATTTCCGAGTAGAGCTTGAGGGATATTTTTTCAACCATTTCCAAGTCACCGGCGTAGCGCAGTGGTCAAGCGAGTTGCCTGTCACCCCGCTGCGTTGGGTTCGATTCGCGCTGCTACCGTTTTTAAATTCTTTTTTAATTTCTCGCATCGTTCAACTATTTATACTAGAATTGAAAGAAATATTCAAGCAGTCAATTTATATAATTATCGTTTTCATCTAAAAATCGGGTTAAGGAATTGTTTTAAATGATACATTTTGCTCTGATCTGCTCAAACCATTCTTTTATGGAATGTGCCTGCGTTGTGAAAATGTGTATATTTTAAATGTTTTTACGATAAATATCACCCTAAAAATTGTAAAATTATTTCTGATAATGAACAAAAAGTATACTTAATTAGAAGAAGTTTCCGACCTTTATTTTCATTAAAAACTTCACCTAATTATTAGGTGTAGTAAAAAAGAAGTCCATTATTTTTGCAATAGATGACTTTAGTAATCTGTATCTCGCGTTGTATAAGTGCGATCGGATTACGCTAGATGGCATTAGAAAGATAACATTTCGTACTAAAATAAACATCCCAGACAGTTTTATGATTGCTTGACTCAATATTGTTTGAGCGCGCGACAAAGATGGCCACCAGCAAAGTGAAAATACGCCATATTTTACAGTTTCTCTTCTATAAAGGCCAAAACGCAAGCCAGGCGGCTGAAAATGTGAATAGTGTTTATGGTCCTGATGCTGTAACAGCCAATCACGCGCAATTTTGGTTTCGTCGATTCCGTTCCGGTAATTTTGATATCAAAGATGCACCGCGCTCTGGAAGGCCAATTATCGAAAATGTCGACAAAATAATGGAAATCGTCGAGTCCGACCGTCATGTAAGCACTGTTTCGATTGCCCAGGAGCCCAAAAAACCGTTCGGAACCACTTGAATACGGCTGGATATAAAAAGAAGCTCGATGTATGGGTGTCACACGAGTTAACGCAAAAAAACCTCATGGACCGAATTTCCATCTGCGAATCGCTGTTGAATCGTAACAAAATCGACCCATTTTTGAAGCGGATGGTGACTGGTGATGAAAAGTGGGTCGCTTACGACAACGTCAAGCGCGGTGAGCCGGCGCAAACGGTGGCCAAGCCAGGATTGACGATCAGGAACATTTTGCTGTGTGTGTGGTGGGATTGGCAGGGAATCATCGACTTTGAGCTGCTCCCCTACGGCCAAACTCTTAATTCAGACCTGCACTGTCAATAATTGGACCGTCTAAAGGAAGCAATCGCCCAGGAACGGCCAGCTTTGGCCAATAGGAATGAGGGTTCCTATGAGAAAGGCACAATGAAATTACCTTCAAAATGGCAACAAATCACCGATCAAAACGGTGCATATTTGACCTAAATCGGATCATTCTAACTATGCTAAATACATCCTTCAATTTCATGCGAAAATGGGGGATTTCTTTTTACTACACCTTATATATACAGTAGAACCTCGATCATCCGAACCTCGATTATCCGAACCTCGATTATCCGAACCCTCAATTATCCGAACGATGACTTAGTTTATTCGAACGCTCAATTATCCGAACGTTGGCGCGAAAGATACATTGTTGCTCGCTGTCACCGCCGTGAGCAACAATGAGCAACCAAATGCAACTTCTTAGCTACTCAAAAAAGCGTTACAGCCGTTCGTCAATTAAAAATTGACTATTTTATTTAATATATATATATATATATATTAGGGTGTGCGGAAAAAAATCGATACTTTTTTTTTCGGTTGCATCCACCAAAAAAAGGTGAATTAAGGTAAAAAAAGAAGAATCCTCGAAGGAGAGCTCAAAAAAAAATTATTTCGAACGGCGCATTGCATTTGAATACTTTCCATAAGAATAACACAGGAAAATATTGGCACTTCTGAACATCGTAGTAAAACTCTTCAGAAAAAAATCTCACAAAAACGTCATTAAGATATTCTGATAGAGAATTGAATTCCCTACAAAAAAAGTTCCTATGAACAATTAGTTTAAAACAACCGTTCAAGTGGTATCGCTGTCTGAAATTAATTTTTTTATTTAAGCGACGTGCGCGCCATGGCACACGCTGCGAGTGATTTTGCACTCGTAGTGCAAAATCACAAGCTGCACACTAAGGCCACGAACGGGAAACCGCTACATTTTCCCCTCATTTTGGCCTCGAATCAAGATCTGTCACTGCTACAAAATTTCATTCGTTATTGCAGAGTGAATCCTGTAGTAGGGGAGGCTGCCTCGAGAAAAATTAGCTAGTCACTTGTGGTCATTTAACGAGAAAATTGTTGCTTTGTCGTTTTTTGACAATGCTGTGTCGATAAGTGTGAAAGCAAAAATGGTACTAGCTCTGCAATCTCGAGAAAAATCCAAAAATCCTTCCGAGTGAGTACTTGTTAAAAAAAAAAATGATTGGGAAATGGTGCTGAAAAAAGACATAAGCGATTTCGTCACTCAAGAATCCTTATTTCTTTTCCAGCAATTCAATTTACCTCATGATTTTTTGAGAGTAAATCTTGAATTATGGCCGGAAAATGCCATTTATTTAAGTTGCTTAGATTTTTTAACCCAAAAGTCGTTAATAACGTAGCCGAACGTCGTGTCACTTTGATAGAAGCATATAACGGTTCATTAACAAAAAACGAAGAGCAGCTACAATATTTATTGGGCGTAGTGCAAAATCATCGACAGGAATACCCTAATTGCAACAAACAGACTCTTAAGAAAAGGAACGATGATTATCAAGCATTATAATGTAAAAACAAATTATTTTATCTTACTAAACCAACTTAATTGAATAAAACTTTTCGAAACACGATCAATGATGGACGTCGTTTCTTTTATATTTCTTGTTGTACTTGATTCTTTTTTGTATCAGAGAAATATTTTGAGAACGATTCCATGCAAATTGTATGTTAGAGCAGAACATTCTCTACAAAAAAAAACCCCAAAAAGTTTTTTCGTAAAGCGAAAAATTCGATTTTTACAGCCTTTCGAATTATTTTTTTTTCTATTAATTCAATTTCAGACAGCGGTTCCACTTGAACGGTTGTTCTGAGCTAATTTTTCGTAAAAACTTTTTTGTTGGAAATTCGTTTCTCCATGAGAATATGTTAATGACATCTTTGTGTGATTTTTTCCTGACGAGTTGCACTACCACATTCAGAAATCCCAATATTTTCCTGGGTTATTCTTATGGAAAATATTCAAATGCAATGCGCCATTCGAAATAATTTTTTTGTGAGCTCTCCTTCGAGGATTCTTCATTTTTTACCTTAATTCACCTTTTTTTGGTGGATGCAACCGAAAAAAAAAGTATCGATTTTTTTCCGCACACCCTAATATATATATATATATATATATATATATATATATATATATATATATATATATATATATATATATATATATATATATATATATATATATATATATATATATATATATCAACGTCAATATTCATGTCAACTTTTGATATATATGTATGTGCTGTTTTTATGTAAAAAGGTGTTGTTTATGATCTCGTCCCAAAAAACCCACGTTTCGATTATCCGAACTTTTGATTATCCGAACTAGTCTCGGTCCCAATTGGTTCGGATAATCGAGGTTCTACTGTAAGGTAACTGCTTGAATACATTTAAATTCTACAGTAAATAGTTAAACATTGCAAGAAATTATTTTTTTTTAACGGTAGCAGCGAGAATCGAACCCAAGCTAGCGGGGTGACACGCAATGCGCTTGACTACTGCACTACGCCGCTGACTTGGAAATAGTTGGAAAAATATCCCTCAAGCTCTACGCGGAAATCTTTCGAGAGTGTTTTACCCTTTCCTATGGCCGACTCAGGCGGAATATTTTAGGAACGTGAAGTGGGGTCCCACCTCACGCGGTTTGGACGAAATCGGTGGGTCCCGATTGGCGCCCTCTTTTTGTCAGTTCTAGCTATACATATACCTATAGGTATATGGTATGGCCCGCACTCTTCGTTATGTGTGGGTCTTCGCCAAGTCTCGCGTTACCCCATCCCCCCTTCACGGCGATATCGCCGTCCCTTCGCTGCGGTGTAATGATGACTTTTTATTTTCACGTTAGATGGAGAATTTATTGGTGCATAGATAGTGTGCGCGTGGTATGTGTGGTCAGTGCGTCCATGTAATACTGGTATACTGGTGTGGGCGCGGGTCACCTCCGATGTGCGCGTAGAATTGTGGGGTGGTGGACCACTGGTGTGGGAGCAGGGCACCTTGGATGTGCGTGTGGAATATTGGGGTGCGTAGAATACTGGCGTGGCCGCCAGGCACGTTAGATGTGCACGGAGCACTGGTGTGGGCGCGGATCGCCTTGGATGCGTGTATGTGAAATAGTGGGCGCATGGGGCCTTGGTACGGACGCGAGGCGCTCCGAATGTGCGTGTTGAATCGTGGGATGCGTAGAATGCTGGGGAGGGCGCGACACACCGCGGATGTGTAGCGGAGAGCGCAATAACATATCAACAGACGTGGAAGCTTCTTGACGCCAAGGAATTAAAAAAAAAGTTTACCCCACTCACAAACACGCCGCCTACTCTTTGTATACTGAGATGGGATTTTATCTGTCATTTCTTTAACTTTTAATCGACGCCACGCGAAAACGCGTCGACGAACCGAAAATCTGATGACATTTGACAAGTGTAATGTGATTTTTCCCTGTCGTTTAGTTGAGGTTATTTTTGGTTCCGTCCACTCAACCCCCAGATCTCATAATTTTCAGCCGAATTTCCGAGCGATGTTTTCCCCAAAAAAGTGGGTCCACAATCGCGGTTCAGTTGAACCGAATAAGATCAATTCGTCATGTCGTAAGCATAGTACATACGCCTTTTTGAGGGTTGATTAACAAATCGTTTAACAGCGTATAGAGCGACGTGTTTAAGACTCGTCTCGCGCAGCCCGACAGCTGATTGCTATTTTGCCTGTTATATACAGGGTACACATAAAGTGTAACAGAGCAATAGCACTCAAACTATTGATCATATCCAAAAATGTTCCAGACAAAAGTTTCAGTGTTCGAGAAGGCCGTCATACTGGACCACTCTATTTTTTTATCGGTGGAGGCGCTGAAGTTACGTCAAGGTCAACTCCACTTTTTTAAATAGGACGGTACATTTTTTTTCAACTATCTTATAGAGCATCGAAAACTGCATAAAAAACATTTAGGGGTCAAAGTCGTTCAAGGTCATTTAAGGTCACCTATTAAAATAAAATACAAATCTAAATATCTTGGATCACTACCAAATATTTGTTAGTGATCCGAGATATTTAGATTTGTATAATTGATACTGACCTTGAACGACCTTGACCCCCCGACGTTTTTTATGCGGCTTGAGGTGCTCCACAAGATGGTTGAAAAAATGTAGCATTCCATTTAAAAAAGTGGAGTTGACCTTGACGTACCTTCAGCGCCTCCACCGATAAAACAATGGGGTGGTCCAGTATGACGGCCTGCTCGAACACTGAATCTTTTGTCTGAAACATTTTTGGATATGATCAATAGTTTGAGTACTATTGCTCTGTAACACTTTATGTGCCGCACCCTGTATACCAGGTGTGTAAGTATGAAACCGGAATTTTTGTACAGAAAAAACACGTTTATTGTAATGATATGATACAATGTATCATATCATTACGGTAAAGATATGATACATTGTATCATATCATTACCGTAGGTACATCCGCCAGTTGTTGTTGTGTTTGAGCGTCGTCTTCGTCCAACAAGGCTTGCAGGTCAGCGTCTTCAATCTTTTTCGGTGGTCTTCCACGTTCTTCGTTCCTCACGTCAAAATCGCCACTTTTGAACCGTTTGAACCACTCGAAACACTGTGTTTTACCGAGAGCATGCTCACCAAACGCCTCCACAAGCATTCGATGCGATTCGGCTGCGGTTTTCTTCAGATGAAAACAGAAAAGTAGTGCTGTCGGCAAATCGTAATTTGTTGGCACAAAACTCGACATGTTTATCTCTAATAAACTAATGCTACTGAATGAAACTCGTGTTATTGTGAGTTGGAAATCTTTGTCGGATATCAATACAATAACAAGACACCGCTGACGTGATGTGTCGGTAACTGCATCGACATCTACCCAGGTAGGAATTGACGATGAAAAAAGGGCTCGCCAAGCTCTAAAACAAGACTCACATTTTTTTCGTCAGGCTGAGCATCAGCCTGATTTCAGGCCTAGCTGAACCTTTGAATGATAACGCGGTTTCAGGCTCTTGCACACAGGCTTGACCAAAGGCTGGTAGAAAAGCCTGGACTAAGCCTGAAACGACGAAACAACAAGGTTGAAAACGAGACTTAATGAAGCCTTCACGAGCATTTATGACCAGGCTTATCCCAAACTCTTCTCGAGGCTATATGAGGCCTGTTTTTGTTTCCTATATTCTACATTGGGCTAAATTTAATAAATTTGTAAAGAATTCATTTTATTTATTATATATATTTATTATTTATTATATTGTTTGTTATAGAATATATATAAAAAATATTTTTAAAAACAATACTTTATTTTATTTGTTGTTTATGGGACACGTAATAGACAGAGTGTACGCAAACTCCAGAGAGTGAGTATATACGAAATCTGTGTGTGACGAGAAAAAAACTTTTTTGTGTATCTCATAAATATCGATAAGAGCATATGTTTAAATGTTCTGAGCTGCCTCCTTTGCTTTCGTTTTTCGTGCTTTCGCACTCGACAGATTTATTGCTAATTTTTTTTTTTTTCATAAAAGTACAGAAAAAATATTATTTTAAACTTATTTTATTTTATCACAACCTGAAACAAGCCTGCATCCAGCCTTGATTTTTCAGCCTTAAAATTCACCGGCTGAATAAAGCTTGAAATAACCCTGAGTTTAGGCTAAGCAGACAGTCTTGGTTCCAGGCTGCTCCAAACGATGCAATGAAATCTGGCCCAGGTCTGTCTCACTCAGGCTCGGTGAAACAAGGCTCGCACAAGCTTGTTTCCATCGTCAGCCTTTTGATTTCCTACCTGGGTAGCGCCACCTATGGGCAAATTCCGGTTTCATACTTACACACCTGGTACATATAATATAATATGTTACAGAGTGTGGTGTTTTGACAGCTCTAATCTCTACTCATGGTTAGACCATTTCTAAGCTCGAAACTAACGGCTCTTTTCAAGGCGAATAAAACATTTAACGAAGGTTCCTCGCGTCGCAAATTTACGATTCAAAGAATTAATCGAATACGAAGAACGAACGGCCCCTTTTTAGGGCCAAAAATAAATTTGACAAGGGTTCTTCGTGTCTCATATTTAAACCTCAAAAAAGTCTTCGCAATTGGAAAAAGGACGTACATTGAGAATACTCAAGCAGTACATTGAGCTCATACTTGACACTGGAAATAATACAACGGCAAAAACATGAAATCGTCTTGCATTGAACATGGGCAAGAAAAAAATGTATATTTTTAGGTGTGAAAAGTATCTTTCAGGTACTGTTTCATAAACTGAAACCAATTTTCCGGTAATAAAAAGTGTGAGCAATATAAATAATCTTTTCATTGCTTAAACACAACGAAAAACTTATATCCATAGGTATCGAGGCGTTAAAATCAAAATCCATGATTTTGGCTTTGCAGTCTCTAATGGTATAAAATGTTGATTATTTTTAGTTAACGTAAGACAAAAACATATGTTTGGCTTTCCAATGCCTAAATATATAGGCATTTGATTGTTTGTCTTACAGTAACTAATAACAATTAACATTTTATATCTTTAGAGACCGCGACATGAGATATCTCAGACACTGAAAATTTCAAATTTCTAGATATCGAGAAGCCAGTCTTCAACCAAAGGAAATAAAAATTACATACCTCTACGGATATACATTTTTCGTTGCCTTCAGTTGACGTGAGAAAAGTTCGGGAATTGGCTCCTATATACCGAGAAATATATATTTTTCGATGTCTCTGATGGCTGCCAAGAAATCTATGTTTTTCGCTTTGCAGTCTCTAAAAATATAAAATGTTCATTGCTTTTAGTTAATGGAAGACAAGCAATGAAATGTTCATATCATTTTGCACTGGAGAGTCAAAAATATGTATTTGTGTTACATTAACTAAAAACAATCAACATTTTATATCTTTAGAGACTGCGAAGCCAAAGTCATGGACTTCTTCGCAGTGATCGAAGACATCGTAAACCTCAAGCTTCCAGATATAGAGAAGCCAGTCTATGAATGTTTCTCACATCAAACGAAGGCAATAAAAAAAAATATTTCCATGGATATACATTTTAAATTGCCTTCAGTTGATGTACGACAAATTTAAGAATTTGCTTTTGTATACCGAGGAATATAAATGTGCTAATGTCTGCATCTGTCAATCTGTCAGTCTGTGTTTGGGAATTTAATATTTTTTTAACTTGAGTACATATGTTGTACTGTTATATACTGGTGATATCAATTTTATTGATATCTAATAAAATATTTGGAAAAATATTATTCCTAAGGTTTAACGCTTTTGTACATTTGATTCATTTAAAAAATAGATTAAAACCATTGCTTGAATTAAAATAAAATATAATTACAGTAGAACCTCGATTATCCGAACTAGTCTCGGTCCCAATTAGCTCGGATTATCAAAAGTTCAGATCATCGAAACGTGGGTTTTTTGGGACGAGATCATAAGCAAAATTGTTGTTTATGATCTCGTCCCAAAAAACCCACGTTTCGATTATCCGAACTTTTGATTATCCGAACTAATTGGGACCGAGACTAGTTCGGATAATCGAGGTTCTACTGTATAAGGTAAATCTGAATGTTTTTATAAATCAAAACAAGCGATCATGTTTTTGAGGAGAGTTTGTTCTATTACTTAGCATTCAATTTTTACTTTTTCAAATTTTTAATATAGGTATAGCCAGAATTGAGCTTGTTAGGTATAAATATATAAAGGGCACAGTAAAACAATTACTTTCAAAAATCGATATTTCGAAAACTATAATGTGTCGCCAAAAATCCTTTTAGGGGAATTCTTAAAATATTGAAAGGAAAGTATGTGCAAAATTTCAGCGCAATCAGAGGAGGACCTTTTTGGAATTTCACTCAAAAGGGATATCTCACTACGAATTTTAACGCGCTTATTCCCAACAGTGTAGCAATGAAAAATGGGACGAGAAAAATGGATTCCGAAATGCTTAAGAGCCAACTTTGTTCTGTCTTTCATCTCCAGACATTTGTACCATAAGTACTCTAGTGCAAAAAACTTCCGGTGTATAAGTAAGAAATAATTTCTCGTTGTATTTGAGAGAAATATTTGCTACGAGGATCGAAACGCTTTGGCACTCGACCAAAAATCCTTTCTTTTCCATGAAATATCTGATGTATAGGCGTTCTCACATTATCGAGACTCCATAGTCTCCTAGAAAGTCCATAACTCATTTACTATTTATCCTTGAGCACAGACGCGTATTTCCTCCAGCGGTTAGCGTTAAGGCAGTATTGTTGTCTGGAGCGCTGTTTTAGAGGTGATTTTCAGAACGGAATAACTAAAAAAATGCATACATATGTTTATTAATCCTTTAAGAATACTTACAAACTAAGAAAAAAAGATTATCATGTACTTTTGTATGTTTGTTGAGAGTGGTGTGCGCAAAACTTGGCGATCAGTATTGTGAACGTTGTATGAATCTGGAAAAAAAAACCGAACATATTTTTAATCTCTACGAGTGTTATGATGCTTAATACCAGATTTAGCGAAAACAAATTTACAAAATGGCAGCATGCTAACTTTTGATTATTAATTTTTCCAATTTTTCTGACCATTCTACGAATTATATGCAAAAAAATCTATTTTTAATCAATACTGCTACCAATGTTGAAAAACAGTCTGTTGAAGGTGTATGGCAAATGTGCGCTCAATCGTTCAATTAGCTATCGAGATAACGTCGTTGCCAGTTAAAACAAATATATTTTCGAGAGAAACAGGTTTAACGTTGCTGCGTTTTGTCCGCGCTCCCCGTGCGTACTCCTTATCATTTCTAACTCGGCTAATTTTATGAGTATCTTTGAACGATTTTCACAGACGTATTTAGAAAGGTCTGTAGAATAATAAAACCAAATTTGAAAAACGTTTTTTTTTTCAAATTTCTAGACGCCAATACTGCCTTAATACTTGACGCCGAATGGTGAACAGGTGTAAGGTGAGCAAGTTGGCATAAAGTATTATAAATGTGGTCATATTAGTATTATAAATGTGGTCATATTTTTATAAGAAAGAAAGGTTTAAATCACAGCATTTTTTACAAGCAATTAGCAATCAGAACTTAATGTATATGATTCAGTCGTTGTATCAAGGTTTCGGATGTCTATCGGAAGGGAATGCACAAATCTTCGTTACATCGAGAATTTCGTTATATCGAGATTCGACTGCACTAGGTGCCGTACCCGGCTCCGCTCGCGCATGTTTACACGCGGTCAATTTTCTTACTGCACGTCTCGCATTTTTGTTAAAGGTACCTTTAGGCATAGAAAAAACTGCCGATTTGCATAATTTTTTCCCCAATGAAAGATTTCTCCACCATTTTTTAGACTTATGGTATGTTTTATTACTACTTTTGGCTGTTATATGGTATTTTTTTCATTAATCTTTAAAAATGGCGGATGAATGGCACCGCCTTCTAAACGGGGTGCGGTGGATGTTGTCAGACGGGGTGACACATGGCGTCGGTGGGATCAATCTGAAAAAAAACCCAACGGAGATTTTTCTTTCTTTAACACTCAGACGCAAAATATAAACTAAAATAAAGTGAGAAATGTTATAAACTATGAAATGGTATGCTTTGAAACAATAAGATTGAATTTTCCGAAAAAAAGGGAAAAAATATAATACTTATTCTTTTTCATTTTCGAAAACATTTAGGGTCTTTCGACTATAAGATGAGAAAGACTATAAGATGAGAAAGACCACATTTCATCAGAATCGGTCGATTCGTTTCTTAGTTAGACGTCACGCCAGTTTTGGAAATACAGTTCAGGAGGCCGTGAAGATGTTTAAAGATTAGTAAAAAAAATCTGGTAAGAGCCAAAAGTAGTAAGAAACATACTATGGGTCTCAAAAATGGTAAAAATATTTTTCCATAAAAAAAAATGAATATCAGCAAATGTTTTCCTCGCCTAAAGGTATATCCCCCTCAACTGCTTAGCCCCTCCGGTAACTTACCGTCACACTGGTGAAAACCGGACCATTGGTTTCGAAGTTTATCGGGTACAGACAAACGGACAGACTCTTCCGTTTATAAGTGTAGGAATAATATTTACTCGCGAAACTATTAAGGGAGACTTTGTCCTTGGAGTGCCATATTTCAGGTGTTTACATTTTATTTTTTTAAAGGAAACGAGTAAAGCTTTTTGAGTGCGGTTTTTTATTGTTTTTATTCATGATATACAGAACGTTAACAAATTTAACAAAAAACCAAAATGGCTGCCGTTGCAGCTCCGTGAAAACAGGTCCTCAAATCGCGGGAGGTAAACGGCTGACATCACTGTTGCACACCCCCTCTTTGTTGACCTGAAACACAAATTCAAAGCATATTATAAATCTGTGACCCTTTGGTCATGGAATGACAGATGGGTTTTTCGTTTAGTACAAATTTCGGAAAATGGCGGCAATTAGAAAAAAATCGAATTTTCGTGTTTTTTCGCATAAAAAGATAAATAATAAATGCAAAAATGTATCTATCGAAAAAACGATCCGTCATTCCGTGAAGACATATTTTCTGAGTATGCTCTCCAAATTTCAGGTCGATATGTTAATTACAGCGGTCAGGAGAATGTCAGCCATTTTTAAAAACGTGTTTTCGAAAAAAACGCGTTTAAAGTTTTGTAATGTGTTTACACAAATGTGTTTATAATTACCGATAATCGGCAATGCCTGGTCCATAGAGGCATCCCTCCTCTTCTTCTAGCTGCACATGTTGAGCCGCTAACATCTTTTTGAAAATTTCAAGGCCAAAGTCTCCCTTAAGGTTTCATAGAGTACATGAAAAATTACATAATAAAAAAGATCAGAACGTTCGATGAAAACTGTCGCAACCACTTGTTGCTATGACGATCCGAAATTAGCTTGAGCTTTTCACGCCCGATGGAAGCAAACACGGGTGCAGGTATTACTCGTTCTGTATCCGGTAGTACTCCGTTTCGTATCCTGTAATTGGATCTTATTGCCGGAAGAGCTTTTCGATATGAATGCCGCACTGACGACTTTCATCGTATGGATACATTAGTTGGATTTTCTTTTTGCTTTTGATCGCATTCCAACAGGGAGCATCGATTTCCTCGTGTCCGACCATACGCAAGAGACACTACTGAATTGTCATTCTGTATTGAGAAGAAGAAGGTTCGATAAGGAAAACCATGGAATCTTGAAACAGAAAAGTAACTAGATAAATCCGCCAATGCAAATCAATCGAACTGAGGACCAAAAAAAAAAGAAAATCATCGTTAAAGCTCTATAAACAAGAGAAACGCTTTATTCGACCTTGGGAATTACAATACACTTATACTTCAAATAATAAAGCAATATTTGTAACAATAGAAGCTTAATATACACATTTCTGCCAGAATGAATGATTTTTTTGCACACGAACACACACACGCACGCAATTATTTATTTTCAGATTGAGGTCGTTAATTTATAATAAGAATACGTAAAAACGTACGAGTCCTTTTACTCCCCAAAATGGATCCAAAAAAATTGAGCCCAAAAAAATTATTTCCGTTGCATTCTAATGATGCAAACATGAATGTAATCAATCAACACGAGGTAGACGAGAGTTAGCTGCAAAATTGCTCGTACTAATTAACTAATACTAAATAATACTAAAAAACTAATTGGGAGAACCAAGCAATTTGAGAAACTTGTTTTGAGCAGAAACGCAATATCAACGTGGATTATGATGAAACTACCATTAACGGGAGCCCGACCAATGAGAGGTGAATAACTCATTAAATGAATTATGTATTACAATGCGCGTCCCGATTTGCGTGTTAATTTTCACGCGAAAAGTCATCGTTGCACCGTCCATAAGCCCTCTGTACTCTTTCCCGATGTAAAACGTGTTCGCTCAGAAAAAATCTCAATCCTCCATTTTCTTTTTCATTTTCGTTAACTTTTTTTGAACTCATATAATTCCACGAGACAATCATACCTCACGTTCCAAAGTGCTGACGTATTAGACGCTAACGCATGGTCGCGAAAATTAATTAACGGTCGCTCTGGGACGTTGTGCACACATCGTAACGATGAATCCTCATACCGAATGCAAAATCTCATTGGGTACTGTAAATTACTCTCTAAATAAGAGACGATTAATTGGCAAATTATTACAGAATTTTCGATTCCACAGGATCCTCGTGCCCGGATAAATTGCAATAACCAAGGCATAGGTATGCTTTTGTCGGCAAACATAATTGTATACAATACATTACAAGTTCCGCTTTTGCTCTGTAGCGATTTGTTCAAGTACGCAGAGTAGAACGAACCCGGATCAATTATCGGTTATCGATTTTCCGTCTGATACAAATACGATTTTCAACAGAATGTCACGCTGGTAAATTCTAAATTCAATTGTAGATCTGTGCGACCATGTTGGTACGAGCTTCGTGACAGGCAACGGACAGCTGTCGATTCATCAAGCCTAATTCTTACTACTCTCTTGATCGCACTGGCAATAGCTGTAATGTATGGAGTGCGGATTGCAGATCAGGCTATAACTGTCAAGCTATTTTCAAAGGGTGACTCCATGATTGGTTTGGCAGAAAAAAATGGTCGGGACGTGTGGATGCTTGACCTTTGTTTTGGAGATATATAGTTTTTTTTCAAACTTGAAGTACCTGATCCTACATCATCACCAAGATTATTAATCTTGATGACTTCGACTTTATTGTTTTGTTGTTGGTATTTAAAACGATATTTGTTATGGCCGCGGTCTAATTCGTCGTCCAATCATTACGGTAATTCCGGGGGAGTTGGCCATAAGGGAGGATGGCTAATAGAAATGTTTCATAGAACCGCGAACTGGATTTCACCTTTTATAGCTTAGTTCGCTTCGCGTCGTGCGCAGGTGCAAGTTTATGAGCAAAAGGTTGACAAAAAAATTCTAAGTGAGTAAAATCCTGTTTAATTATTCTGTCCACTGCTAATTTTTTTGACGGTTTCATGTTTACATTGTGGTGATGTTATTTTGTAAAAGTAATGGCTACTTTTGTATTTCTTGAATAGTTCACGAACAGTGCTTTGTTATAACCTCAATATTTCGCATGTATTGTTTCTACTTGTTTACATATTAGATGTGGCCTAATCTCTCCCGGGAGATTAGGAGAGATGGCCACATACAGTTGATGTATGATGGCCATAGTATCAGTTGTAATGTGTTCAAGTAATTCATTTGTTATACACATATTTTAGATGCATAATAAGTACAAGAGAAATGCAATTGCTCTACGAGGGAACTGGACTCAAGAATCATCAAAAGCAGCTATTAGTGCTGTAAAAAATGATCAATTGTCGGTTCGTGCGGCCGCTAGGACCTACGAAATACCTAGGAAGACGATATAAGAACAATGAGGAAAAATGTTGCGGAGGAAATTATTATAAAACTCGTTTCATCGAAGAATGGCGCTTCAGTGGATAGTGTGGCAACTTTGGGTACACAAAAATTATACTGATTTCTATTGTATGTGTTCTAGATCTGGCAAAAATAAAAAAATAAAAATTAGAACATAAAACCAAAGGGAAAACCAAGGGCGTAATGCTAGGTTACTGGCCATCTCACCTCTACTGCTATGACCATCACACCCGGATACTCCGGGAGAGATAGCCGATCGTGATTTAAAAAAAAATTGTCATTTTAACCTACACAAGGGTACCGCAATCCCTACATTATTAGTGAAAAATGCTAAGATCATTTTTTTTTGCTTTGTTCAATCGCATTTTTCACATTGATAAATTTATATTACGTTTTTCTCGCAAAGCCTATTCCATTCGTCAGTTCGCGAGCGTTCGATTAAAAAAAATCTCCCCACGACAAACAGTTCGTTAGCAGCGTTGATTTAAAGTGCTGGGGTGTGCGTAACCCCAGTGTAGGTTATTTGTTTCGTACAGATAGTGTAAGGTCCTAGGGTTAAGGTTGATCTTATAGGAGTTTGTTATATTTTCGTAAATTATCTTAAAGTTAAATGTTCAAAGTTTAATAGCAAATGAAGATAAGTTAAGAAACGTCTGTACTTTTATTTTGACGAATTCTGGAGAAAAAAACTGTGGTCAACTACCCTGGAGTTACCCTATGTTTTGCGAGTATTAAAATTTGCCTATTTTAAGTTGCTCCCAAATTTTCAATGTTTTTCAACTAAAGAATATTCGCCCGTTTATTGATAATAATATTCATAGATTTAAGATTATTCCACCGTAGGCTAAAATTTCAGAACAAGAAAAAAGTTTTAAAGAAATGTGCTGGGTCGTATTTTTAAATCAAAGACTCTTCTCTCTCCATTTACTGCATTATGTTATTTGTACGAGCCCTTGTGTCTACGGTCGAAGTGGCTGCAATTATAGTCCGGATGCGAAGTATATTGATCGCTAACCCTTCTCCGCGTGGTCCGACCACTCGGCCAAATTAGCTCTGCCGATCTAGCTAGTCTTTCCGACAGTTAACTCATTTCAAGGTGTTTCCGATCCCCCGAATATTCCTACTGTACTCCTGGCTGCATATAACTCAGAGTTCCGTCGTCACGTACCCAACTTTTTTCTTTTCACACATCTTTCAAACCCACAAAACGATGGGTAACATCGAATTTCTCTTCAATTTCATTGAAATTTCATCAGCGAGTTTTTTTTAGTTGGGAAGTTATAATGCAGCAGTTTCGAGGTGAAGTAGAGTGACTTTTGAACGCATTCGTTATTGCAAAACCGCGAAGGCATTACCCATAAATAACAGGAATTAAAGTCATCTAAGCCATCTAAATCTCATGTCTTGTTGTTGAATAAGAATCTCGAGTCCGCCAAGAAAGAAAAAAACAAGGAAAAACATGCACTTCCTCGTATTTTCATGTTTTGAAGTTGTTACGTGTAGCTGATTTCTTCACTCTAAATCGAAGCCAGAGTTTTTCGCTGCATCGGCCAAAATTGAATAAGTGTTGAAGTGAATCGAACGAATCGAAAATTCGCAATACACGTGAGCTATCGGGACGGTTGGGGCATTCAAGCCATCGGCGTTCTCTCAGCTTGCGTCATCGGAAGAGCAGGAATTCTTGGCGTTGGAATGCACTCTCTCAAAAACGGTTTCAAATACACAAGACGCTTATGTATTTTTTACTTACGTTGTGAATATCAGAACACGTTAAATACCACAATAGCAATCGGAAAGTCACCGACTAATTTCAACAAATGATGAGGAAACTTCATTCGTGTATGACTTACAAGAAATATCACTTAAGGTAGTGGGAGCGCGCACTCTTGATTTCTATAGATTTTGTTCAAATTTTAACCAGACATTGTTCATATCAATATGCATGTTTGAGTGAAATTTCAGAACGGTCGACTTTTTAGATTGCGATATAATCAGTTTTTAAATTGCAACTTTTAACGTTGCAGGGTCTGCATCGAAATTTAGACAGAATTATTTTCCGTAAAAAATATTTCTCCCCCATAATAAGAAGACATATGGCAACACCGCATCGTTTCACGTATCCAATGACGTGAGTTTGCCCGGCATATTTAAAATAATACTGCAATACAGATTTTTATTTGGAAGTAATTTTTAATCAAACAAAGTTTGTAATCAGTCATGAATGAACGAACACTTTTATTTGTTTATGAAAATAATGTAATCAATATAAAATATTAATATTTATAGTGCAAATATTTGGTATGATAAAAGTTTTTAACTTTAGGAACACGATAATGTTCTTTCTCTCGAAATATTGAACAATACTGTTCATAATTCGTTATACCATTCTATTGTGTTTATAAATGTTGAAAAAGAAAATTATGTTTGGGTGCCAAACTAGTTAGGGAAAAAATGAAAACAGTTTGGATTGCCTTTACTAATCAATTTTGCTAATAACGTTCAGCAAAAACAAAATAATTCTTCGTATAAAATATTTCTCCCATATGATAAGAAGACATATGGGAACACCGCAGAACATGTACACCGCAGAACAATATGTTGTGCGGTGTTGCCATATGTCTTCTTATTATAGGGGAGAAATATTTTATACAAAGAATTATTTTGTCTTTACTGAACATTATTAGCAAAACTGATTAGTAAAGGCAATCCATACTGTTTTCATTTTTTCCCTAACTAGTTTGGTATCCAAACATAATTTTTTTTCTTCAACATTTATAAACACAATAGAATGGTATAACGAATTACGTGACCCGACTTTCGGTCAATGCAGACCCTGCAGTGTTAAAAGATGCAATTTTAAAACCCATTATCTTCCGATTTAAATAGTCGACTGTTCTGAAATTTCACTCAAACATGCATAATGATATGAACAATGTCTGGTTAAAATTTAAAGAAAATCTATAGAAATCAAGAGCGCGCGCTCGTTCTACCTTAAGCTTCCGCCTTCGTTTTTGTTGAAACTCATTTGTGTGATACAGCGTTGAAAACTATTGGACACGTATTTCCTTTTTCGGCGGGAAAACGGTTTTGAGGGGGAAAACCACCCCTCAAAGGGAGGCGTGTCGACAGTTTCATCTCCAAGCAGTTCACGATCTGAATGAGACAAAAAACAACATTTTTCTTATGTAAAGCGACGAAAAAGCCACTACTTAAACAAGTATTGAAAAAATCTAGGGTTGGCACGCCATTTTTTGAGGGGTGGTTAGCCCCCGTAAAACCGTTTTTCCGCCGATAATAAATAATACGTGTCTAATAGTTTTCAGTACGATATCATATAGAAGATTCAACTACATCGAAGACGGATACGTAAGTGATGATCCTTGTTAGGAACCTCGCGTAGAAATTTTGATAGAGCCCAAATCAGGGCCCGTCCAGGTTGCCTGACTGCCCTGGTAGGGCACTAATAAGGCAGCCTGAAAGGGCCCTGCTAGGAAATGTAACGTTGTGTCACATATGGGCCTAACCTGGTTGCCTGATCAGAAAGACATGCATATCATATTTCAAAAATCCAAAATGGAATGAACCACTTAATTTAGAGTTCCACTACAATGAATTTGTATCATAATTCGTCATTCCCTGGCCTGCTGAAAGGTTTTTGTTCGAAGAAAATATTTTGCCTATATGGGAATCGAACCTCGTACCTACCTACCCAAAGCTAGGCACGCTGCCCCTATGCTACCGAGTGCTTGTAACATCTTGGTCCCACATATGGCATAAGAGACCAAATGAATTCCTATAATTATTTGTTGTATCACATCAAGTATATCAATTAGTTAATATCATTGTGACAATTAAAGAGGTTTATCGAATAACACGCTATAGATTTTTGAAACTTAACCTTATGTATATATATAATATATTATAATCCCCCCAAAAAATTCAGGAGAACTATCCGAAAAAAATGCGGTGCGCTTCTGGGCCGGGATTCGAACCCGGGACCTTTCGATTGCCGGTCGACTGCTCTGAATAACTGAGCTACGCCAGTCCGCTTACCTCACCTTTCTCGGATAGTAGATGGTAACGCAACCCCTTGAAAAGTTTGCCGGCGCTTAAGATGCGGCCGACGCTTGGTACGATATTCAGCACCAAACACTAATACCCAGTGTTGGTCCTTTACACGGGCCAATGATTTGGCCATGATTCTGCCAGTGCTCATTTGAAGCATGGCAAACCAACGAACACCCAACCTCGGGCCAAATACCGATTACCAACTCTCAGCCAACTATCGGGTCCCAGTATTGGCCCCGAACATGGGCCAATCGGTTGATCATGGGTTTGCCAGTCTCGAATTGAAGCTCGGCACACCATTGAAGAGCCAACGCTGGACCAGTACTAATTAATTACCGTCGGCCAATTGTCGGGGCGAGCGCAAGCCCTGAGTCTGAGCCAATCGTTTGACCGTGGTTTTGCCAATGTTTATTTTTAGCATGGCATTTTTAGTATGGCTCATAATGAGTGTTATCTGAAATTCACTTTATTAAAAATAAAATTGATTTATACTAAAGTTTTGTGGTGTATTAAAAAAATGCCGAGTTATTATGATAGTATTAAGAAACGTCGAGTGTTAAAACGACGACAAAAATTAGAAGACTCTTTACAGCAGGTTAGGATCAGAGGCAACGAAACAAAAAGACAAGTACATAGTGAAACAAATTTGGAAACATTCCACGAACAAGTGATTGTGCATAACGATGTTAGTGAATCTAATAATTCTTTCGATGCACAATCATCGAGCACAGAAACGTGTGAATCTGATCGATTGTTGGCTAAGCATTGGATTGTTTTCACAGCCCTACACTGGGCCAACACTTGCCCGAATATTGCGCCAACAATATATAAAGCTGACCTTAGCCCTACAATGGGCCGGTGATCACGCCAACCGTCAGCCAGTCATCGTGATCTCTTTAGCCCAATGTTGGGCCAATACCCGACCAACTGTTAGGATTTCCGGTAAGCCTACTATTGGCCAATCGTACATCCCAGCGTTGGACAGAAGAGATCACTCCTACCGTGGCGCAACACTAAGCCGGTAGTGCTGCCGTTCATCGGCCAATGGTAGAATGTGATTGGCGTGACGCTGGCTTGAGGTTGGATTGGTTGCGTCGTTTTTCACGGGACGTTACAAACCCCCCTGCCAGAGTCGATCCGGCTCTGGAGGGTCGACTCGAAATTTTTGCCCAAACTAATCTTAACGCAACGGAAACTATTACAGACGCGGGGATTGTCTGAAGGACGGAAGGGGGAAGGGGTACTACAGACCGTCCTGGCCTGAGGGGAAGGGATGGGCTAAGGGATTCTTTTTTCCACGGCAATCAAGAACAATTCTGGTTCCGTATATCCTTGATTCGGCCGTGGGCCCCACGTTGGGCGCCATTTATAATCCCCCGGAAAAACTCAGGAGAACTATCCGAAAAAAATGCGTTGCGCTTCTGGGCCGGGATTCGAACCCGGGACCTTTCGATTGCCGGTCGACTGCTCTGACCAACTGAGCTACACCAGCCCGCTTACCTCACCTTTCTCGGACAGTCTCTATATGGTAACGCAACGTTACAATATATATATATATATATATATATATATATATATATATATATATATATATGTCGGAGAATGAGCAGAAATCACTCGCAAACTTTGCGTTCTACGTTTCGGGCGCATGTTGAGCCATTAAAAGAACATTTTTATTCACTTTGAACTCGAAAGATATCAGTATTCAAATATTTTCCTTGACAGGACACGTCAACTCTTCTCGAGATCTCTCGAAAGATTGATCTTCGTTCTTCTTTTCTTGTTAAACAAATTCTTGACAAAATAAATGAAGAAAGGCAACGACAGCCCTGTTCTCCTATCATCGACACGGCCAGACTGACCATCACACGTCCTCATGTATTGTATTGGTTTCTTTTGAAAATGAAAGGATTTTTTTTTTAGACTGCTCGCCCTTCCTAATCTTATTATTATTTTAAATATCAAAAAAGTGCTCTTAAATGAATTCATGAATTTTGAGTACAAAATTATGAGAATCGATCCGGTGACAAACCGTTGACCCTTTTTCACATAAATGATCATCTTTTCATAAAATCTGGAACTATTATGGTCTCCTCAAAAGACCTGCTTCTTTTCATACGATTTACATTTTTATTCAAAGACATGTAATCTTTACATAAGGTTGCCAATTATCGATTGGACTTCACATTTTGACTGTATGACATCACGAAGTTGTCCACACATCAATCCTCCAATACACAGTCGCCTCATGCGACAGCACCACACCATTAGCCGTTACATTGTACCGTCTCCGCTCACCGAAATGAGTTAGGTTCTTTGTGACTTGCAACTAATAAGCATAATGAATGTGTGCTTCTAGATCATGATCAAGCCACGGAGGGTATGACAATCATTTTCTGTTCAAATACTCTCAAGTATTTATCAAATACTCGTAATAAGCAAGCACATCAAATAGGATGTCGATAATCGACCGTCGACCGTGATCATCGGTCAGAAATGTCAGTTTTTATTTCGCTGAAGTATGGTGAACTGGAATCTACTTCGCAAATATTGATCCTCGGTATTCTTTTCAAAATTAAATTTTCAACCGTCATTTCCACTGAGTAGCCAAGACCCAATATTGCTCGACCAATAAGAATTTCATTGCTAAGAAAATTATCCCGAATCTCATGAAATAAAATTTCCAAGCAATGATCATTTATAGTCACTTGCGACAAAATTTGAGTGACACTTTGAATACTAGATGGACCTATTCCGGCAAGAGTTACCAAAGCGTGCTGATGTTTTCCTGTGAATTTTTGTGCAATACTCTCTTTAATCAGAGAGCATTCAGCACCGGAATCAAAGCAAAATGAAAACTTCTCACCGGAATGTAGTAGTTCGCTGAAAACTGGTTGAATTGAGCATAAATGAACGCGGCGCTCCATTTAACCTTGAGCAGGGGTATGTTTGTCCGAACCAGAAAGCTTTTTGCAATTCGTAGAAATACGCCCGGCTTCTCCGCATTTGAAGCAAGTCACAGAAGATTTCTTTGCAGAGAAGGGTATTTTCTTGGAAGCATTCTCCGAGTTGGCCGAAATGAAGTTCGGTGAACGACTTCGGCATTCAGAAATTCTATGTCCAATTTTTCCGCAGTTGAAACATTTCACATAAGATCTTGATCGTTTTGAATCGAACGACGAGCTCTCTTTTGCTTGAGAAGAAGGGAATTTTTTTTCGGTATTCCGCAGCCATTAGTTCTTGTTGTAATTTGCTTCGAGAATTTATTTCTGACGTGAGGGCTAATCGTTTCAAACATGGGTCTAATTGAGCCACATGAGCCAGCACGACAGAAACAGCAATTTCTTCTTTGCTCATTGGTTCGAGTCGTGGCATGAGCGTGTTCAAAATTCGGGTTGAATATGCGGCGAAATTTTCCTCTTCATTTGGCTAACCGGAATTCAAGGAAATTAATGTTGCTGCAGGAGACTCAACAATTTCAAAACGGGAGAGAATAATATTTTTAAATTCTCCCCAGGTCATTCCAGCAAAACTAATCTGAGGTAACCACGACGCAGCGGATCTTCTCATTGCTTTGCTCAAAGCAATGATTAATTTGCTTCCTCGAAGCTCCTCTTCTTGCATGCACAAGCCGGCTGTCGAATACCAAGCACGATCATTTCCGTCACCTTTGTCAGGGTTAAATTCATGGAAAATAATTTCGGGCGAATTAGGTGGAGGACCACAGATCGATTGTATTATCTCCATCATGTTCTTGTTTTGATTTTCAATCAAAACTCTCCATCGGTCTTCGGATAAATTTTCATTCCGTTGAAGACTTCGATTTTGAGAGGTCGATGGCTCCATATCTCTCGGTAATCCCACTTCTGATGTCAGAGAATGAGCAGAAATCACTCACGAACTTCGCCTTCTACGTTTGGGGCGCATGTTGAGCCATTAAAAGAACATTTTTATTCACTTTGAAATCGAAAGATATAAGTATTCAAATATTTTCCTTAACAGGACACGTCAACTCTTCTCGAGATCTCTCGAAAAGAAGAACGAAGATTGATCTTCGTTCTTCTTTTCTTGTTAAACAGATTCTTGACACAATAAATGAAGAAAAGCAACGACAGCCCTGTTCTTCTATCATCGACATATATATATATATATATATATATATATATATTGGGTTGGTACAAAAATCTTGCAAGACTTTTTTTTCAATTAAAATATTTTTCCTAATAACGAAGTTCGAGAACATTCGAGAATAGGAAACACAAGGATGGTCTAGAACCTTCCATGCCGCAGGATATATAAGCGAGTCAGTTGTTCCGTGGAGTTAGTATGAGCAAAGATGGATCAACGTGCACTTCGAGCAATCGCATATTACGAATTCTTGCAAGGACATTCTGCAAGAGCCGCAGCCCGTAATATGTGCAGTGCGTTTAAGGCTAATGTAGTTAATTATTCAACGGTATCCCGTTGGTATCAGCGTTTTCATTCTGGCGATACATCTTTTGAAGACAAACCTAGGTCCGGCAGGGAATCGATTGTAGACGATGAAGAACTGCGAGCACTTATAAAGGCAAAGCCTAATATGTCGTCACGAGAATTAGCAAACAAACTCAACTTCAGTCATCCTACGACCCTTCGACATTTACAAGAGATGGGATATAGGAAAGTTGTTTCGTCTTGGATACCGCACAATCTCAGCGAATTAAACAAAGCAACACGCATGTCCATCTGTCTTTCACTCCTGCATCGTCTGCAAAGAAAGGATTTTCTTCAAGAAATAGTCACTGGGGATGAAAGCTGGGTGTTGTATGTTAATCACACGCGCAAGCGTCAGTGGCTACCGAAAGGGGAAAAACCAGAACCGATCCCTAAACGGCCCCGTGAAATGACGAAAGTTTTACTCTGTTGGTGGGATTCTGAGGGCATGCTCTATTACTAATTTCTGCCAACCAATACCACAATACCGGCAGAGATTTATTCTGCACAACTGCAAATGGTGGCTAAAATTATGAAACAGAAAAGGTGTAAAGGTCTTCAAGTTCAGCTTCTCCATGACAATGGTCGACCCCACGTCGCTAAGATGACATAAGAAACTATTTCGCAGCTAGGATGGGAAGTTCTACCACACCCACCGTGTTCACCAGACTTAGCACCTACCGACTATCACGTGTTTCGAGCTTTGAAGAACCATTTACGGAATAAAAAATTTGATCATCTGTCGGATCACAAAAATACATTGGACGACTTTCTTAATTTACGACCAAAAGAATTCTGGTCTGCGGGCATGCAAAGTCTACCAGAGCGTTGGGCAAGAGTTGTAGATGCAGAGGGAGCCTACGTTACTGTATAATCGTTTATTGTTAAAATAAAATATTTTTCTTTCTTACTCGTGTTGTGTGTTGCAGGATTATTGTACCAACCCAATATATATATATATATATATATATATATATAATATTCCTCTCTCTCTTCGCCTTACAAAGCTGCCGAAATCTTCTAACACGCATCCGAGTTGCATAACGTTTTTTGTCGTGACAGTCCATAGCACCTTTTTTTTAATAGAATTCAGGAATGCATCGAAACTCCGAAGCTACGATGCTGTAAAATCGAAGTTTCCGTGTTGAAAATAACAGGTTATGTGCATCTATCGACTGCTGAGGCAGTTATAGGGCAAGAATATTTATGGCCTCATCAGGGAAAGTCATAGTAGGGCCTATTAGGGGAAGCCTTGGTAGGGCCCTATCGGGGAAAGCCTTAGTAGGGCCTATCAGGGCAAGCCTTGGTAGGGCCCTATCGGGGAAAGCCTTAGTAAGATCTTATCAGGGACGGCCTTAGTAGGGCTATTTTAGTATAGCCTGATTTAGGTCCTAAATACTTCCAGCCCGATCGGGGCCGGATCAGGATGTCCGTAATAGGTGTTACCCGTATCACACCCTGATCGGGGCCTGATCCTGGTCAGGCTAACCCTAAGAAATTTCTATTCGGGAAAGATTCGATTCGAATAAATCTTTATTTTCTTACAATATACACTGTAAATCCAAGTATCCTCTATGCATAAAATATTTTAAAAATCTAAAATGAAATGAACCACTTAATTTAGGGTTCTAATTCAATGATTTTGTATCATAATTCTCATACCCTGGCCTGCTGAAATGGTTTTGTTCGAAGAAAATATTTCCCTTGTATGGGTATTGAACCTAGTACCTTCCTACCTATAGCCCTACCTTAGCTATACAATGCCCCTATGCCCCGAGTGCTTCTATCATCTTGGTCGCAGATATGGCATAAGAGACCAAATGAATTCCTATAATTATTTGTTGTATCACATTAAGTATATCAATTAGTTGATATCATTGTGATAATTAAAGAGTTCTATCGAATAAAATGCTATTAATTTTTCAAACTTAATCTTATATATATTGTAACGTGTTTTTTTTGGTACTCCGCTGACCCGCCTGGCATGGTGGCGGCTGCAGCAAAACCGTCCTCCGGCTCGGGGCCGTCATCGTGATCACGACATGATTCCGTAGGGTTCTCTATGCGACGTTAGGATTATGATTTAATATTCTGTTTATTTTCTTTATTTTCGCCACCTCAACGTCTGGCTTACACGAGCCAAGGTACCCACGGCCAGGAAGAGCGAGAGGGAAAGAAGGCGAGGCCAAACATTCTCCCAAGGCCAAAGATCGGGAAGACGCGGTGGCCCAACTATGGTCAAACGTTCGGAAAGACGCCGATTCCCCCGAAAATTACCTACCCAGGGCCGTGATTCGCGCCCCCCTCCCCCTTCACTTCTTCAGTTTCTTCTGGACAGGGGCCGAATTGTCACCCTCGGCTGATAATAAGTCTGGCTTCGGTCGCGGTCCCTACTCCCGTCGTCGCCAAGGTCGACCGTTACGAAATATCATCCAGGGAAGGACGAGGCTCCACTAGGACATGAAACACGGCCCGCGGGAAGAGCGGACTTTTCATTTTCCGTTACGGGAGGTTCAGGATTCGAAATCCGCGCTTGATCGATAAGCACACTCCCGAAAATTATTCGATACGGGCCTGTTCGCTTTAGTGTAATCATAAGAGCAGAAACTAAAGAAAAGGTGAGGGGTACGCTTCTCGCACGTCGGCCGGCTTTTACGTTAGCTTCCTGCAAGGTGTCGAGCCGGACGGACGTGGGCCGAGACAATGGGAAACGACCGAATTACGCAGCCGGTGAGCTTGGCCATGCCTTCAGCAACAATCCGGGTAATTTTCGGCCGTATGGTCGGCTCACGATCTCGCGCATCTTTTTCGTGGCCACGGCCTCTGTCGCGTTGCCGTAATTATAAACCCCGTCACACGTAGCTAGCGCGTATTGTCGGGAAATTGTGTCGTGGTTGCGCGCGGGAAGCTCAATCTCGTATCGCGACGAGCTTCGGCTCGAATTTTTCGTTAGACATAAGAAGTGTGAGTGGAGAATTGGGACGTGTCGTCCTCGGTGATCCCTCGGCCTGCGACGAGGCTTGAGCACGGGGAAAGGGGAAGAGATTACCCTCAAGTCAGGACGTCTTCACGGAGAACAAGCCTCCCGCTTATCATCGGGGTGCGGGTTCGAACCCGTGCAGGCTCCCGTCCATTTTAACAGCATCTACCGGGTGCCCCTTTCCCTAGCGTAAGGATTTTCCCGGCTTCGTCGCGGGGGAGAGGTTGCCGAGCATCGACGTCCACGTAAGTAACGACCGGGGTAATTTTTCCGGGATATTTATTTCTCTATTTTAACGCTCGGCCGGGTAACCGATTAGCGGGGGCCCGGTTCTGAAATATTAGTGTGGCCGGTAGGGGAGAGAGGAGAGGCCAAAACGAGCTCGACATGTATTGTGTGTGTGCGTAGGCCCCGGTCGGAATTGGTGTGTGTGTGTGTGCGCGCGAGAGTAATTATCTCGCGAGATTTCGCGTGTACTGTATGTATTTCTTGTTTTCCGATTTTTGTCCCGTGTTCCTTGCGAAGGAGGGGAAAACGTTGACGAACAGTCAAATAAATTCACTGACGATAAATTTCGCTTGCCGCGCGTGATTGACACCTGACCCATCCCCTCTACCTTATCCACGAGGCTGCAGTTTGGCCGGACACTGCGTTCCCTTTTCTCATCCCGACAAGCCGATTTTCGGCTGGCGCCCTATATAAATTGTCGGGACGGGAGGAGGGGAGTTTTGTGACTCTCTCGGTCCTTTTCCCCCAGCTCCCTCGATTTTGCGGTCACAATATATATATAATTGTATTTCGCGCCTCTTCCTCGAGATCAGTGTGTAGTGCCCCCTCGATATGCCGATATTGCCACAATTTTTACAGTTTTTTGTTTTGGTTCTGGTCGGTGTGTATTCCGATAGGCAATCCATTCTTCTTCTTTGTGCCGATCACGTCACACGTGTCATTGAGAAAGTTATCGAAAATGGGAAAAAGGAAACGCAGACATCGTTCATCGGATGAAGAGGAGCGAGATAGACTCAAAAATCGAGTGAAGTGGTTGGAAGAACAAGTTCGGAAATACGGAAAGAAAAAATGTGATAACAAGCGCAGTATGTATTTAAGGCTAAAGAAAGCCTGGCTTATTTTCTGTGTGCTTCTAGAAAATGTACGAAAGGGATATTGGTTTCTTTGGTCCAACCATAAACCAAAAAGAATGTCACAACGATGTTCAACATCGCATGTGTACATAATCCCGTACATAGGCTCACTTCTTCGTGCTTCTCGAAATTGTACGAAAGGGTTATAATGGTTTCTTTGGTCCAACCATAAACCAAAAAGGATGTCACAACGATGTTCAACATCGCATGTGTACATACCCCCGTACATTATGCCATGCGGATTCTGTCTCCCGATCGTTCAACGATCGCGGGTGTAAGATCAGCAGGTCAAACATTTCACGTTACGGTGCAACCGACCCGTGAAAACAAATAATCCCAAAAAATAATAATAATAACAAAGTATTTTCGGTTATTTTTTTCATTATAATAGCTAATCGAAGAGAAAGCTCGACGCGGAGTCGATCGCGCAGTGGATCCCACAGAAGAGATCCCGCCGATTACTACCATGGCGATTATCATAGTGATGATGGAAGCCACGCATACTATTCCGATTTTCAAAACGAAAATCGACGCTCTAGGCGCAGTCATTCTCGTCGACACGAACGAGATTCTTCGCATACCGATCATGCGTGTCGTCGCGACCGAGCTTTGTCTGCGGATTATGCAAGGAACTCAAGGAGCGAGTCACCAAAAGAAAATTTCGGTATGCAGGTTCAGGTACACTCAACATCTCCCATACTCGACTTGCCACAGGAGTGTAATATCTCCGATGCTGAGGCTAACGTCGTCCAGGCCGTTTTACAAACGGCCGCGGATGCCCCAGTCGTTTCGACTGGCGCGATTACGGCCAAGGAAAAGGCCACTTCAGAAGAGGTGTCGGTCGAGGCGCAAGAAATTGAACTACAAGCAGACATTTTGGAGGTGGTTGGAGAATGCCTCAGACCGGAGCGAGTGTTAGCACCGCCAGTGCATAGTCATCTCGCGACGCTTTGGTGTGAGGTTATTGAAAAAGGTCTTCCGGCAGAAGAACGGAAAGGTTTTTTGAAAAAGATTTCACCCCCGGAAAATTGCACTTTCGTCGATCCTCCAAAATTGAATTTGGAGATTAAAGCAGCCCTGGACAGTACGATTATAAAACGAGATGAAAGGATTACTGAAAAACAGGAAAAAGTCGCTGCTTCACTCTCAAGCGTGGGAAAGGTTATAGATCTAATAATTAAATCAAACCCGGCGGATATGAAGCAATATTTAGAGCCGCTCAATGTAGCTGTGAAACTTCTGGCGGATCTACAGCACGACGAAACATCGATCCGGAAGACTTTAATCCTAAAAAATATCAAGGCGCCGTTCAAAGATACACTGAAGGATTTATCGTCAGGCGATTGGCTGTTTGGAAGGGATCTGAGCGAAAAAATAAAAGCGGCTAAAGTTCTGCAGCAATCATCGAGAGATTTGAAGCAACCCGTAAAGCAATTATTCGATCAAGGAAAAAATTCAAAAAACACGAGGGGCCCGCCTCAACAAAACCAGCATCGATTGAATACGTATTCGAGAGGGGGCGGGTACAAACAGAGTCACAACAATTACAGTCGCAACAACAACTACAATCGAGGCAACAGACCCATGATACGCGGACGAAATTATCAGAAAAAACAAGAGCATCTGCTTCCGAAGAAGATCAATTAAATGTAGGTAAATTTGCCGGTCGCTTAGCTCGTTTTAAGCACAGCTGGCTTGAAGTGACCTCAGACGAAACCATCTTGAGCTGGATTACAGGCTACAAAATACCGTTCACATCGAAAGTACATCAACTTATCCCGCTTGTCGAATCTCGGTGGTCGGATCAAGAAAAACTTGTGATTCGAGAGCAAATCGCAGTATTGTCAAAAAAGGGGCTATAGAAGGGTGTCAACCTGAGTCCGGACAATACATCTCAAAAATTTTTCTTGTACCGAAACCGGATGGCTCTCACCGTTTCATTCTGAATTTAAAATTGTTAAACGAGTTTATAGCTACGGATCACTTTAAATTAGACGATGGGAAAATGGCAAAGCAAATGATAACCCGTGGATGTTTCATGACATCAATTGACCTGAAAGATGCTTATTATTTAATCCCGATTGCAAAATCTGATCGCAGGTTTTTACGATTTATCTTCGAAGCGAAATTGTATCAATTTACGTGTTTGCCTTTCGGACTAAATAGGGCTCCTTATACGTTTACAAAACTAATGAAGCCGGTAGTATCGTATCTCAGAGAACGAGGTTTATTGTCAGTGATATATTTGGATGATTTATTGATGCTTGGAAATTCATACGAAGAATGTTCACGGAATACTCTTATAACAAGACAGTTACTCGAGAAGTTAGGATTTGTTATCAATGAAAAGAAGAGTCAGATGATTCCGTCAACGAAATGTAAATTTCTTGGATTCATTTATGATTCAGAAAAAATGAATATCTGGCTTCCAGAAGAAAAGGTGATCAAGACTGCTAAAAAAATTAAAGAATTTAGTGAAATGAGCCATTGTACAATCCGGCAATTCGCGGGATTAATTGGAACACTAGGTTCGAGTTGCTTAGCAATCAATTACGGCTGGGTTCACATAAAGAGTTTTGAGAGAGCACAATTCTTGGCTCTCGCATTAAACAACGGAAATTTCGATGCGCAAATGCACCTTTCGAAAAATTTACAGATTGATTTTGATTGGTGGAAAATTCATATAAACAAAGCAGTGCGTTCGTTAATACCATTTAAAGCAGCCCTCGAAATTTCCTCCGACGCGTCGCGCTCTGGATGGGGAGCGTGCTGTGAAGGCAACCGAACGCATGGTCACTGGAGCCAAGAAGAGCAAGCTCATCATATTAATTATCTAGAATTATTGGCGGCTTTGTTCGGCTTAAAATGCTTTGCAAAAAATCTAAAGGACTGCGATGTGTTATTGAGAATCGATAATACCACGACTATCGCTTACATTAACAAAATGGGAGGCATTAAATTTCCGGTGTTAAGTGGACTCACAAAAAAGATTTGGAAACGGTGCGAACAAAGAAATATTTTCATTTACGCATCTTACATTTCGTCGCAGGAAAATTATGAAGCTGACTTTGAATCGAGACGACTTGAACCGGAAACAGAATACGCCTTGTCAAATTGGGCCTTCCGCAAAATTAAGAATAAATGGGGAGAGCCCGAAATAGATTTATTTGCAACAAGGACGAATGCGAAATGTAAGCGTTATATTTCTTGGTCAAGAGACCCGGACTCAGTTGCTGTTGATGCGTTCACAGTAGATTGGAGTCAATGTTTTTTTTATGCATTTCCACCATTTGCAATAGTTTTACGCGTTTTAAGGAAACTAAAAGAGGATCGTGGTAAAGGTGTCGTGGTTGTACCGTACTAGCCAGCTCAAGTTTGGTTTCCTGTCTTCACTGGTATGCTAGATGGCGAACCGATATATTTTCAACCAAATATAAATCTTTTACGCTCTCTTGATAGACAACCACACCCGATTTGGAAGAAAATTACCCTGGTTGCAGGGCTGCTATCCGGGAAGCACTAGGTAGAAAAAACGTGCCGAAAGAAGCACTTACTATTATGGTTTCCTCACTCACAGATTCATCGCTGAAGCAATATGATGGCTGCTTAAAAAAGTGGTGGCTATTTTGCCATGGTGAACTTATAGACCCTTACAAATGCGATACGTCTCACGTTCTAAAATTTTTGTCCACTGAGTTTGGAAAAGGCGCTTCTTATGGCACGTTGAACTCCTGTCGATCCGCGATTGCTCTGTTGCGTGGGCCAGAATTGGGAGAAGATCCCAGAGTGCGGAGATTGTTTAAAGGTATCGCAAATCTCAGACCGACAAAACCCAAATACGATTCGACGTGGGACCCGCAACTTGTATTAAGCCACGTTGCGCAATGGGGTCCTAACGAGGGAATTCCCTTAGAAAAACTAACTCTCAAGCTGGTCACATTATTAGCGTTAGTTACAGCGCAACGAATGCAGACACTCGCATCCATAGACATTCGAAATATAGAAAAATCAGCAGAGTTGATCGAAATTAAAATCCCGACGCGACTAAAAACATCAAAAGTAAATAAAGCGCAGCCAGTTTTAAGCATTCCTTTCTATATTGAAAATGCATATATCTGTCCGGCATCAGCACTAGTAACGTACATAGATAAGACAAAAGATATACGCGGAAATGAATCTCGTCTTTTTATAGCCCTAAAAAAACCACACAAACAAGTATCCACTCAAACTATAAGCAGATGGATAAAAAAGACCCTAACGGAAAGTGGGGTGAATACAGAGGCATTCGATGCTTACAGTACTCGTCATGCATCTACCTCGTCCGCAAAAAGGAGTGGGGTCAATATAGACATTATTAGAAAAGCTGCAGGTTGGACAGAACGTTCGAGTACCTTCGCTAGGTTCTACGATCGTCATATTGTAACAAGCAAAGCCATGTTTGGAAAAGCGATTCTAAATAGCAGCCATGTATAACATTACAAGTTCTTATGCATTACACTTAATCGTATGGTTAAAGAGTTAATTAAATAAAAATAAATGATATCGAATTTCCGATTTCGTAAATATCTGCCGTAACGAACTTTAAATAACTACACACTGATCTCGAGGAAGAGGCGCGAAATACAATTATGAGATCAAACGAACTTACCTGTAAGTGAAGTTCGATCTTAATTGTATGAAGCGCCTCTTCCGAAGAGATCAGTCCCACCCAATAAATTTTCCCCTTTTCTAATGATACACACATTAGAAACCCTAATGGTTACGGCAGCACTTTGAAAGAATGAATTGCCTATCGGAATACACACCGACCAGAACCAAAACAAAAAACTGTAAAAATTGTGGCAATATCGGCATATCGAGGGGGCACTACACACTGATCTCTTCGGAAGAGGCGCTTCATACAATTAAGATCGAACTTCACTTACAGGTAAGTTCGTTTGATCTCATAATTCCTCTCTCTCTCGGCCTTACAAACCTGCCGAGATCTTCTAACACGCATCCCAGTTGCATAACGTTTTTTGTCGAGACAGTCCATAAAACCTTTTTTTTTATGAAATTCAGGAATACATCGAAACTCCGAAGCTACGATGCTGTCAAATTGAAGTTTCTTAGTAGGGCCATTTTAGTATTGCCTGATCTAGGGCCTAAATACTTCCGGCCTGGTCGGGGCCGGACCAGGATGTCCGTAATAGGTGTTACCTGTATCACACCCCGATCAGGGCCTGATCCTGATCAGGTTAATCCTAAGAAATTTCTATGCGGGATATCGTCGGAAATAATGAATAACCATTACAAAACAAATTCAATGCAAAGTTATCAAATATTTTTAGGAATAATTCAATTCGACTGTCTTTAGGCTGTGGAATGTCAAAACTTACAGTTGGTCAATTTCGGAAAATATTCCGTCTGCGTGTGGTGGAAATTTGCACACTGCGAAGACTATCGCAACTGACCCCGTTTGTCCGTGTACGTTTACATAGATTCGGAGTTTTTATACAGGAAAGGTGTACACCAAGCAGTTACTCTGTTTTAAAGGGTCTTCTCACTTTCAACGCTAGAAAAGGCTATTTTCATGATTTTGTTCGACTCGGTTGAGATATTGATATAAAAGTTGTTACGCTTAATAAATACATTTTCAAAATATATTTTAAAAAAAAATTATTTATTTAAGTCACTATTTATAAACGAAAATGGTAGTTAAAAAAATGTCCTGAAAAAATTGTAGGTCTGCGCTGTTGATGAAATCTTGGAGATGGATCATCCGAAACAAAAAAGTCAAACGGTTTTAGATTCAGTATGTTAATGGCTATAGCGCATATCATACTTTTTTTATATATGCAACAATAACAAATTGACGGACTTTTTGCGAAAAAAAACATTTTTTTCACCGTTTTTTGCAAAAAAATGGGTAAACATCAAAATTTTAACAAATCCCTGATATGCTCTATAGCTATAGTTGTAAAGAATATGTGATTAAAATTTCATACGGGTAGGTTCAGTAGTTTCGAATATTTTATCAACAAGCCGTCAAAAAACGTTGTTTCGAGAAAAACGCGCTCAAAATTTGTTTGGGTTACATAAATACACAAAAAAATGTTTTTGATGTATTTCGAAAGTGTATTTATTAAGTGTAACAACTTTTATATCAATATCTTTGATATAAACCTATCAAAAATTCACGAAAAAAGACTTTTTAAGCGGCTGAAGTGAGACGACCCCTTAAGTTATATCGCCCTGCGACCACTTCCGGTTTATACTCTACGCTTGTCGGGTCTATCTTCACCAATAAATCTTTTTAAACCCATCCATCACAACTATCCCACTTTTACCCCGTTTCGGATTCGTTCCTTCAATATACTTTTTTAAACCATTCCTCGACTCCGCTAGTACTTTCTTTCTACTTCCGGTGAAGCATATCAATTTTACTGTCCATTCTATCTCGGTGCGAAGTAAGAGTATGCCTATATAGGGTTCATCTGAACTTCTCAGTCGTATATTCTCGCATATAAATGCTTTGATTGTCAACTGTTCTGGTTAGAGGTTTCAATCTCTTGCGCTTTCTCGCTATATCTTTCATCTGCAGTTTATTGCACAGTCTCAGAAAAAGCACTGGATTTTGATGGCACACGGCAACCGGACAGCTTTTTTTTCTGCTCTGCTGATACCTCAGTTAATTGTTACAAATTGCTCATTCAGCTGGCATAAGGCATACTTATGCTAGGCATATTTAAGTTCAAAGGAATACGCTGAATCGTCTCGAGGTGAACTTTTCTGCCTTATTGGAACGCCCTTGACTTCATTGAAGCCTCACTTGAGGCTACTTAATGCTAGAAGTAGCTAGAAGTCCTACTATGGCCCTTGAAATGTCACTCAAATTAACTTGTCTCCTCTTACTTTGTGGCTGGTAAGGGCTACCTCGTGCACAAAAACTTATTCTTCTACCTGACCCAGTTCAAATAGTTCTAGTTCCTCTTTTGATTGCGTTTGAACCTAGCGAGCACGTGTCTGTTTCGCCGAAATACAATGTGAAATTAAATTAATGTATTTAACGTCTCTGGAACATAGATTCAATTATATCCATTTTATAATTGCTCAAGGTTATAAAGATGAAATAAAAATCAAAGAGATTGTTCGTTTTCGTCCTTTGTTATTAATAGGCAAGGCAACATATATTGTCTCATTGAAATGCGGATAAATGCAGATTGTTATAGTAGTTTCGATAGAAATAGCCCTCATGATGTCCGTATGTACCTATTTTCTTCTGATTATCCTCGTCATTTTGCACCACAGAAGGCTGCCTTTGTAATGCTCTGGCATACATATCGAAAATACACAATCTTCCATCTTTTAATAGCCTGATTTTGAGTGAAGTATATATATTTTTTTTAATTGTAGCTTTCATTTGTACAGGGTCCTTCTCCTTATTACATTCCCCACCATTTTACACGTCAAATCCCCTGAGTGCAGTATACTTATTTTTAATCTATCAATAAGGTAACACAATACTTCGTAACAACTATTTTTAGTGCAAACTTCGAACATTTGTAAGAAAAATAGTTAATATGGAAAATCCCATATTTAAATAAATTTTCAACTCGCTTGACAGTTTTATTATTTCTGAAATTCAATGATAATGAACAGGGGTTATTAACCCTAATTTGCCACACTTCTGTAGAATACACATCATCAATACATTTTCGTACAAGGCAAAAAGTGGTGTGGTTGTTTCGAACACTACAGTGGCAAGTAAGGGTTAATAATGCTTCATTGATATGTCGTATGTATGCATGTGCAGAGAGTAACAAAAATATTCGGGAACCACAGCATATTTAAATCAGTTGATTTTTTTGTTCATTCTTTATAAATGCAAACAAAAATATTTAAAATGGCGTCTTATGAGTTATTTATTGTACTTAACGGAAACATCAAATTGATTGCCATTCTCGTAAGTATTGAATCATAGAATGTCCCATGGGACATTTCATGATTCAATACTTTGGTGGCGCACGAATCGCTATAGCACTACTGCTTTTTAGCCAACCCTCTCCGCGGCACGCAGTCAAGCTGTCGTAAATTTCATCCTGGAACTAAGAGTGAAATATGTTCGTCAATTATACTAGTTTTATAGATTAAACGAACTTACCACGTGAAGTTCGATCATAATTGTATGAGCGCCTCTTCCGAAGTGATCAAGGATCGTAGTACCCCCCTCTCAGTCCCAGTCTCCACCATTTTAAAGCTCAAGCAAAGCGACGCGTGTGTCGCTGCCGTCTCCGCCCTTCCGGATCATTCTTCAAAGCTGTGCCACGGTGGAACCGTGGTTGTGCCGTAACTTCTCGGGGGAGAAGGGTCTAATTGTAACATAGACCTAGGTTCGAGGGCGGGAGTGATCACTTCGGAAGAGGCGCTCATACAATTATGATCGAACTTGACTTGGTAAGTTCGTTTAATCTATAATTGTATTTCGCGCCTCTTCCTCGTGATCAAGGATCGTAGATGTTTAAAGTCTAGTTACGGCACCTCGAATAGTGACGCCAGAAAAAAGACTTGGACCTTTTATTGTCACCGTGGTTTACAAACGGTTAACCGATACAAAAAATCGTCAACAATTTTTCTCTGCTATTTCTATAGCGATTCTAATACCGCTTTTGCAAACACGTTACAACCTTTCACTATTTCTCGATCATAAAATGTTGCAAATGTTTCTGAGTTACTTGTCCATGCGTTTTTATCCATCGACTTAATGTCTGAAACGTTACTGCCTTAAAAGGCAGTTCAGGCATGCTCAGATATAAGCATACATGATCTGTCATGGCACTATATGAACAGATATGACCAAATCTCTTGTCTGATCATATCTGATTCTACAGATATGATTCAGATATGTTCAGATATGATCTTTTTTTCCCGGGTATCCGACAAAGATTTCCAACTCACAATAACACGAGTTTCATTCAGTAGCATTAGTTTATTAGAGATAAACATGTCGAGTTTTGTGCCAACAAATTACGATGTGCCGACAGCACTACTTTTCTGTTTTCATCTGAAGAAAACCGCAGCCGAATCGCATCGAATGCTTGTGGAGGCGTTTGGTGAGCATGCTCTCGGTAAAACACAGTGTTTCGAGTGGTTCAAACGGTTCAAAAGTGGCGATTTTGACGTGAGGAACGAAGAACGTGGAAGACCACCGAAAAAGTTTGAAGACGCTGACCTGCAAGCCTTGTTGGACGAAGACGACGCTCAAACACAACAACAACTGGCGGACGCTCAAACACACAACAACTGGCGGATGTACCTACGGTAATGATATGATACTTTGTATCATATCATTACAATAAACGTGTTTTTTTCTGTACAAAAATTCCGGTTTCATACTTACACACCTGGTATAGTTCGACAGTAACCATAGATACATTTAAAATATCTGCTTATTTAGCATGTCTGAGCAACTGTTGAAACAACGAAATTTCGAGACAACAAAATGCATTTTGTACATTCAACGATACTTTTTTCTCAGTGTGCCAAGTATTGACATTGGAGTAATCTATTTGAAAAAAAATCGAATTCCGTAGGTAACCGAATATTTTTCTAACCCACAAATTCCAACTACACAATGTAAAGTCTAAAAAAATATACAGTCATAATACATAGCCATACTAAAATTTATATTTTCACTAATCACATTACGTAACTCCTCAAACATAAAATCGTCCTTAATTTATGAGGATGAAAATTAAATTATTCAAATATATTGCAATGTCCGAATATCTTTGTTACTCACTCTATATACGAACGTATGTCTGCATTCGTAATAGCGTGCATGTGTATGCGTGTATACGTGTGGCATTTAAAGAAGGTATATCGACATCATACTTAGAGCCTAAAAGTGGAGAAAAATAAATTTGTTCCCATTTTAAACGTTAAGTAGGAGCTCAATTTACACTAAATTCGAAGCTACTTTACTACCTTTATCTCCTACCACTGTGAGGAGCTGCAGGGTCAAGGCTGAAAATTTCAACTCGGCGTTTTTTTTTTCGGAACACGTTTATTGCACTTTCAGGTGACCGTGAATTATGTCTACTTATTCGACGATTTATCACTAATCGTTCCTTTCGCTTTTCTCTTTCAATTATATCCCAACGGGCTTAGCCCTGCGAGTGCTTGATGTAGGAGATGATCGCACTGTTTGATCTCTTCTATCTTCAGTATGGAGTGGTCATAGTAAACGTGAAGTTTGGCCGGTGAATATATCCTGTGCGGCAGCAAGCTCAATCCGAAATTTACTGTCATCCAGTTCGTGTATCCATAGGAATACTCTACTGGATGATTACAGTGGAGTCGTAGGTTGCTCGTGAGCAGTCGATAACTTTTGGATCAATGCATTCGACCGTTTTGGCAATGCACTTTGCTTGATAAATGAACATCCTGGCTGAGCGTAAATCAATAACGTCGGATATACCCTGCAATGTCCATGGCCAAAAGACGTAACGCGAGACGTGGTTGAACGGCGCCAAGTAAACACATAATTTTACCAGTACACGATTTTTCACCAGGTATTTATGGTATGGCTTAACGAAAGAATGAAAAACGCGGAACCGTGGTGGTCCTAATGCAACACGATTCGATGAAACAACGGGAGATGTTGAGGAAAGTTTTACGGTATTTCTTATCCGCGTGTACACAGCATGTTGACCACTGAAAAGGCTTTACTCGACGAATTATCGATTTACGCCTCTTTGCTTCCCTACTCTATTGTTGCCATCCCACTGCGAGTTCGACCCTCACTTTCCACTTTTATGTTTTTTCGTGTTATGTGTTTCGGCCATTGATATACACGCTCAGTTCTCCGCATGACTGTTTCCATCGGATTTTCACCATTCGCAGACTCTCTACTCGGCGGAGACTAAAGCTTGCCCGGGCTATTACGTGTCCGGCTTGAGATACGAGGTCAATACGTGTACATCACGCTGAGATGATTTCTAATGCGCTTATAGAAAAGGGACCAAAGTATGGCCGATGACCCAGGTACAGAGAAGCTTTCCTCGAGACGAGGATTTTCTGTAGCCACAAAGGATAAACGATGACATTTCGAAGACTTCGGTCATCATGCACAGCCTTGTTCCAGTCTTCTCTACTCTTGAGTTTTTGTGGTCTAAAAATCTGATAAAATTCATGTAGATAGTATTTGTTCTGCACTTTCGAGCAAAATGTTTGAGATCACTGTAAAACAATGAGTTTCTTGTGTTGAATGCTTCTTGAATGACTTGTTTCGTTAAGGAACATGTATAATCGTGCTGAAGAGCATTGATACTAAGTTTCAAGTAAATCTGACCGGATATTTATTTTACCATGCAAAATTTGCTAACCTCATTTCGCCTTAAGTATTGAATTAGCAGCAATGCTTAAAGTTCATTAATTGTGTCTAGAAGCAGTTATAAAAAGTTTCAAGCAAATTTGACCTGATTTTTCTTTATTTTCCGTACAAACTTTGCCATCTCCTTTCGTTCAGGGGTTGAATTTCGAAAAACGCTAAAATACGTCTTTCATTAAATTTATTCAAGAGCATTAATGCCAAGTTTCAAATAAATTTGACCATAAAAATATTATTCCCCGTACAAATTTTGCCAGCCCCTTTCACCGCCTTAAGGATTGAATTATGAAAAATGCCGAAATACGTGTTTTATTAATTGTGTCAAAAAGCATTAATACGAAGTTTCAAGTAAATTTGACCATAACATTATTATTTCCCGTACAAATTTTGCCAGCCCCTTTCACGTCCTTAAGGGTTGAATTTTGAAAAATGCCGAAATACGAGTTTTATTAATTGAGTGAATAAGCAATACGAAGTTTCAAGTAAAATTGACCATAAACATTTTATTTGCCGTTTTTGGCAGCCTCTTTCACGTTTTTGGCAGCCCCTTTCAACATTTTGGCAGCCCCTTTCACCTCTTTAAGGGTTGAATTTTTTAAACGCCGAAATATGTGGTATATTAATTGTGTCAAAAAGCATTAATACCAAGTTTCAAGGGAATTTGACCATGAAAACATTATTTCCCAAACAAACTTTGCCACCCCCTTTCACCCCCTCAGTGGTTGAATTTCGGGAAATCCCTTCTTAAACGATGCCTCCAATCTGAAATCACCACCCTCTCGAAATTTCATGGTTCTGCCTTTAGCAGTTTAGGCTCGGCGATGATGAGCCAGTCACTCAATCAGGACTTAACCTTTTATATACTACTGTGTCCAAAAAATAAAGTGACATTGTATTTATTTCGAAAATTCTTTATTTATTTTTCCAAATCAATTTCATCCCCTTCAAAGTAATCCCCTCCCGATGCAATGCACTTATGCCAACGGATTTTCCAATCTTCGAAACACTGATTGTAGTCACTTTCCGGGATGGCCTTCAGTTCCGTCTTCGCTGCGGCTTGAATCTCCTCTATCGTATCAAAACGGTATCCCCGGAGCGATCTTTTGAGCTTGCTGAACAGCCAGAAGTCGCACGGCGACAGATCAGGTGAATACGGTGGTTGCAGAACGAAATGGGTTGAGTTTTTGGCGAAACGTATCTGCAGCAGAAAATTGATTCCGCAAACAAAATTTAATGCAAATTCTTTGTTCAACAAATTTCGACATCGCAAAAAACGAAAAACTCACTTTTAGCAGCTCACAAAACGACGCGTATCTCAAACACTAATGACTATTTTGACATGTAAATTTTACATAGATGTCACTGATAGTACTGCCAACCTAAAAAAAAAAAAATTCTCCAAATCCTTCGACGCGTGCAGTTTAAATTCAAATGTCACCTTATTTTTTGGACACAGTAGTATATAGATTGTAAATTACCGCACTGAAAAAAAAATTCAGTTGGTTTAACCAAATGTATCTTTAAATACGTTCAACTTGATTTTTGATTGGCATAACAAACATTTTGTTAATCTAACGATAGTTTTAGTGGTGTGAACTGTACTAAATAAGCTACAGTTCACACCACTAAAACTATCGTTAGATTAACAAAATGTTTGTTATGCCAATCAAAAATCAAGTTGAACGTATTTAAAGATACATTTTGTTAAACCAACTGAATTTTTTTTTCAGTGCGGTATTTCTAAAATACTGTTGTTTTGTAAAACAACGAATTAATCCGCGAAATTGGTTAACGAAATGAAAGTTTTATCAAATATGAGCGCTCAGCTGGTCGGCTCGCTTGACTGACATTAACCGTAGTCTGCGCTGCTTCGACGGATCTATGTGGTTTTTTTTTCGTGTACGTCTACAACGCGGTACATACATTCCGGGAAACTTTCGCCTTCCGGATACTTTTTATCTTCAACTTTCAACTGACTGATTAGTTCTCTCAACAGTGCCACTGTTCTTTGCTTGCTTTATCTGCTTTGGCGAGCTTGCTTAAAAGACGAGTTCTCATAACGCAAGAATGCGCCAATGTCTCTCGTGAGCAGCGATTATCGAGATCATTCTGTTTTTCCCACCAATCGGTCGCTATCCTATTCCCGAAGTTCTGACATTTACCTCCCCATTTATTTTTCCGTTCGAGGAATACGCGAGTAAGCGCATTTGTGTTCGAATATCGATGTTGACGTCCCTTCCTTATTTGTATCCATTCCCCTGCCTCGGTGACGCTCCAGACTGGTACGTTTCGCTGCTTATTTTTTGCACCGCACCATGGAAACGTAAGTCCTCTTTTCTACTGCAATAATCGAAGCTACGGGGAGACGTGGCTCCGACGAACGTGAGGAAACGTCACGTTTGTACGAAAACGATTTCCTCTCGACTTCGAATAACTGAGTCGAGAGGACGCGACTTTAAAAATGGTTCTGCATTCCCGGTACTTCCTAATAACGAACAACTCTGCGTTTTCTCAGATATTGACCCGCAACAGGTAGTTCTTACAAAATATTATAATTTTGAGGATGTTCTCATGGAGAAGATCGGATATGATTCCGTAACTTGTATTTTCGCGTGTCGCTGTTAACGAAAAAAAGACATTTATCAGACATGCCTTCAACTATTTTTCTCCTGGCGGTTTTGCTATTTCGATTTTGACACATCGAGCTTATTGAAGCGCATGAAACGTAGGTATCGGAAAAGGGATCTCCCATTCGTTGTTGGATGTGGGCAAAGTTCCGTTATCGTTGGACGTAAACAGTTTTATACGCCTTTGCATCGAAATGGATCGCACGTTACTCGGAAAAGACTTGTGGTCGTCGCGCAGAAGTCGCTTATTCGAGACTTCGACGAATCTGTGTATTTCAAAAGCACCTGAAAATAGTATCCTGATTGGAAAAAACGAAAGTGCAATCGTATACCTCGTATTGGAAGATTAAGAGTAGCTTTCCTGGTGACCATCGACGAGACACCTTGCGGCGCAGGGACTCGATCACAAGCTCACCTTTTCCGAACCGGAAACTCGTTGGTAACACGCGAATCATACGAATCGAAAACTGAAGGGAAGCATAGGAATTGTTGGATCGTAACTCAGTCCAGGGAGATTGAATCGCTCTTGTCAACGTATTGCGTTTTTAAACCATTTTAAACCATATTTTATTAATACCTTCACTGTAAACTTTTTAAAATCTAAATATAGTAAGGAAAAACATGTAAAACGAATCAGCGTTAACTTTTTCATCGCACATAGGGTAGAGCGACCGGGGCCGGGTTGAAATTGCGAACGTTCTATGATCAGAATGCTCACAACTCCGAAAGAATTTTACACGAAAGCTCAACACTCCCAAAATCAGAACACCGTCAAAATAATTCGGCAATGGAAGTTTTTAAAGTTCCAAAATTTTCAATATATCGACGAATTCTTTAAACAATTTTTTGTTTGATTAAGAAGTGATTTTACGTCAATTTTGAAATTTGTTTGGATAATGTTAGACGTTCAGCATCATTTACAGTCAACGCTGCCATGATCTTGACGAACCTTGTAATTTCGGAACACTAAAATTAGGAATTTTAAACCGTCGGCGCATTCAAAGTTCGGAATTTTAACCTGGCCCCCATGTCAAGATAATGCCAGCGAAAGTCCACACAGTTGACTGTAAATTATGTAGAACGTATAACATTGTCTAGACAAATTTCAAACTTAACGCAAAATCACTTCTTAATTTGAAAAAATCTTCAAATTCTTCGTCGATTTAATGAAAATTTTGAAACTCTTAATACTTCCATAGCCCAATTATTTTGACAGTCTTCAGATTTTCGGAGTTTTGATCTGTCGTGTAAAATTCTTTCGGAGTTTTGATCTTTCGGGGTAGTATTCTTTCAGAGTTTTGAGCGTTCTGATCATACAAAATTCGAAATTTCAACCCAGCACCATCTTGAATTTCGGAATATTAAAATTCAGAATTTTAAACCGTCGGAGCATTCAAAGTTCGGAATTTGAACCCGGCCCCGAGCCACCAAATAGTGCGAGCTCCCAAAGACTACGCAGCGCTTTTAATTGTTTTATTTTTTCATGTGTTGGCAACACCATCTAACCTGTCAGTGGCATACGTCACGTCCAGAGTTGGGCGTAATTCCATTTATAAATACGAATACGAATTCATTCACATCCCGATTTTCATGTGAATATAAATACAAATTTATTCATACGTCACTTATTGTGAATACGAATTTATTTGTATCCACATACATGCATACAAATGCAATTGTATTCATAAATATTCTGAACATACAAATAAATTCACAGAAAAAATTGTGAATGTTCACAAAAAATGTGAATAGTTACAAAAAATCCTGTGAAATAAAAAAAAATTCACATCAAAATCTGTGAATGCAAATGTATTCACAAAAAATTGTAAATACAAAAAAATTCACAAAATAAATTGTTTTTTTTCGTATTTAAGACAAATTAAAATCAAATTGACATTGATTAGATTAAAATTTGCACCAAAAGTAAGTTCGTACGTATTTTGAGAGAAAACATTGCCTCGAGGCAAAGAAATTTTTGCACAAAACTTTTTGTGCGAAACTTTCTTTGCCTCAACACAATGTTTTCTTTCAAAATACCTAAGAACTTACTTGTGGTGTAAATTTTAATGTAATTGTCGTGAATTCGATCTTAATTTTCTTCAACTTGAGGAAATTCACAATTCATTTTGTGAATTTTTTCATATTTATAATGTAATATTTGAAACTCACAACTTTTTTTACAAAAATTTCTTTGCCTCGACGCAATGTTTTCTCTCAAAATACGTAAGAACTCACGGTTGGTGTAAATTTTAATCTAATCATTGTGAATTTGATTTTCATTTGTCTTAAATACGAAAAAAATCACAACTTATTTTGTGATTTTTTTGTATTTACAATTTTTTGCGAATACATTTGCATTAACAGATTTTGATGTGAATTTTTTTTAATTCGCAGAATTTCTTGTAAATATTCACATTTTTTGTGAATATTTACAATTTTTTCTGTGAATTCATTTGTATGTTCAGAATATTTGTAAATACAATTGTATTTGTATGCCTGCATGTGAATATAAATAAGTGAAGTATGAATAAATTTGTATTTATATTCACATGAAAATCATGATGTGAATATATTTGTATTCGTATTTATAAATAGAATTACGCCCAACTCTGGTCACGTCAAAGTGTTGAACAACGACTCGCTTCGTTAAGATATTTATTTCCAACTTTCTGGCTAACAATAGATTTTCGATGTATTCGATCTTATTTTTTAACTATTTTAAACACGTTTCGTACGGTTTGCCGTTAGTTTTCGCCCACTGAATGTTATTATGCTTGAAATTTGTGATCCGAATTTTGTTTTTGTTGACCATAGACTAAAAACACGTATTTTGTGAGAGTACGTACCCAAACAATACGCACTCTTACCACTACTCCGCTCTCATGCGCGCTCTTAGCATCTATAAAAGGTTCTTACTGCGTACTCTTTGCAACACAGCACCCTAAGAGTCCGCACGGGACGAGTTCTAAGTCTTCTAAGCCTTTTTTGTATTTTTCCAGATTGTTACATAAGATTTATATTTAAAATATTGTTCCTAAATGACCAAAGCTTAATTTAAATAAGATGTACAAAGTCTATTATTAAAATTGATTTTTCTAGAAATAAAAGTTTATAAAGTGCGTACTCTTTGCCGGGGATAGTACAATATCCGGGGCGCCGAGTTGTGACCGTTGATTCTTGATATTTGAACCAAAATAATAAGAATTTCAAGAATAAAAAATGTGCCGTTTCGGTTCCCTTAAGAAATTATGAGCGCCCTCTGGGGCCATTCGTAAAACACGTGACGCAGTGAGGGGGTGGGGATTAGGAAAATCATCACAGGGCGCTCAAGCAAAAGTCACGTGACGCTATAAGCATATTAAATCTGGAAAAGGGTGATACTGAGACGCTCAAAAAATGTTGTTTTGCCCACCCAAAGTTCCGATTATGAGGAAGTTGTTACTTCTCTGATATCGATTGAGACTCACCTGAAGCATCCTTGGGAACATATTTCATTCTGCTTGCATCGTGATAAAAGATGATCAAATGATTGGTTATTGATGTTACATAACATAAGGAATATATTTCCTACTACGTATAAATTGTACGTATTTATATATTACATAAATATTTACTTAAAATAAACAATATAAATTGTTCGTTCTGAAATAATATATTAAAATGGTTGTAGTATTTGACTTGCTTCTTATTGTTGACAAAAAACGAGCGCAGAAAGAGGGGCGAGCACCACGTAAGTTCATCGGGGCACCGGGACCCGTCTCGAAATATCACAGAGGGGTGGAGGGGGGTCGAATATTTATAAAATTTGCGTCACGTGTTTTATGAATGGCCCCTTATCGGTTATTGGAAATACGTAAAAATTCAACGATTGTTGTTGGCTCACGGGTACAATATTCTTATTTTATCACAAATACGGGAAATTGACCGGGCGAGCTTTCAAAAGTATTTGTTCAGTATTGCCCCAAGGGCAAAAAGTTATTCTCTTACTCGGCCGAGACCCAATTCGGCGCATGCAGGCCATTTGAGTTACCCAGAATACACGAATTGGAGGTTGCCTGCTCAGTATTCTTGGCAGTGATAAGGGCCGTTTTCGTGTTTTTTTTTGTAGGTGTGTATGCGTGTGGGCGTTTGTTTGAGTTTGTTTGAGTCTGTTTGGGCGGGTTTGGGTTTGTTTGTTTAGGTTTGAGGCTAAATGCATATAAATATAAGTTTGTTTGGGTTGGAGCCTCACAAGTCTGTAGCGGGATGAACCGTATACTTTTAATCCTTCTTCGGACTCCTAGCCATTCAAAGTAATACTATACTCTCTATCTAGTCCCACCTACAAGTGAGGAAAACATGGTAGTGGTATGTAAAATACATTTTTGGCTTCTGAGACACTGTTTGTTCAAACTATATATTTCGAAGTTACCTTGCGTGATGTTCCTTGATAATTTCAAATTCCAATCTCGTCATTTTCGATAACTAACGAATTTTTTAAATTTATACCGCAAAATAAGAAAATTATTACAGTTTGCTATTCGTCATATTCTTTAAAATGTTGACTTCGATAATCCTAAATTCACCGCCAAATCTTGGCGCCTGATATCGTACGCTCACCGCTTTACTCTATCTGTGTATCGAATTGTTTTGAGAGTTTATATTACAAATAGAAATCCAATTTTTTTCAAAGTCAATTCTGGCTTTCTCATTATACGGAAACTCTCAAAAGGGCGAGCAGTGTTCAAGATCGAATAAGACGAATTTTTCCTGTACCGAAAAATCGTGACCATCCGGCGAATGCGAGTGAATATTTCTATTGTGTCCTGTATTGTGGTTGATGCCCTTGTCTAGCTAGCACGATAACACTGCTAGGTTTATATTACCTTGGTAGACCGGTTTATGCGCCTGGCTGCGATACATATCCGTCAATATGCGTACGTATATAGCGCACGTATATCACTGTATGGACCGATGAAGTCTGACAAACAGAATGGAACGGCAAGTCCCTCGCAATGGAGGAAAACTGAACGGGAAAGTTTCTTCCCAGTAGCTGGTACTGTACCGAACCAAAGAAGTCTCTTATCAATGACGTGAGACGGCTCAGTTCTCCTCACCCTCGCTGTTTCTATTCCTGTTTAACGTTCAACCATTGAAACTGTCGCGCGACACTTTTGTACGGGACATTCAATGAATCGACGACGTATTTCGTGTCTGTGATTTTAGACTTGAGAGTCTTCGGCCATATTTCTTCGTTTACAAGCCTCTGGGAAAAGAAGCAACGGTATGAGGAATGCACGAACGACACCACTCGAAGACGGGTAGATGGTGATTGTGTGACTTTGAAATAGAGGTTCCTTAAAAGAAATGAAATGAAGAAGATGATAATCGATGATGTTATTGTTTCCGCATGGGTTTGGTCAAATCACAAATCTCTTACCGTCGTCAATTAAACGACACAGAACATAAACGATATATGGTGGCATGCACCTGATCACTCGGTGCTTGCTACGAACGCCAATTAGAGGCCAAATGATGAAGTACTGTGAGATCACGATTTTGTAGCAGGTAAACATATTACTCAGCCTGTGTGCCCATTACTCTGTATATACACATATCTGCATCATGGCAGGCCTTGAGCTAGATGCATTTTTCAATAATATTACGGAACCCGCGATTGAGAGCTTTTCACGTGAATTCCTCCATGAACACGTTCGGAAAGAAGAACGTCTTTAAATTTATGAATTCGACGAAATACCCATCGAAGAGCTGTGACGGTGGAAGAGCCTAGCATTTCCTTTTCCTTACCGCGTCCTTTTTTGCAATTCCTTGATCTCTTTATCGTGAAATATGCATCGGATTTTACTTACGAACGTGAACACCTTTGAGAGAGTATTGGTTGTTGAGAAGTTCCAAGTGCACAAGTCTTATAAAGCCATGTATATTTCTCATCAGATTTTAAAATATCTTTTCCGAATGTAAATGTGATTTTGATTAAAAAAATACCGAGGTCGCAATCAGTCTTCGGAATCAAATTTCATATTATTTATATTCGTCAGTGGAAAAGGAAAATGCAATGACTTAGGACTTCCGAATCCTAAGCCGAAAATTCAATCGAGTGATGAGAGCCCTCTGCCTTTTTAGGGAAGTCTGAACAAGAAGAGTTATCATCCAGTTTAACGTGCGTTGGGCTGGAATTTTGGAGGATATAATTAGTAACGTTGAATTCGTTGCATTTTCTTTCTGTATGAATAATTGCGAGGACAATACGATAGTGCGGCACAATAGTCACCGTCGGTGAATTACTGATGCATCCGTGAAACGCAAGTGCACTGGCCAATTTATGACATTGATCCGTCGAAAGGATTGACTTTGTTCCCTATTCAAAGCGATTCTACTGAGAGGCAAATTCGAGCGGAACGAGTGACGAGCCTCCACTGTTCAGTTCATGTCTCCATTGACCTCTGGTGTAACTCCACTTCTCGTACGATCCTCTGCCTAGAGAGTCCTCGATGAAAGTAGTGCTTTTTAGCCCCTCTGGGTGGGAACGTCTCTTCGGGATTCTCCGGACCTCTACCGTCTTCCGTACGGTTGCGAACATTGATGGATCGGAAGAGTCCTGCCTCCCTTATTTACCTCTATCGTACATTGCGACAAAGCAGCTTTAGCAGAAGAGCAAAAGAAACGATGTTGAAGTTAGAAACGTTTTCAAAGAACGTCAAATGTCAAATTAAATCCACAATGAGAGAAAGGCGCAAAGGAGCAGCGATGATCAATGTTTAGATTCGAGTTAATCGTCATATTGGTAGTACTTGGAAAAGCACATTGCCTGTTTTGTTCCTCAAAGACAATCCAATTCATGGGCCATTTCGTCACGATGTTGACCCAAAACAACGTTGTAAATTTGACAGTTATCGTTTTCACAACGAGAAGAGTATGTTGGACCCTGTTTGCAGTTCGGGACATTCAAAGATCTTAACTAAACTCTGCAGTTCTGTTGAGTCTTTGGTCGTTGAGTAGCCATTACACTGCGATGCTTGTCGGGTCCTCAATGTACTAAGCTCGAGCATTCGCCGCATGCGGCGCGATTCGTCCGAGTTTCATGAGCCTTTGATAATCCACTTTGGTGCACGAACGTTACCGACGGAGTGAGGAGCACTTTGGGAACATTGGGAGAGCCATGAAACACCAATGAACTCACGCGGATTCGATGCATTTCAACTGCTACATCTGGCGCATCCAAACGAGATTGGGACGCGGTTGAGAAAAAGCCACCTAATAACGAGCTGTCATTCGAGGAAAGTTGCACCTGCGAATATCGGGCCGAATCGATAGAGAGAAAGGAGCCGGATAATGGATGAGACCGAATTCGTCAGCAATAACATTTTGTTACCAATGCAACCCACGAATTCATCAGTACTTTAGCGGCATCCCGTCAAAAGTCACTCTCATGTGGCTTTTGCACTTTGCCATTCGAGAGGAACTATCGCGTAAACGTGCACCGCGTCAAGCAAAAGTTTTCACATATTGCTCGCCAGTTCCGTACGTAAAATGAAGAGTAAAGTTTCTCTTACGCTAGCGGCGCTGCTTGAGCTCCTGCTATATTGTTTTCTTCGGAATACCCATCATACGTATAATCAAATCGATTGCCACGTTTTAAGTTTATCTAAGATACTATAGGAAATGTGTGCTTTTCGATTTTCGTTTTTTCAGAAATCACACGAAAACATTTTTCCCAAATTCGAAAATAACTCGTGTTTTTCACTTACGATCATACAGTTATCAACATGTGTTAGAAAACGTGTACATTGTCGAAATAAAATAATTAAATATGTGTACATGTATACTAGGGTGGCCGTTATTTTGGCTTAGGTAAAAAAGGTTACCGTCTCGCAAAAAAACTAATCAAGATATAAAAAAAAATCTGTGTAAAATTTGGACGCGCTGGGATAAGGAGAACACGTGCCATCGAGCAGTTTAATTTTCAAAAATACATGCATTTTTTTAATGGCCGCACTGAAATATTTATTAGTCTCATAATATTAATTGAAATATCTGGAATTGGGTATATTGATTATACATATTAAGAGTTACAAAATATATTATTTACTGATTTTTTTTCCATCAATCACGTACCGCAAATTCGTACCTTTACATGAAATATTACATAAGTAATAGCAGTTCATCTATGAAAGGATTGAAGTAGAATACATTTGTTTACGTTCGGAATTTTTTTTTATATTCGGCGTCAACTTGAGCAACAAATTGTTTTTAATCTTCATCATAAGTCAATCTATTGTTATAATCGGTGATAAGTTTGATATCTCGCTCCGCTATATCATTACAGACTCTTATTTTTTATCAATTGCGCGCCCATTTGACAACTCTCGTTCGAGTCCAAACAGATACATCAGTGTAAAGAAAAGTACCATCAATTTTAAATCATTCAAAAAACGCCATAGATTCGGCACTAATAAAGAAATCAATGTCTTTGTCGAGCAGAAAAGTAAAGTCTGAATGGAAAACTTGATACCGTTTGGAACCACATCGCAAAATCGAAATAAATTTACAGAAACGTAAAGATTTCACGTGTTATATTTTTTTTCTATGTCCAACAATGGCATACCAACTTGGTTGGTAGTGCTCGGGAGGTAAAAATGAACGGACGAAGCGCCACGACTAAATTTCGAACTATTTGTCTGCACTATATTTTGTATTATCGCCACTACAGTTGGAAAATCTTCTCGCAGGCTCAAGAAAAAAAAATATCATTTTGAAGCATTCACTACACGATTATTATATTATTATTTGCATAAAAAATCTGCCCCGATAATTAATTCACTGCTTCGATTTCCCGCCACAATGTGGCCAAACCGCCACATCCGTTATCAAATTTTCTATTAATTTTTCAATCTACTCACGACTGTACATAATTGATGGAAAAAAATCAGTAAACAATATATTTCGTACGTCTTAATATGTATAATCAATGTACCCAATGCCAGATTTTAAATTAATATTATGAGACTAATGAATATTTTAGTGCAGCCATTAAAAAAATGCATGTATTTTTTAAAATTAAACTGCTCGGTGGCACGTGTTCTCCTTATCCCAGCGCGTCCAAATTTTACACAGATTTTTTTTTCATATCTTGATTAGTTTTTTTGCTAGACGTTAACCTTTTTTTACCTAAGCCAAAATAACGGCCACCCTAATATATACACATAATTCTGTTAAAACAAAATTCCGATCACTTTACGTATATATCAATACATATACACCTAACTAATGCTCGTTATTGATATACATGTTGAAAAGTGCATAATCAGCCTCACAACTCAGTTTTTCTTTCAACAAAATAGAAATTTATGCTAAACATTATTTATGAACAGCTGTTATTTTGCAACAGTACAATTTTTTTAGCGAATTACAGCTTTTTACGATAGAAAAGGAATTTTTCTATAGATACACAAGTACTTGTCACCTTATGTTTTCAGCTTATCGCAAAGAATAAAAAATAATTCAGCTCGGCTAAGAATGTTTTTAAAGGGTTACAAGCTATTCCCTTTTTCTGTTTGCCGGATGTGTCGACACATTCATTATTCCTATGCCCTTCCTCCGGATTCAACGGACAGTATTGTTTGCATTCGAACATGTCAATTGTGTAAGTGAAATGGAAATTTGCACATTGTTCCTGTAACACGTCGAGCCGTAACTTCAATTCGCGTCGTGTACTATGCGCAGAGTTTGGCTGTATCGTGTTAGTCTAGTACGACGACATTGGCTGCGACTGCGACTACAAACTTCTCTCGTGGTTAGACTCTGCAGGATTAACTTTGTCGTGAGTTGTCAATTTTTGATGCCCGCGGAACACAAGTCCCAAACCTACGTCATGTCACGTGTCAAACGCTGAGGGATGTAGCCTTCTGGTGTTCAGCATTCGTTATCTGTAGGGGTTCCGAGATCATACTGTACTAACTCTCTTGATCGAGGTCGCTTGAAGTGGTCGCAAGATGGTAATTTAGTAATCACAATTTGATATCTCGATGACTTTTGTATTGCATGTAAAAAATTTGAGATTTCGTTGGCGCATTAATTTATTAACTCATGTTACTGTTGGTTTATTGATCAATATTATTATCCGCTGTCATATCAGCTGAAATGTTGTTTAAATTGTGTCAAATTTGTAAAAATTATTTAAAGTATCGAGAATTAGATTAATTCGATGATGACACAATTGTACTGAAATTTTGTGTGATTGAGGTTGTGTAAAATTTTCTGCATTTTGAAGTGTTTTTAAGGGGGGGACACCATCGACAAGAGCACAATTAGTTGTTTTTAAATATTTTTTAAAATAAAAAGGATTCTCTGACTTTATTACAACTTTGTACATTTTTTATTTGACATTTTGACTATTTAAAACGTTGTTTTTTTTCTTGATTTAAATTGGCGGATGTAGACTTTACTTGGTTTTCTTAAAAGGTAACATAGTTATTTGAAAAATTGTTGGCACGCTTGCATTGGCCGTAATTGACTGAAACAAATGAACCAAACATTTAAAAAAAATTAACTTCATATACTGTCGGTGAACCAAAAGAATAAACATATATGAAGAATTCGCCAGATGGTAACTTAAGGCGTTAGGCCACAGTAACGGGTATAAAATCATGTGTGTATTTAACGATTTTTTTTCGTATGAAAAAGTGATTCACTCATAAAATTAATTACACATCTATTTAGTATGAATATCAAACTGTTAGAAAATATACATTTTTTTTCGATGTACTAAATGGCCGACTACTCGAAACATCTCGAAACAGCTTTCTTCCAATTGGCGTGACAAATACCTTCAACAATTTTTACTCGATTTACTTCAAATTTAAAAGTTATGTTCCTAATTGCATTTCGCAGAGAAGTACGTACGGAATTTCTGATTAATCGAAAACTTCTCGTTTTATGAGCAGTTTATGAGCAGTTATAATGAAATTTTTCACTGAAAATTCATTTCTTAAGTTCAAATACCTACAACTTTTGAATAAAACAATATTTTTTCAAATTCCGTACGTACGTCTCTAGGTATTATAATGTAGATTGACGAGAATTTTTGTTTTTTGTTCCAGACCAAAAATTGTGGATGCTAAATGACGTGCTATGGAGCGCCTAAAAAAAAGATAACAAAAGAAAATATTTGTAGACAGCCATTTTGTACATCGAAAAAAAAATTCGAACAGCTTGATATTCATACTAAATAGATGTGTAATTAATTTTATGGGTAAATCAGTTCTTCATACGAAAAAAAATGGTTCAATTCGCACATTATTTTATACCCGTAACTGTGGCCTAACGCCTTAAGAAACTCAATGGTGTCATTTTTTATGATGTTTCCGCTACACTTTGCGAAAAAACTGTATTTTCTTATTCGAATTTCACACTTTTTTTTTGGTTCGCCAATAAACTGATAGTATAAGGAAGGTCGATGCCAAATTTCATCAGAATCGGTTGAATAATTTTTGACAAATTGTACTAACAGTTTGGAAAAATGCACTTCTGAGAAAAACGCGTTAAAAGTTTTAACAAGTGTAAACTTAATGATTTTGACGTCTTACCGACTAATCAGCGATCCCAGTGCCATACATCAGTCCTTCGGCTTCTTTATAATACTGATTTCCCTGCTGCTGTTGCTCTTTGCGTGCTTTTCGACCCTCATTGGACAAAAAGGAGCTGCGGCGCTCTTGTTGATTAATGCATTCTTCATAAACTTTTTCGGTGAATATTTTGGATTGCTTTTCAATATTGATCTCTATAGCACACATAATTCTCGAAGTTGCAGAACTCCCCTCAGTAAATAAACTAGCTGCCACATAAGCTGCAATTTCGACAAGACTCGACCCAGAATGCAAATGTTTCGAGCTAAGCGCCATACGGTCGAGTTGAAACTTTCATTTGCATTCTGCGTGTGGCCACCCAAGCATCTCTGCGATAAGCCATCATCAGATAAATCTTTATAAATAGGCAAAAAGCTACTGGACATGAGCATGAAGGAGCGCAGGGTGTTGAAAAATGTTACCAGTAGCCTGAGCTTTTCGCCACTAACACCAGCTGTCGGCCCCTGGGGAGCAGTTCTCGGATAGTCCACAATAATGTCGGAAATACTTGAAATTTCGTTCTGGAAACTCAATACCATATTATCCACATGCTGAACTATCATTTTATGGAAAAATAAATTTCGATTTTACGAAGCTGATAAAAGGTGTTCCCCCTTAAGGAAGTTCACAAATTGTTGTCGAATTTCTTGGACAATAAACTCTCGTGCGAGAAAAATGTAGAATATTTTGTATCGTAAAACGTGTGATTACAATTTGAAGTACTTCAATTAGTTTTGGCCCACTTCACATAATCATCGTTTATTCTCGCAGCGGATCGCGCGAAGTCCTTGCTCACTCGATTTAATCGGTTGTGTAAAAAGAGGACGATTGGAAATTCTCGACCACGATTGCGGTGGCCCATTTGGTTTTGGGAAATACGGGAACAGATGAATTCGTTTCATTTCGCTTTTATCTTCTCCTCGATTCGGGAGAAAGGACAGTTACCGAGAGGTATAATCAAGCAACGACATAATGTATCGGCTGGGTTTGCTCCTGCCTCGATAAAAAACGTTGTTCGGTACTATTGGGCGTGTCTTATGTGAATAATGGAAAGCTTTGATGAAAGCAAAAGAAAGAGAGGAAAAGGTAGAAGAAGGAAAAGCAGAGATAGAAAGAGGATTTGTGAAGAATTAAGCTTTCGGCGAAACAGAGAAATGAAAGACGGTTTAAAAGTGAGAATCAATAAATGGCCCTTAAACATTTTCATGATAAATTTGCGCCTGTTGCTTCTTTCCCCTACGCTTATTCGTCTAAATTACCCAAGTAGAAATTGTGCTAGTCTGTCTGAGTTACGACCTAGTAACTAGCTCGCCTAATTGAGCTCATACGAACTGAATATGAGCTAGTAATATTGTGAATGTTTTGTTATTCAGCCCTTGTCTAGTCACTGCCCAGCCGATTTTGATCACAAATGACAAAGTGAGGTTATGTGACTACGTATATAGTTCCATCGGGCGAATGACTCATGGCTGGCTAGCCAACTTGAGCTTCAGATGGCTTTGCAAAAGAAAAAAATTCTCAAGTAGGCATGTCGCCATGACCTAGCCAACACTAGCCAACTGCGACTATGCACCCCTTGGCTAGCCACTGCCCATTCAATCTTGGTCACAAATGACAAAGTGTGTTTATGTGACTACGCGAGTTCCATCGAGCGACTGGCTCATGGCTGGCTAAGCAACTTGAATTGCAGATGGCGTTGCGAATGAAAAGAATCCTCAAGTCGGTATCTCGCGATGACCTAGCTAACATTTGCCAACTGCGGCCGCACTAGCCGGAATAAATGATCGGACAAATACAATTTAAGGTTATGTACAGTCCGACCTCCGAATAAGAAACCAAAAGCCCCAAAGGGGAAGCGTTTTTCTTATATATCGCATACCCCCCACCAGGCGCGCGCTCCGCGCTCACTACCTTTGTCTGTCTCTCTCTCACTCTTTTCCGCATGCGATCCTCTCAACAAGAAACTCGCTCGAACGAGTTGTAACTTAGTATTCCCCTCGCCTATGCAAAAACGATTTCGACTGCGCGTGGACATTTATTTAGCGAATTTTTGTTTTACGTTAATATACATACTATTGAATATTATTGTGTACTACTGTATCTGAATTACTATTAACTGTTATAAAATGACCGAAACTGTAAAGAAGCGTAAGAGATCAGACTATAGTGTACAAGGCGAAGAAAATATTACGGAATCTACGCCACAAGGTAATAATTTAAACAAAGAGCTTTATGTCCATATTGTTTTATCCCATTTATATAAAAGAAGAAGAAGGATCTCTGAGGATTCATCTTCAATGGCAGAGTTCGACTCTGTCGAAAATATTCCACCGTCAGTTGAGTGCGTTGCGGATCAAAATAATACGCAACAAGACGAAAGCGCTTTTCTTTACGTCTCGGAAACGTTTGCTGTTTTATATGAAAATCTTTAAGGGCGGGGTAAAATATTTAAATTTTTTTTTTCATTTTTTTTAAATTTTTTAAACGAATGCACAATATATCAAGAATATTGTGTTAAAATTTCAAGTCGATCGGAGTAAAATTGACAAAGTTATGAGTATTTGAGCGTCTATTGCTCCATGCCGTTCTCTTCTCTTCTGCGTTTTTCAAACCGTTTTTCTGAGTCATATTTGAAGTCCGTATGCACGATAACTCAAAATCTACTGGACCAATCGTTTTGAAATTTTGCACAGTACTTCTTCACATAATTCACCAGGTATTGTCGAGAGCTTTTTTGTTTTTTTTAAAATAATTACTAATTTTTCAACAACAAATTAGCTGATTTTTTTAGCGAAAATCGGGTTTTTGGCTTCCAAGTGCTACGAAAAATCGAAAAAAAAAAATCCTCCCGTCATTACCTCGAGAAACATCTCCTTTAACAAATGCATTTTGATTTTTTTGTTTCAAATGATTCTGTTGCGAGTTATGGTGCACACCGCAAACCAATTTTTTTTCGAGGCGCCTCCGTGGTTTAATTTTCACTAGCTCAATTTTGAATATTTTGCAATGCAAATTTAGGAGAATGTTGTTCAAATGTTACTTCATTATATGTAAATTTTTCAATAAACGAACACTATTCGTTACGCCAAAAAAAATCTTTAAAACATGCCTTTTTTCGCTGAATCAACTTTACCCCGCCGTTAAACGCCCTTACCTTTGTTTTTATTTTATATGAAATCTTGTCAACACATATTTGTATCTTTTTAATGAATACAACAAATTTCTAATAAACGTGTAGTTTTTTTGTTAAATTCACACACACACACGCACACACACACACACACACACACACACACACACACACGCGCGCGCACACACACACACACACACACACGCACACGCACACGCACACACACACTCACGCATGCATGCACACATCAATTTACACTACAACGTTCACTCTATTTTTCCCGAATAATCTCTCCCAGGCTGGTTTCTTAACCAGAGGTTACGCGCACAAAATTCTCGAGCTCAGAGTTCGAGTCGGAGTGGGGGAAGCGCTCGAGTGAGAAACTGGGGAAGTTTCTTATTGCCGGGTTTCTTATTCGGAGGTCGGACTGTAATTCTATACGATTATCGATCTGAATGCGAACGCAATTGAGTCGTTGATCCGATAGTGTTATTTACATTTGTTAATCCACCTATTTTTCAATAGTCTAACATTGTGTAGTGTAACATATGTAGATGATAAGAAAATTCAGAAATTAAACAAGTAGAATTGGCTCAGTGGACAACGTCACAACTCATCACCCAGAGGTCCTAGGATCGAAATGACGTTCCGGCGTAAGTGTCCGTCTAAGATACTTTTAAATTGAACCATTAATATATTTACAGCGCAAATATCATAGCCCTAATTAATGAACTACGAAGAATATCGTAAAAGGGTCCAATGATGTAAATAATGTGCAAAAAAAGCTCACGATAAAAAAATATATATATATTTATATACAGCCCCAATTTTTTAAAATCTAATCGCCACCTAATTTTTGTTCCCAGAGACTAGCTGAGAAAAACTTGACCGTGGCTACGACAGACATATCATACAGCCGTGAGATATTTCTTTCTATCTAGTAACCATCTATTTTTTTTGTCTTCAATCACTATCACTATAGTCAACAGGCTAAGGCGGCTAGCTAATGGCGATTCGAACCATAACGTTCCAAGCTTGTGGCTAGGCGGTGAAAAGTTACGTTTTCCATTTGGGTATAACTTACGAATAGAAATACATCCTAAAAGCACATAACCTTATGAATGATTTTGATGAACAATAATCGTCCAGCTGACTGATGATCTCAATGTTCTTGATAAACAATAAATATTAGGCTGATCTCAATGATCTTGACAAATAGCCATCATCAAGCTGAACAATATTCTTGATATACAATACTCATTATCGCTGCTTGATGTCCGATTCGTACGCAATTCCATTTTCCACATGACTTGAAGTATCTAACAGATCTGCAAAATGGGGGACATTTTCATAAAACACATTCCTGACACATACAGAAGACAGAGAAAGATACCGCTGAGTAGAACTCATCTGTGCACATGGATACAAAGAAAACAAGAGCAAAAGAGGAAAATAGTGCGGTTGGGGAAGGAAGGGCAGAAGGTGAGATCACTCAGAGAGGAGAGAAATGTTGACTTTTCTCTGCCCCTACACATCTCGCCCATTCCTGCCACAAAAGCTCTCACAGTCCCCACGATGAGTAGAGAATTGCGTCTGTCGGACTTTGTGAACTTGTCAACATACGAATGAGAATCAGGCCAAGCTGATGGCTGTTCAAAATGTTTGCGGACACTACACTTTTTATCAGAAATGACCAGAATTCAATGGTAATTGAACTGGAATTATCGAGTTCACATCCCCGTGACAGCGAGGCGTTTCGAGTGTGGTTGGACTTAAGAGCCTTTTTATTTTGTTGTTGACGACCTTAATTATTGTTGATGCGCGTAATGGTCATAATAAAAAAATTGGCAAAATAATCCGAATTTCAATCATATCGAGCAACAACGAAAGACTGCTATGGAAATGTTTCGTTGTTCTTAATCAGAAGCTTGTAATCTCATTGCCTGCTTCGTCGAGCGTGTCATTTTCGAAGGGTGCCTCGAAAACACCTTTCCAATCGGTTGGGAAGCCGTAAATATTCATCTTATGAATATTCAACTTGTATTTCAAGAGGATGCATCGTACAACATCTCACGTGCAGTTATGTGAGCGCCACCTTGGCGTCAACGGCATTTCCGTTTTAGCGGTAGAACGACCGATCGATCGGATGAATCGACCATTCTTGGGGCTTGATGATCAACCAAGGCCACTTAATCATCCGGGTACAGCGTGGAGAATTGAAATTGAAAAGCTCTCGAAAAGCATCTCTCTACATTTACGTTGTAATATCGGCAGAGTTTACCACGTTGAAATTGAATACTTTTCTTCAACGCTTTTATCAAAGCTTTTCCTCGTCGTTACACTGAGAGAAATGGTTTGTTTGAAGCAAATAAAACTTTGTTTCCAACATGGCCAACTAAATTTTTATTTGACATTCAGTGAAACTATGTATTTATTTCATTTACATTAAATGATTGAATTGATTACAGCTGACTAAGAAACCCATATACCGATCAATAGGTTTTTTTTAGATGTAATACACTTTTTCCACTGCAATAAAATTAGACATTTTATTTAAATAAATATTTTATTTTGTCACGAAGGAATACCGCTTTTAATGAAATGATGTATGTTTAATTCAAGTATTAATACTTGAATTAATGAATTGACATTATTAATTCTGTCAACAAACATCTTTGCTCTCGGGGTTCGCACACGAAAGCCCGAAACGGCGAAAAAAATGCGGTTACCCGCTGCAATTTCGGTTAATGGAATCTTAGTTTTTTTTTCTTCGAATTACGAAGTTTAGATTTCGATGTTGTCCCCCATCGTAACATGATGGATACAAAAATGCTTACGTGACTTGAATAAATAATTCATTCGTAACTCACAGTCAATGAAAAGTTTACCTGAAATTATATCCTCGTCTCGTTCTCGAGATTCCATAGGTAGTATCGCCTACTTCATGCCAAACTCCACGAATATTCAGAGTCAAAAAACAAAGACGGAACGGGGAACCGGAACAGCCCCTCCGCTCCTTCCTTCATAACGTTTTTTCGTGCCGAAAGCATCGGTTCAGAGTCGTATTAAAAAGTGATTTAATTAATTAATTTAATTAATCATCGTTTTGATTAATCTCATCGTACTAAATATGTCGGAAAACGACAAGAAAAGAAAAGAGGACGAGTCCGCTTTGGAAAAAATCTATAAAAAGATGAGAAAGATCGAGGATCATTATTATAGCCTAAACAAAAAGTTGGCGACGCCATTGCTGACGCGCCAAGAACCGGAATGTTCGAGAAATTTCGAGACAGAAAATGCGTCGAAAGACAATGTTTCGCAACTTCTCGAGTCAGGTAAGTTTGTTTTTGTTCTTATTTGTTTTTTTTTTTATCTATTGGGACAACGAGATCGCACGTTCAGTTTAAACTGAGGCGATACAAGTTAGTATGTAAACGGCCGGAGCTTATTTTCTGATAAGACGGTTGCCTATTGCACCCACACAGCTTATGTTTGCTAACATAACACGCCCTCCTATTCATGTATTGAATAGTGAATTTATTGTGCAGAAGCTCTAGACTCAGAAAGGCAAGACAGCTTGTGCAGCGAGTCGGATATATTGGATCCTGAGATAGATGAGGTTCCGATAGACGAAGAGGGGCTGCAGATTTTGGGCGAAGATCCTGCGTCAAACAAGCCGAAGGGGTTTAAGCTTCATTCAGGCTTGGCATCTCGGTGGAAAGCCTGGATCGGTTCCGGCTTGGAAAAGGAAACGCGAGCAGAGCTGCTCAAGAACTATGCGCGAGAGAGAAATTGTCCGCTGGAAGCGCCAACTTTGAATCCCGAGCTTGTCTCAGCACTGAACGAGATGGCAGTGAAACGTGACCGACATTTTATAGACTCACAATGTCTGATCGGCTCAGCACTGGCGGCTTTGGGAACAGCGATCACCCTGCTTCTGAACGACAAGAAGGAGAGCATTGACAGAAGCGAGCTGTTGAAGCTCATGTGCGACGCAGGGAAATTAATGACCGATGTCCATCATAAAGAGTCCGTGGCTAGGAAGGCTTATATCTTACCGGGTTTGGACAAGCGGGCTAGGGCGCTCCTGGGGAAAAACGAAACAGATAAATTTCTGTTCGGTGAGGACTTGGCCGAAAAATTGAAATTGGCCAAAGCAATAGAAAAAGCGGGCCTCGATCTAAAGCTGCAACCGGTGAAAGCAGCAGCGGCGCCGAAAGTTCCATTCAAGAAGAACGTCACGGTAAACTGGAAAGGCCCGCCGGCGAGGTTCCGGAGGACCAATCAACTGGGCAACATCCAACGGGGTTCCCGGAGAGGAGGACGTGCACAGCAGGAGAATCGCCTGCTGGAGCATTCTCAACCCACGGACGAGAAGTCAGCGAAGAAGTAGAGCCCGTGCAGAAATTTTGGCAGGGATACAGCTGGATTCTGACTTGTATCCCGGGCTCCCAATTGGGATCTAGTCCGATATCGGATCAGATTCGAAGACTAAATGTAAGATCCGTAAACTGGATTCCATTAGGGATCCAGAACCGGATCCTTTAATGACTCTAAATAGATTCCCCATGGAATCATTGAGGAATCTGGGAAGGATCACGGGTGAATACAGGCTGAAATAAAATGTCAAAAATGGAATTATGACATGTTAAATTTATTACAAATATAAATAACATTTATAAAATTTTGTTGCATTAAACTATCAATAAAAAAAATTGTCCAAAGATTCAAATGGCAGATCGCGCTCAACGCGAGATTTTGATGTGAATTTAAAAAAAATCACAAAATTAGTTGTGAATTTTTTCGTATTTAAGACAAATTAAAATCAAATTTAAAATGATTAGATTAAAATTTGCGCCAAAAGTGAGTTCGTACGTATTTTGAGAGAAAACATTGCCTCGAGGCAAAGAAATTTTTGCACATAACTTTTTGTGCGAACATTTCTTTGCCTCAACACAATGTTTTCTCTCAAAATACGTTTACACTTGTGGTGTAAATTTTAATATAACTGTCGTGAATTCGATTTTTATTTTCTTCAACTTGAGGAAATTCACAACTCATTTTGTGATTTTTTCATATTTATCATGTAATATTTGAAACTCACAACTTTTTTTGCAAAAATTTATTTGCCTCGACGAAATGTTTTCTTTCGAAATACGTAAGAACTCACGGTTGGTGTAAATTTTAATCTAATCATTGTGAATTTGATTTTAATTTGTCTTAAATACATGTTTATACCCACCGACATGTCGGTGGGTATAAACAGAGACTTTTTCCCCAAAACCGGTGTCCCGGTTAGAATCCAACTTGCATCAGTATCGGAATATGTACGACGACGATGGCATAATTTTGAAAATTTTGGCGTCACGTGTATTTTCGGTATTACTATGTAATTCCTATCTGTAGATAGGAATTTTATAGATAGGAATCTATAGACAGAAATTCCTATCTATAGATAGGAATTCCATAGTAATACAGAAAATACACGTGACGCCAAAATTTTCAAAATGATGCCATCGTCGTCGTACATATGCCGATACTGATGCAAGTTGGATTCTAACCGGGATACCGGTTTTGGGGAATCCATGAAAAATCCTGATCGGGATTTGATCGGACATAGGGTATCCCGGTCAAAATTTCTGCACGGGAGATATTAAAATCTGCGGGAAGACTTCGTTATTTTGTTGACGAATGGAGAAAGATTGCCGAAAATTTCATCGTGCGTTGCGTGAGCGGGTATAAAATTGAGAATATGCGTCCGGTTATTCAAAAAACATTGCCTCGAGGCGTAGCATTGAAGAATCAGGTCGAAAACCGGGACTTTGAGCGCGCGATAGGAAAATTACTAAATCTCGGTGTTATTCAAGTTTGTTGTCCGGTGGAAGGGCAATTCTTGTCAAGCTATTTCTTGGTGCCAAAACTTAGATGGGTCTCATCGATTTATATTAAATTTAAAGCGTTCAAATGAGTTTTTACAAACTGAGCATTTTAAGATGGAAGATTGGAGAACCGCGGTAAAAATTGTCTCGCGGAATGATTTTATGGCAAAAGTCGATCTAGAAAACGCTTATTATTCGGTCCCGATAGACCAAGAGAGCCGTAAACTGTTACGATTTAATTTTAAGGGGCAGTTATATGAATTTACCTGCTTGCCGAACGGTCTGTCTACAGCGCCGTGCATCTTTACGAAGATTTTGAAGCCTGTAGTGAGCCGGCTAAGGGCGAAAGGATTCGTATCGGTTATATATTTAGACGATTTGCTATGTATAGGTGAGGATTACGAGAGTTGCTCACGGAACGTAGCGGCGTCAATCGAGTTGTTAGAATTATTGGGATTTATAGTAAATAAGCAAAAAAGTATTTTGGAACCAACGCAAGTGTGGTCGTTCTTGGGATTTAACATCAACTCGGTCGATATGTTGTTGGAACTCCCCAGTGATAAGAGGGAGAGTGCGAGAACTTTAGTACAAATTTTCTCACGAAAAACTGTTTGTAAAATTCGAGAATTCGCCCGATTCTTGGGAACTCTTGTAGCATATAGCCCGGCATTAGAGTACAGCTGCGCATACTTAAAAGCTTTCCAGAGAGAAATCTTTCAGGTGCTTTTCAAAAATGGACAAGATTATGAGCCAACGATGCATATACCAATCTCTCTGCGCGAAGATTTTGATTGGTGGAAAGAAAAGCTACAATCGGCAAAGAAATCGATAACAAGTCCGGAATACGTTCGCGAGATTTTTTCTGATGCGTCGTTAACCGGTTGGGGGGCGCATTGTAATGGCGAGGGGGCTCGCGGTTTTTGGAAAGAAAGCGAAAAGACCGCGCATATTAATTATCTCGAGCTCACGGCGGCGTTCATAGCTTTGCGGTATTTCTGTTCCGACTTGCATGAAGTTCATATTTTATTACGTGTGGATAACACAACCGCGATTTCGTATATAAATCGTATGGGCGGGGTTCAATACCCGGATTTGGTTAGCCGTGCTAAAGAACTATGGAAATGGTGCGATGCTCGACAGATTCGAGTGTTCGCATCATATATCAAGTCGAAAAATAACGAGGACGCGTTTTTGCGTTTGAAGAAATTACTCGTGAATGGGGTATGCCGGCAATATACCTTTTCGCGACAAGAGCTAATGCAAAATGCGAGGCCTTTTGTGCTTGGCATAGCGACCCCGAGACTATAGCGATTGACGCGTTTACCATAACTTGGAAGAATAAGTTTTTCTACGCGTTTCCGCCTTTTGCGATCATTCCAAAAGTATTACAAAAAGTAATTGCAGAAGGAGCCTTCGGGATTCTTATAGTACCCGATTGGCCGAACCAACCGTGGTATCCTATATTCTTTTCACGCCTATGCGAAAAGCATAGGCGTTCAAAATATTTCAAGCCGTCTCAGAATTTATTGTTGTCTCCATGCAGGTCGCTTCGTCATCCGCTATCGAGAAGCTTGCGTTTAATTGCCGGCAAGTTATCCGGAACGCTCTCACGAGAAAAGGCGTACCGGAATCGACAATAGATATATTTGTGGCTTCGTTGGCGGATTCTTCAATAAAACAGTACGCGAGTCCGCTAAGAGCCTGGTGGGAGTATTGTTCAAACGCACAGATTGACCCCCATGGAGCGAATGAGAATGACTTATTAGCATTCTTAACAAAGAAATTCAAAGATGGAGCGTCCTATGAGACCCTCAATTCAGCAAGATCGGCTGTGTCACTAATCTCGGTCAAAGATATCACCACAAGTGGCGGGCTCGCGCGGTTTTTCAAGGGCATTTTTCGGCTACGCCCAACAAAACCCAAATATGAAGACTTGGAATCCAGATGTAGTCCTGCGCAACCTCGCGAGTCATTGTGCGATCGAAGATTCAGATCTGCAAAAACTATCTGATAAGCTGGTTACGTTAATGGCGCTCGCGACAGCGCATCGAATTCAGACGTTCTCTTTGATAAAGTTAAATAATATTAAGCGATCAAGGGACGGATTCGAAATTAAGATAACAGAGTTAGTCAAGACATCCCGTCCAGGGCAATTCCAGCCTTTGTTATTGATAAGATACTTTAAAGATAAGCCCGAGATATGCGTGGCATCATTTTTGGAGGGTTATTTAGTCTTAACAGCTCCGCTGAGAAAAGACTGTGATAATTTATTCTTAACGTCAAGGAAACCGTTTAAAGCGGCGACTGCACAATCCATAAGTCGATGGATAAGAGCAATGTTAAAACTCAGTGGAGTAGGCGACGAATACGCGCCGCATAGCACAAGGCATGCGGCAACGTCGGCAGCATTGGCTAAAGGCATAGACCTAAGTATAATTAAGTCGACGGCAGGGTGGTCTAAAGATTCGCAAGTGTTTGCAAAATTTTATAATCGACCAATTGAGTCGGTCAGGAGCAATTTCGCGGCGGCTGTGTTTGATTAAAAAAAGGCTTTATTGGAATTTTAAAGAATGTTCTGTTTGATTGAATAATAACAATAATGATAAGTGTTGTTTATCACCTCTAAACATCTACCTATGTAATCTCGAGAACGAGACGAGGATATAATTAATCGATTAAACGAAATTACCTGTTGTGAAGTTCTATCGTAATTATATCTGATGTCTCGTTCGAGAGATTACGCTCCCACCTGTGTAAAAATAAATTTATTTTTCTTTCCCAACCCTTTGTAAATAATCTATAAACATTATGAAGGAAGGAGCGGAGGGCTGTCCCGGTTCCCCGTTCCGTCTTTGCTTTTTGACTCTGAATGTTCGTGGAGTTTATCATGAAGTAGGCGATACTACCTATGTAATCTCTCGAACGAGACATCAGATATAATTACGATAGAACTTCACAACAGGTAAGTTCGTTTAATCGATTAATTTCAAGTAAGCTTCAAACATACCCATTTTTTGAGTCTAAAAAATTTTTGGTAGACGTAAATCGAGACTTTATTTGTCTTTTCAAACAAATAATGCTTTCCAGTCAAATTAATTTGGCAATAAATATTGTAATATTAAATTGGCAATGAATATTTTTCCGTTACCTGTATATAGCATCTCTTGTTCAAAGATAATATCGAAACGTCCAACTGCATTGTTTCTGACGTGTAGAATTGTGATAGCAATATTAATACTCTCGACTGGCTGGGTACCACATGTCTTTTAATCTTAATTATGTATATTCACGTGGTCCCTTCTAAACAGCATTGCGGTAGAGTTTAAGATTCTCTGCAAGGTATCGATAGTTTATTGACAAAAGATCGATCGTTTCGTTTATTCATTGCTTTCTACGAAGGCTGTTTGTCAAAGTAGCCACGGAGCCACTTTCACGATGAATAAATTCGACATTTAACATCCAGCAAACCATTTACGATCGTTTGCGCATCAATGATAAACAAGGTGGCGAGTCCCTCCGCATAAATAACTCGTAGAGTGGCACTCGGACTGCTTTTTCACCCTTCTCTATGTTTTCTCGCTCAAAAATAACGCGGGGCCTTTAAGCAGCTTACCTACAGAAAGATCTACATATTCAAGGCATAATTCATACTATTGAAACGCTCGATCGGCAATATTTTTTTTCTTCAAGAAACATACTTGTTTTCCCGCGTGTTTAAAAAAAAATAATATTAAAGTGAAAACGGTTATCATTTTTTCCATCGGATCTAAAATTCCCTGTTTTCACTTTATTACTTTGTACGGAGCTTCATAAAAAATGTATATTGCCAAAAGTGACCGGATCGAGAAGAACACACAACGATTCGCCCATAGTCTACGAGCCTATATAAGTCCGATAATTGACTTTATTTAAAAAAATCTGGTACTTAGCGGAGGTGTCTTTATCTCGCTTACGAGAAATATTCTTGTTTTGAATAGTAATTTGTCGACAACACTCGAGGGAATCCCGCAACAACCGGACATAGTAAAGTGACACACGCGCGCGTGAAACGAAAAGAGAAGGGACCGTAGAAGTTCTTAACGGGGTATCCCTCTCTGGAAGCTAAATTTGAAGAGTCAGAATGATGATTTTCTTTCGTAACTCATTGGTTGGAATGAGTTAATTTTTTCCCAGCACGTTGTACACATGTTTGTGGTTACAATGTAATTTTTTCGGACGAAAATCTTTCAAAGCGTTCGTGATGCTGCAGTTGGCGTTGCAGCCCTCCAGCGGCGAGGCCCGAAATGGCAGGATTTTTAACAGGCTCAAATGTCATCTCAAACGAAAAGGGGGCATCCATTAATTACGTGAGGTAATTTTGGCGATTTTTTGACCCCCCCTCTCCCCCTGGTGAGATGTCGTGAGATTTAGCTCGACCCCCTCCCCCCTCCCCTAATCTCACGTGAGATTTTTCAAAATGCATACGTTCACGGAAAATAAATTATAGTCGAAGTAACTGCGGTTGTAGTACCATTTACTCCACCATGTAAAGTAGAAGGGAGACTCTCTCTACGTGATAAAAATTACGTGATTACTAAAATTACTAAAACTACTAAAATTACGTGATATTTGCCGAAGCCCCCCTCTCCCCCACGTGAGATTGGGTGAGATTTCGCTCGACCCCCTCCCTCCCCTAAACGCCTCACGTAATTAATGGACGCCCCCAAACAAGCATTTTTTTCTTTAAATATATCCAATTGGCTATGGGTTCACGATCTACTTTTCGAAATTTCGAAAAAGACGAAAAATGGCAGCTTCTCCAAACAAAACCTCATTTTTCTCTTGAAAAACAGCATGCTGAAGTCATTGTTATTAACAAATGGTTCATCCAATTAAAAAATGCGTTCGTTACCCGAAATTGACTAGTCTTTGAACGCTAACCGTGCAAATCCAAGTCAATAGTGTAAAAGTTACTCAAGATATCAATCCCGCCGTGTCAGGATATGTAGTTTCGAGATAATAGCGTTCAAACTCGACGGGTCGCGGTAAACCCAATGCACACTGTTCCACTAAAATAGATGTAACTTCATCAATTTTTAGAATTTTAGGGTCCGGTTGATCTTGAAATATTCTTGAAAGTTCACTCTATAACAATATGCAAAAAACGATTTTTTGAAGTTTCCAGAGAGTTTCCCTTAACCCTTTCAATAGGGCGTTAAGTTTCCCTTAACCCTTTCAATAGGGCGAAAAAGTCAGTTCAGTGCGCCTCATTACCGGGAACAGTTATTTTTCCTTCCAATGATTATTACGATGAAATAACTTTTCTGTCTGAAACTTGCTCAATAACGGTGCGAATTCCTCACCTCTGAAATGCGCCTATGTTTTTCAGTAACTGGGACATGTGTTGTCCCAACCGTAGTTTAAAAAAATGTCCCGTCTGGGACCCCATATGTCCCGTCAGGTGTGAAAGGGTTAAGGGCATACGAAGGGACAATGAAAATGAAAAAGAAAGTTAAATCTCCATTTGTTACAACATAGATGACGCATCGTAAAGTTTGCATCGTTCGAAAGCAACGATTTTTTTTAACTTCTCAAATTTCCTATAGTAGACCTGAGCTACGAAAAGCACGAAAACATTTTTGAGAATCCTTATATAGCAATCTACAACCTAAATTTGAAAATATGATTTTGTGTAATAATTAAAATGAGTAATGAAAAAGAACTTACGTTGCATTCCAGCAATGCAAACTTCGACACCATCAATATAGTCTTTCGTATTTTGTTCTCAGTCGAAGTGTGCACGACTTTTTGCACTATTATTTTTACATCTCACATTATTGTTGCGGAAAATTCTGCAATGTTCATCCGTGCTAAATACGAAAAGTTTTTTAAAAAGTCCATCGTTGTAATCCCCTATATATGGTGTTGAAGTTTGCATTGTTCGAACGCAATTCATTCAGGTTTTCTAGCGCCTTTATTTTGCTTATTATCCAAAATCTTTTGTCCGACGATTTAGGTTGCAGACCTTTAATGAAGATCCTCAAAAACCTTTTAATGAATCTTTGTAGCTCGAAAGGGTGAAAACAATTTGTGAAATTCAGGGATTAAGCCATCGTACCGGGTATAAAATTATGTGCGAATTAAAAAAAAAAATTCGTAAGAAAACGTGATTCCCTCATAAAATTAATTACCCATCTATTTAGTATGAATATCAAGCTGTTAGAATTTTTTTCTTTTTTTCGAAGTACAAAATGGCTGACTACTGATATTTTCTTTTGTTATCTTTTTTTAGGCGCTCCGCGGCGTGACATTTACCATTCACATTTTTTTACCTAGAACAAAAAACAAAAATTCTCGTCAATTTAAATACGTGCGGAATTTAAAAAATATTGTTTTATTCAAAAGTTGTAGGTATTTTAACTTAAGAAATGAATTTTCAGTGAAAAATTTCGTTATAACTGCTCATAAACTGCTCATAAAATGAAAAGTTTTCGATTAATCAGAAACTCCGTCCGAACTTTTCTGCGAAATGCAATTAAGAACATAAATTTTTAATTTGAAGTAAATCGAGTGAAAATTGTTGAAGTTATTTGTCACGCCAATTGGAAAAAAGCTGTTTCGAGAAGTTTCGAGTAGTCGGTTATTTTGTACATCGAAAAAAATATATATATTTTCCAACAGTTTGATATTCATACTAAATAGATGTGTAATTAATTTTATGAGAGAATTACTTTTTCATACGAAAAAAATTTATTCAATTCGCACATGATTTTATACCCGTTACTGTGGTCTAACCCCTTAAAGAAAATGTATTTTCCTTGCACACCAACGATGCAAATTTCAACACTATTCCTATTTGCTGAATGCAGTTACGTTTGGTTTCACATACTCTGGTCGCGAATTCTGGCGATGAAAGTAGAATTCGTCTTTTTCTCGTGGCACCCGAGCGAGACTTCATGGTTCGGTTCGCAGTACCGCGCAGACTCGGTCTTTAGCTTCAGAGTCCTCTCAAGGAGTTACCAAAGTCAGTGTTTGTTGAGGTAGTCTCACGCAGTGATTTCGTGAGCGCGAATTCTCTCAAAGCTCCCTACGTCCCTCCTTCGACATCCCTCGCCTCATTTATAACGACGTTGGCAACCTCGAGCATAATTTCCTCTTCCATTTTCCTTATCTTCGTCGGGCAATCTCACTTCCTCGGCTATGTCGGCACGTAAAAAAACCATATTCGAAGCAGCACTGGAACTGACTTGCTATCCATTCACGAATGATTCGTGAAAATTAAAAACACCCATTTTGACAAAAAATACTTTTCATACTGACGTTAGTAACATATTTTTAATTTACTCCCTTAATAGCGTGCTAATTGTTTTTATTATTCAATAGCAGACATTTTTATCGGAGAACAATAAATGTGGAGATTTTGTGCACTGGCTTTTTAGTAATATAACACCGGAGCTTTTTCGATAGCACCGCGCCCGCGGTACTTTTTTATATTCGCAGTCTGCTGGGTTGTCAACACAGCTGTTGGTGATGTAATATAATCGCTTAGAGAAGAATACCCCTTTGATCGATACGATAGGAAGCATGGTATAAGGTCATTTAGGCAAGTAACATTCAAATGGTACATTCCTACGCAAAGGGTTGGCGTATAACGAGATTGAGTGGTACATACGATCACTCACCCTCCTTACCCATCGATCCCCATGGATAGTCATGGAAGTTCGATTATTCCAGGCATGTGCATATCCTGTACCGTGCTGCACCACCTCGATAACGAACCTGTGGAATTTCCTACCCCGCGCATCGCGCGAATTTTTTACTTTGGCGCATAACTTCCAGTTATGCGAGCAGATCATTGCGCGCATAAAATTCCACGTAAATTCGTTCGTCTTCGTGTTTTTCTTTTAATCGGCATAATGAAAGAAGAATACAAATTTCTTTTGTAAGATATATTTTGAGGAACTTTATTTAGGTCGATCTGACTGTTGTTAAGAATGAATAAACGAATATAGCACTTGCGTTTATTGCATGTATGGGGGGTGTCTCGCTGAACGCAATTTTCTCCTGACGAAATTGACATTCCAGATCGTTTGTCTCGAATTTGGCTTTTCCGTATCCTCGCACAAATCGTTAACGTAAAACGGGGTTACTTTGAACAGGTTTTGTAAGTTTTTTGTAGGTAACTTTTTTTTAACATTGTAAATTCCACCTTTTTTGCTCCAATAGAACAATGTGTTTTTGGCTATCAAATGTATAAGAAACTCAAGTCCCACTACCCCGCCCACAATTATATATACATTTTTTAAGTGTCAATGTAACCTTGAGTGTGGGGTTTCTTCAACAAGGCATTGGCAACTCATGTCAAAGATTAAGGGGTACTTTGACATCATTTTCATTAAAAAAATTATAATATTTGATGCATTATACATGAATTAAATGAAAAACAACGATTTTTTACAATCAAATTGTCATCTTTATTAAGGGAGGATACCACTGTGACAGGCCGAAAAAGTCATTTTTACCCATTTTTTTTTGTCTACTGGATTATTTATTTGGGATTCCGAAAAAAAAGGTATTTTGTTAAGCATACTTTGAATTTTTTTGGTGTGCATTTTTATTTTTAAAAATGTACTCTAAAATAAAAAAATGCTCTTCTCGAAAACATGTTTTTTTAAATCGGCATACAGTAGAACTTGAACAACTTACGTCCAAGCGACTTTAAATTTTAACTGTAGCTTCTTAGATTGCTTTGACAGTCAAGTACGAGCGCTTTTTTCCATGAATTTAAAATTGTGAAAAATATATCACTTTTGATATGAAAATTATAGTCGAAAAAACGAACTTGTTTTCAAACTCGTCTCTGTTTTCTAAAATTATTTTTAAATCTATTCTTTTGACAAATCAATTTTTTTACACGATTTGATTTTGACGTTTTATACACTTTTTTACACACAGTTTGAGTGCTGTTGCTCTGTAAAACTTTATGTGCCTCACCCTGTGTACCTAATAAAACCTAAAAGTTATTTTGACCTGGTATTTTATTCCTTACGTTAAAAAAATTCCAAAGAAAACGGTCGAAAATGGGCAGGTACAATGCTGTCCTCCCTTTAGGAAACATTTTACATAAAAATATCAAGTACCTAGGGGACTATTATAGGCACTTAATCAGTCTTATAGCTATCATTGAGATCAGAATCAACTTGAGCAACATTATAATAAACTTGAACAACAAATTATTGTGCAATTTTATTCCCCACACCCGCGACCCGCCACAGAAGGTCACGCGGGCTTGCTGCGCACACATTTAAACCGGATTTTGGCGCTTTATAAAGGGATAACACCACTCTAGCTGCAAAAAATGAGGCCTACCTTTGATAATTTATTTTCGGAGCATGAAAAAAGGAATAGGATTTCCTTTAAGAGAGTTTATTCAACACATATTAGAGTATTAGAAAGAAAAAAAAATATATATATATATATGTATATATTTATTTTAACTTGCTGTACAGGGTTCTTCCCCCTTGATACATAGCCCCATATTGCAGTTTATATCCCCACCTTGCGGCCGCAGCCGACTTCGCCCTCTGTATCGCATTCACCATGACATTTCTTCCATGGGTATAGGGAAACTGCGAAAAACCTACGCCAATACAACCGGTCCCGAGTTCGCTTCCCAGTCTCGGAGCTAGTCGCGTTTCATCGAGAAATAACTCACAGGCTACACACTCACATGACACACACACACGTACCGGTTTGTGTGCGCGACATCCGCGTAGAACTGGAGCTACGTCACGCCCGTGTTTTTATTTCTCTCCGAAACTACGAGACGGTTATTCGAACCCGCGACCTCCCGATGTGCTGATTTCAGAGGCAAGTACGCTAACCACTAGACCAGCACATCGGTTTTCACAAAATTTTTATAATTTTCATACAAAATGGCGGCGACAGAGCCCATTTTGAAAAGCGTATTTTTTACAAATAGCTTCACGGGAGGACGGTTTTCTCGTAAAGTATAAGACCTGGAACAAAAATTTAACAAAATTGTAATCTATATATTATTAGCTATAGGACTGCGTAGGGATTTTTAAAATCAAATTTTGAAAAAATGACGCACTTCGAAAGAAATAAATCGATTTTTGCCCAAATAATAAAGCAGTTAATACTTTATAAAAAAAGTTCACATTTAATGAAAAAAACGACCACGTACTCCCATAGAGAATGTAATTGTGAAGCTACTGTTCAAATCTTAAATCGATCCATGCAAAGGTGTCGAGTAATCCGTCCTCCGAGTTTGAAAAAAGTGGTTTCGAGAAAAACGCGTTAAAAGTTGTACGAGCCCTTAAATCCTCAACATTTTTGTTTACCTTTAATCTGCGATGCCTGCACCATAAGGGATGACACCATCCTAGAGTGGTGTTATCCCTTAAAGGAGGCCCCAAAAACTCAAAATTACCCCTGATGTCAAAGTAACCGTGTTTTAGGATACGTGATTTCGAATATATCTCGTGAAATTCCCATGACGCGCATCGGCAACGTGCGAATGGAGCATTTGGCCTATCACCTTTATCAGAGTTTGTTTCAAGAAACAAGGAGCAACGTCGAAGCTGGTGTACATCGTCTGGACGTCAAACTCGACTTATCCGATCGTTGTGACGTGCCATGCATCAAACTAACCGCGAATGTCTCACACTTCATCAACAAGGAAAAACGTAATGCGCAGTGGCGTTTATCGTTCACTCCACACTTCAAAATATTTACGTCGGCATTCAATTTTTTTAAACGTCGCTCTTCTTAAACGGGGTTTCCTCGCTTCTGAGGCTTTCGTAATGCATCACGAAACCCTTATAACTTCGTCGTGTTCTTCCTTCCACCTGTCACAGACTCACAATTCCTACAGCTGTCAAACTGTGTGCATGGAATTATGCAAATAGATGCTTCAGATAGGAATTGCAATTAAGATATAAAACGAACTCGAAATGATATATAAACAATTTGTTTCAAACAAGTTTTTATTTAATGTTACTCTAGTTATTATGATACTGGTTTATTTTCCTTGAAGATAATTGGCTTTCGGCCGGATCGATAACTTGACAATGGTTGGACTGTAAAATCAATATATTTTAAAAAATACATGTAAAAAACCAGCTTTTATTTAATGCACTAAAAAGTAGAAATTTTTTTTTTACCAAGTCGCCTATCCGTGACTACAAACAAAAGCTTGTGGCGCTCAACTTTTTATATGTTTAATAAATTCGATCACTTCAGTTTCAGTGACTGTATTTAATTTGGCACAATAGTAATTAGAGTAATTATTATCACACGTTTTTACTCAGTTTCAGGATTTCTATTTAAGAAATGTAAGGTTGTTTTACAGTAAATTAAGTACCGATGATATGTTGATGGATTTATGTAAATTAAAGATCATATGTCTAAATTTTGAGCGTACCAAGCTTTTTTTTATAGTCACATATAGGTGACTTGGTAAAAACAATTATCTTGTATTTCTAGGACACTAAATAAAAGATCGATAACATGTTTTTACATATATATTATTTTCTACTTTTTAGTCTTTAATTGATTTCACTAGAGCTCTGAAATTGTTGCAAAGAGGGATTAATCCTTCCAAACAAACCGGTGTTATTATTGGTTGATTGTCAGGCAAAATCCTGGAGAACTGTGATAGGTGGCATCTATCATAGATGTTGGCTCACCACCTATTGGACCTTACCTTTTAACCTATTTCACCTATTGGACCCTTTTAATGATTGTGCGATCCGAGAGCATTTAGAGCCAATTCATATGTTCTCATGCACTTTCCATGTATTGTCACCTCTTGGATGCATGTTTGCAAAATTGCAGAGCTCTAAGTGGTCGGGAAGTGGGTGAAATATCGATTTTCTGTTTTGCATCTAGAAAGTCATATTATTTTTTTTATTTTTATTTTTTGAATCACGCGTTGTCACCTCTTAGATGCATGTTAGTAAAATTTCAGAGCTCTAAGTAGTCGAGAAGTAGATGAAATATCGATTTTCCGTTTTTCATCTCACAGAAAGTCAAGTTATTTTTTTAAAATAAATCCATTAATACTTTTTTTTGTTAAGTTTAATCATGCATTGTCACCTCTTAGATGCATATTTGTAAAATTTCAGAGCTCTAAGTAGTCGGGAAGTGGGTGAAATATAGACTTTCCGTTTTGCATCTCACACCAAGTCAAGTTTAATAAAAACTTGTAGAAAATCGGTTTGTCTCCTATATGCAAAATGGGGGCGATTTTTTTCGCTCACCTCATCGGGTGCAGGTTTTCTAAAATGAACTTGGAATTCCATTCATTATTTTTTTAAGCCTCATTTTCTAAACTGCAAGTCTTCAACTGTCGAATTTTTAACGTTGATTCAAAAAGTCTGAAAAATGTAGGTACTGGTATTTGATTAGAACTTTCTGTAACAAATATTTGACTTATGTTACATAAACATGTTACAGAAACTCGGGAGATATGGACAACCGCGTTAACACTCAGTTGACTCCATGGAAACTGTATGAAAGGCGCGCTCGAATAATGATCCTGCACGTTGTTTGGAGCCTCATTAATAAAAATAACAAATATTAAACAAAGTGGCAAGGTTGTAAGGGTACATGCATAATTTTCAAACATAATAGATGAACCGTATGAAAAATATTAAAATAAGCTGCTCAGTCGGTATCACAATGGATCTATTGGGAGTACAAATAAGTCTCCGCTGTTTGACCAAAGATGGCCCCACCAGGAGGTTATGGTTGACATTGTCACATGTAAAACGTCATATCGTAGGGTTGGATGTCTTGCAAGAGCGTGACCTTGAAATATTAGCGATTTTGTATGAACATTGCATAATTTTTTTCGTGCGAAAATGCCGAGTTTTGAGCCGAATAAGCGTCATTTGCGGGAACTTTTGAGTTCTTTAATTTGAATAAATCTGCAGCTGAGGCGCATCGATTGCTTGTAGAAGCATATAGTGAGGCTGCTTTAAGTGAAAGGAATTATCGTGAGTGGTTTCAAAAGTTTAGGAACGGTGAGTTTGACGTCGAAGGCAAAGGACGTAGCGGAAGGCCGAAACAAAGACGCGGAATTGGAAGCATTATTGGAGAGAGATTCGTGCCAAACGCAAGAGTTTCCGCAAATGACGCTTATTCGGTTCAAAACTCGACATTTACGCAAGAAATAAATTATGCGATGCTGATACAAAATCGCTAATATTTCAAGGTTATGGTCTAGCCAGATGTCCAACCTTGCGATACGACGTTTTACATCTGACTATTTCAACCATAACCTCCTGGTGGGGCCATCTTTCGTCAAACGGCGGAGACTTATTTGTACTCCCAATATTTCGCCAACAATCCGCCAGGTGGCTTCAAGCGAAGCGCTTCGCGTAACCAAGGCACCATCGAACAACAATAAGATTTCGACCCGTTGTATCTTTGTTGTACGCTTATGATTTTGTGATACTTGTGAAATAATAAGTATCAGTACCACCTCATACTATCTATTTTACTCGGGTATATTCCCAAAAGCCTCTTTTCAGGACTGGATCATTTCTCTGTCCAATCCCGGTTATTTCCCGATCTTGACTTTCCTGATAATTTCCCAATCGTTTCTCGGCCAATTTCTGATCAGTCCCTGAAAAAGGGAACGGCGGATCGGGGCCTGGCCGAGGAGCTGCTACATGGCGAACCTGATCCACACTGGAAGGCCTGGCCATGGCCAGATATTATCCAGGAAAGACCGATACCGAGCAGTACTCTTTCCCTACTCAAATTTACACACGGTATGGAGTTCCGTAGTCAAATACTCCGTGAACCTTTGGTGTTTGAACGAGAGTAAGTATAAACGCAGCAGACAAAACCGCAGAAGACAAAACTTCGCACTTATCCATCGACCAACACCGCGAAGTTGGTATATTTCTCCTCACCCTCGTATCACGTATACACTGATAAGAAAGAGAGGGGGCGGGGGGAATGTCTCGTTGTTCTCAAACATTTTTGGCTGCTGAACTGAACCGCACGTGATGAATCTTCGTCGCACTTTTTTGCAACATATTTTCGGCATTAAATAATCGTGGAATTAATTTTTTTCTGTGATTCCGACACAGTTGATATTGAAGATGAGATAACGCAACATGAACGTGATTTCCTTGATATTTTGTGGAAACGGTGCCATGCAAGCGCGATATAAATCAACGGCCAGGCCCCCCTTTTTGTCACGTACATTCTGCATTTTCTCGGCTCTCCGTGGTCCCTTATCCCTTCGCTTCTTTATGACATAGCATGTCCGGAATGGCAAGCGAAAAAGCAATAGTGAACAGGTCAAGATTTTAAAGCCACATACATAAAACTTGTTACTTGGCTCGTGCGTGTATCGTTTTGCGAGTCGTAAATTACATGCCCGAGCAATTTCTACTCCAACTGTTATTGCTCGCTGGCAGACTATTCCGCGGACGAAAACATGGAGTTTTCACATTTGCGCGGTTCGAGAAAGTCCTAAAATTTGGCAATCCTACAATTTTTCACCCGAACCCGGTTCGAGAAAGTCCTAAAATTTGGTAATGCTACAATTTTTCACCCGAAGCCTATCAAAATCCAAGTACTACAGTCGTGCTGTCGCTGAAAAACCCCGTAATTGGAAACAATTAGAAGAAGGCCAGTTTTTTGACAGGTGATGCTGTAGGTGCCGCGGGTGCTAAATGCAAGTTTGTCTAACAATCGGGTGCTGGGTTTTTTAGGAGAAGAAGGGGGTGGATTGATGCTGAACTACAACCCCTACGAGGTCGGCGCCGTAAGACAAAATGTCCAGAAAAATCTGGACTTTAGTTTTATCCACAGCGCCGAAGTCGTGGTAGTCCATTTTGGGGGTGGAAAATTGGGGTGCAACTTTGAAAAATGAGTTTTAACTCAATAACTTTTTAGGATAAATTTGTACACTTTTTGTTCAAATGGGAACGTTGCAGCCTTTGAAAAGACGCGTTGATCGAGTATTTAATTATCACTCTCCAATAACATCTTCACCCTCAAAAAATGGAGGAAATATTTTAAAAAATTGTTTATTAAATAACTCAAAAACAATCGATATTCCGGGTATGGTTTAAATGTAAGAAATGTAAAGAATAATTTTCTCTATATTTTCGTTTTCATGAACCACCCTTGAATTTTGCTTTTTCCAACCCCTCTCGGGGGTTGAAAATAAAAAAAGAAATTCTGGGAAAACTACTCACCGCACGAATTCCCCGCCGTGAACCATTTGTAGCTTGAACTCTTAGCTACACTTTCGTCCACAGCGCCAAACTCGTATCTCTTCATTTTCGGTTAATAGTTCTTCCAGAACCTCATTTTGAATGTTCAACCTCCGAGAGTGGTTGGAGAAAGAAAAATTCAAGGGTGCGTCCATAGAAACGAAAATATAGAAAAAAAACATTCTCTACATTTCGTACATTTAAACCATCCCCGGAAAATCGATTATTTTTGAGTTATTCAATAAACAATTTTTTTAAAATATTTCAACATTTTTTTTCCGAGCGAAGATATCATCGGAGAGAGCTGATCAAATACTCGATCGAAGTGTCTTTTCAAGGGCTACAACTTTCTCATTTGAGCCAAAGAAGTATGCATTTTTTGTAAAGAGTTATCGAATTAAAACTGGTTTTGAAAATTTCACCCCACTTTTTCACCCCCAAAATGAACTTACACGACTTCGGCGCTGTGGACAAAACTAAAACGCGGATTTTTCTGAACATTTTGTCTCCCGGCGCTGACCTCGTAGGGGTTGCACTTTGGCATTAATCCACCCCCATCCCCCTTCAACCCCTAAAAAACCCTGGACTCCGATTTTTATGCAAGCTAGGATTTAGCACCCGCGGCACCTACAAAATCACCTGTCAAAAAACTAGCCTTCTCCTAATTTCTTCCGATTCCAATATACAGCACGACTGTACTAAAGTGCGAAATCGATTCAGTTTTTATCATTGGTTTCTTTGCGTTATTGAATTTGGTTTGTATATGAAATGTAAAAAATACGCATTTCGGCTTCAAAAAATAACACTGCTAATCATAAAAACCTTTGATGGGGCAACAAAAATATTTTCAAGCCGTGTCGACGAATATTTTTGTATATAAAAATCTGAAATTGCTCTTCTCGGTGTGGATATCTCTCATTGTTTTGGAAAAAAATAATACCCATTACGCGAATGATTAAAATGAAACGCAAAAACTCTAATTGAACTTTTCTGCAAAGTGAGTTATTATGTTTTAGACATATAACGATTCGTTGTAATTGCTGGGACATTTTACAGGAATCGCGATCATATGGATGTTCATTATAATAGTTGCAACATTTTACGGGAGTTACAATGTCGTGGTGATTCGTTATAAAGGTCGTAAAATTTTACAGTCGTAACGAGATTCCACCCGTTTAAAGCACGATCACACATTTCGTACAACAATTAAAGTACATTTTCTGACGAAACGACTCTATTTGTTTATCTGGTGTCCAGTTTTGTAAATGGGGAAAAATACGACACGAACCGTATTACCGTTATTATTACAATCTGAGTAGGTGCATGTGCCACGGTTATTACATTAGACCGGTGTTTACGACCGCGGTGAAGAGAGAGATTACATCGCTCGAGGCGGGGATAATTTAATGTCCGTTGCGTTTTTGCATCACTGCATAATTGTTATTGAGGACCTCTCATGTCGACACGCATCTGTGGGAAGTGAGGGAGCGGAACGAACAAGAGACGTGCCACGCGTTAAAAAAATTAAGGGTCAAGCTATGTTGGAAATTTAACTAATATTTTAATTAGGAATTTCGGCTATTATAATGGCTGTTAAAGGGCCCATGAATTGGACCTTCAGCTTATTAAACGGCTAATAAACAAGCGACGTTTTTCATGCACTTCTGACATCACAGCACGAACTAAACATGAAATGATTATTTTTATCTGTCATGTTCGAAGGATTTTTTATTTATTTCACTCGTTTTTCATCCATGGTTCACACAAGAAATGTCATGTAAATAAGTATCGACTTCATTCATTCACATTTCTCGATTGTCATTTTCATCTTCATATATTTTTTTTTTAATCAACATTCTATTATTTTTTTCCTATTCTTGTTTTTCTATCAAAATGTACTATCTTCCTTTCATTAATATTTCTTTATCGATATTCTATTTTTTTCCTATTCTGTTTTCTCTTTTAAAACGTACTACCTTCTTTTTATTTAAATTTCATACATAGTTTAAGGGATAACACCACTCTAGCGGTAGACAATAAAGCCTAACTTTGGCAGTTTATTTTGAGAGTATGAAAAAAGGAATAGGATTTCTTTTGAGCGGGTTTACTAAACATATATTAAAGTGTTAAAAAAAATTATTCTAAATTTCATACAAAATGGAGGCGACAGAGCCTATCTTGAAAAACGTGTTTTTTACAAACAGCCTCGGGGTTTTCTCGTAAAGTATAAGACCTGGAACAAAAACCAAAAAAAATATCATCTATATATTATTAGCTATGGGACTACGGAGGGATTTTATAATGAAATTTTGAAAAATGGCGCATTTTGAAATAAATAAATCGATTTTTCGTCCGAAAATAAGCAGTCAATTGTTAATAAAAAAAGTTTACATTCAATAAAAAAACGGCTAAGTAGTCCCATAGAGAATGTGATTGTGAAGCTACTATCAACATTTTCAATCGATCCATGCAAATGTGTTCAAGTAATCCGTCCTCCCGGTTTAAATAAATCGGTTTCGAGAAAAACGCGTTTAAAGTTGTATGAGGCGCCTGAAAGAAGTCCGAGGCGCTGCGGCAAAATCGATAATTGGACGTTAAAAAGAATTCGCTACAGGACCGATTGCATATTATTTTTATGACCCCAAAGTATTTTTTAAGGCGTTACCCCCACTTATAGCGCAAAAAAGGCCTTTTTCATGAATTTTTTTAAAGAAAACTCAAAACTTTTTTAATCGATCAATATACCATTTTAAAGAACACATCTTGAAGAACTTTCATTAATTTTTTTATTAAAAAATATTACATTGTTTAGTGGCAAATGGCCGTCAATGAAATAATGTTTTTATATACACGGTTTGCGGTGACCAACATTGCGGCGAAGTGGATCATCTGAAAAAAAAATGCGGATGGATTTAGTCAAATATAAGTATAAACTAGTCTTTAATCGAAGGATTTTAAAAAATATTCATTTTTCACAAAATGGCGGACAGTCAAAGTTAATGGTTCGATTTTAACGAAAAAAAACGGCCGTTTTTTGGCTATAAAACGGCCATTTTTTTCGAAAAAAAAATCGAACGATTAAAGACTACATTTTTATGTATTAAATAAGCCTGCAAAATTTCAAGAAGATCGGTTCATTAGTATTCGAGTAATCTTGGTCACCGACTTCAGAAATGCCATTTTGAGAAAAACGCATTTAAAGTTTCAATTTCCGGTCGTTTACACAACGGATTCTTCTCTTTCAACGCTCATATCTCAGTCAATTTTGTTCGTATCGACTTTAAAGTTTCAGGACATATTCTCAGATACTTATACTTCAAAAAAATGCAATAAAAAAAATCGATTTTGTCAAAATCGCAAGTGGGGGTAACCCCTTAAGCCAAAAAAATCCTCAATACAAAGATTGTGTAATCCTTCAGTGTATATTTACATGATAACTATGATTTGAGCAGCGACTTTATCGATCGATTGGTATTTACATGAAAAGGTATTCATGAGTTTCTAGTTGAATCGTCTCATATATGGCTCACAGAGAGATTGGATTTTTGGCCTTTTTCCATCTCTCGCATCGCCGAATTATCCTCTCGGCTTGTGCGCCATCTCGTTGGTGCGTTTCGTGCTATAGTAATGATGAATGTTTATCAAGCCACCCTCTTGCCTTACACTCTCTTCTTCATATCTGTCGTAGGTGTTTGCTGCGTTTCAAAAGCTTCGGGACAATTGTCGAACCGGTGAAAGCGAGAATGCTCAGGATAGAGATGCGTTCACGCTTCGCGCATTTCCCGCATTCGATTTTTATCCTTCATGTACGTGTCTTTACATTTCCCGAGTTACCCATCGAATATACCCTGCTGCAAACACGGAATAAAAATCCTTTTCCTCCTTATACGATTTTGGCTTCTGTAACAGTGAGTACCCATTTGGCAGGCTAGCATTGGCAATTTTCTCAGGACATTCGTACATACTATGAGAATTTAAGGATTGAAAATGAATTTACGAAATGACACAAAGTCACAACCTTACAAGATGTCTATTGTTCCAATTGAAATCCAATTGAATGAAATTCGATCTCCCTACTTTCTGATAGGGATCCAATGGGAAATCACATTGGATCCCTACACTAAAACGTCACGCTTGTACATTGGATTCTCAGGGGGATTCCCCATTGGAGTGTACGAATCGAATTTAAATCCTAATGGATTTCCACATTATCGAACAGAATCCCGTTTCTGCATAGATCCCATCGCATTCTGTACGTTGATTTTTCTAAACAATATACACTACGAGCGAAAAGTTTCCGGACAAAAATTCAAAAGAATTTCGGAACGATTGTTTATGCCATTTCGCCGATAGTTGACATAAATGAATTTAATAAGCGGCATTTTGAAGGGGAGGTATTGGCCTTTATTTCGTTTTTTTTAATTGGACCATTTTTTTACGACTAGTACTATTTTTCGAAAACGACCATTTTTCGCCTTTTTGTTCCTTCTCTGATCCCATTTACAAACAAACATCTTTGAATGCATTTCTTTGACCGGAATCATAAAGAGGGAAGCTCAAGCTTTAATTTTTTTTTTTTTTAAAGCTTCGAACGATTTTTTTTTCTACAGAGATTTTGATTTTTTTTTAAAAAGTAGACAATTTGAAAAATTACGCGTAACGCGATAACGACAAGGATTCAAGGAAAACCTCAAGATAGTAAGACGTTGAATAGGTTTTCGTTGAGTTCACAAGAATTTTCTCAGATTTTTTTTTTGAATTTTTTTGTTCACCTATTTTCGGTAATAAATCAGACGATTTAATTACCGTAACTTGAGAACTAAGGGATTTGTAGCAGAATTTCAAGAAAGGAACATTTTTTAGTGAGCGTGCAGGTTATGTGTCGACACGCCGAGTTTTTTTCGTGATTTTGCACATATTTCTTATTCGAACGTGGTAAGAATTGTAAAACAGAGGTTATCGGTAAACTGTGCAGAATCCAATTGAATCCCAATGAGGACTCCCTATGTGCGGTGTTCACAAAAATCCCTATAGAGATGATGGTGCATCTTGGGACTCCCTAACAAATTTGTGCACGGGATCACGGGAGGATATTTTTTTAACCCATTAACGCCCAAGAATCGCGATTTTTTCCATCAATTTCAAGCCAGATTTTTGTTATATAAAAAAAATCATAAAAAATAAAGAGATACATTCCCTATTATTTTCGGGGGTGCTCTTTCAGAATCTGGGGTCAAAATTGGGTTTTGTCCATTAGGAAAAAAAATATGGCGGCTTTTAAACAAAAAAAACAGGAAAAATCGATGACATTTTTTTTTCAAATTTTTTTTTCACCTCGTAGCCGTTGAAAAGTCCGGTTTTTTTTCAACCATGGGTGCATAGAATAGTGACGATTGAACAATTAATTTTTCAATTTCGTCGTTGTCAACATTTTCACCCCCAAAATGGCGCTTTTCACCCCCTGGGTGACACGAAAAATTTCACGCTCGGTGTCCCAAATGAAAAGTAGTTGGATTTGGACGAAAATGAGTACTCAGAGGTTTTTGAGGTCGCTGATTACGATTCTGTTCTCAAAATTCCGAAATTCAAAATGGCCGATCCAATATGGCGGACACAAATGCAAAAGTTCATTTGAATTGGATAAAACGTGGCACTCGGGGGTTTTCGAGGTCGCTGATTATGATTCTGCTCTCAAAATTCTGAAATTAAAAATGGCGGATCCAATATGGCGGACACAAATGCAAAAGTTCATTTGGATTGGATAAAACATGGCACTCGGGGGTTTTCGAGGTCGCTGATTATGATTCTGCTCTCAAAATTCCGAAATTAAAAATGGCGGATCCAATATGGCGGACACAAATGCAAAAGTTCATTTGAATTGGATAAAACGTGGCACTCGAGGGTTTTCGAGGTCGCTGATTATGATTCTGCTCTCAAAATTCCGAAATTAAAAATGGCGGATCCAATATGGCCGACGCAAATGCGAAAGTTCATTTTAATTGGATAAAACGTGGCACTCAGGGGTTTTCGAGGTCGCTGATTATGATTCTGCTCTCAAAATTCCGAAATTCAAAATGGCGGATCCAATATGGCGGACACAAATGCAAAAGTTCATTTGAATTGGATAAAACGTGGCACTCGGGGGTTTTCGAGGTCGCTGATTATGATTCTGCTCTCAAAATTCCGAAATTCAAAATGGCGGATACAATGTGGCGGACACAAATGCAAAAGTTCATTTGAATTGGATAAAACGTGGCACTCGGGGGTTTTCGAGGTCGCTGATTATGATTCTACTCCCAAAGTTCCAAAATTAAAAATGGCGGATCCAATATGGCGGACAAAAATGCAAAAGTTCATTTGTATCGGATGGAATGTGGCACTCGGGGGTTTTCGAGGTCGCCGATTATGATTCTGCTCTCAAAATTCCGAAATTAAAAATGGCGGATCCAATATGGCGGACACCAATGCAAAAGTTCATTTGAATTGGATAAAACGTGGCACTCGAGGGTTTTCTAGGTCGCTTATTATATTTCTGCTCTCAAAATTCGAAAGCCTTTGGGTATTTAAATACTTGGTATTTTCAGGTATTTGAATACCCAAAGGCTTTCAAATTTTGAGAGCAGAATCATAATCAGCGACCTCGAAAACCCCCGAGTGCCACGTTTTATCCAATTCAAATGAACTTTTGCATTTATGTCCGCCATATTAGATCCGCCATTTTTAATTTCGGAATTTTGAGAGCAGAATCATAATCAGCGACCTCGCAAATCCCCGAGTGCCACATTCCATCCGATACAAATGAACTTTTGCATTTTTGTCCGCCATATTGGATCCGCCATTTTGAATTTCGGAATTTTGAGAGCAGAATCATAATCAGCGACCTCGAAAACCCCCGAGTGCCACGTTTTATCAAATTCAAATGAACTTTTGCATTTGTGTCCGCCATATTGGATCCGCCATTTTGAATTTCGGAATTTTGAGAGCAGAATCATAATCAGCGACCTCGAAAACCCCTGAGTGCCACGTTTTATCCAATTCAAATGAACTTTTGCATTTGCGTCGGCCATATTGGATCCGCCATTTTTTATTTCGGAATTTTGAGAGCAGAATCATAATCAGCGACCTCGTAAACCCCCGAGTGCCACGTTTTATCCAATTTAAATGAACTTTTGCATTTGTGTCCGCCACATTGCATCCGCCATTTTGAATTTCGGAATTTTGAGAGCAGAATCATAATCAGCGACCTCGAAAACCCCTGAGTGCCACGTTTTATCCAATTCAAATGAACTTTTGCATTTGTGTCCGCCATATTGGATCCGCCATTTTTAATTTCGGAATTTTGAGAGCAGAATCATAATCAGCGACCTCGAAAACCCCCGAGTGCCATGTTTTATCCAATCCAAATAAACTTTTGCATTTGTGTCCGCCATATTGGATCCGCCATTTTTAATTTCGGAATTTTGAGAGCAGAATCATAATCAGCGACCTCGAAAACCCCCGAGTGCCACGTTTTATCCAATTCAAATGAACTTTTGCAATTGTGTCCGCCATATTGGATCGGCCATTTTGAATTTCGGAATTTTGAGAACAGAATCGTAATCAGCGACCTCAAAAACCTCTGAGTAGTCATTTTCGTCCAAATCCAACTACTTTTCATTTGGGACACCGAGCGTGAAATTTTTCGTGTCACTCAGGGGGTGAAAAGCGCCATTTTGGGGGTGAAAATGTTGACAACGACGAAATTGAAAAATTAATTATTCAATCGTCACTATTCTATGCACCCATGGTTGAAAAAAAACCGGACTTTTCAAAGGCTTCGAGGTGAAAAAAAATTTAGAAAAAAAAGTGTCATCGATTTTTCCTGTTTTTTTTTGTTTAAAAGCCGCCATATTTTTTTTCCTAATGGACAAAACCCGATTTTGACCCCAGATTCTGAAAGAGCACCCTCGAAAATACTAGGGAACGTATCTCTTCATTTTTTTATATTTTTTTTATATAATAAACATCTGGCTTGAAAATGAAGGAAAAAATCGCGATTCTTGGGCGTTAATGGGTTAAGGAGATCCGACAAATACCGCTTGAGAATTTCAAATATAAATTTCTCAAACTTTCGTCAATAGGAAAATAGCACCGAATCGACTAAGATTCCAATATACGTAGACTCTCCAACAGATTTGGGGACTCTCCAACAAATTGCTGCACGGGTCATTGATCAACCGTGATGGTACTTTATGATGGTGTTGAAGTTTGCATCGTTGGAACGCAACGAAAGTTCCGTTTTACATTTTACTTTTCATATTTTTATTATCATAGGCGATATTTTTTTGATAGATTTCTAATGTAAATCGCTACATAAATATCTTAAAAAACGGTTGAAGAACGTTTGTAGGCAAAATCTGCAAAAAGAAATTAAATTCGTTGCAGTCCAACGATGCAAACGTCAGCATCGTGCTACACAAGGATATCGCTTTAAGATCGTTGCTAAGAATTCGCATTAATAACTTTCGTGATTTTTATCACATTGACAGAAAATGAATCGATCGAGTTCGAGTGTAATGTCAAAATGATTGCATTTCCGATTCGTCGTGTCAATGTTTTTCTGTATAAATCATGCCACGATCTTTACCAATCTCCTTCCAATTACTTTTTTCCAATCTTGGCCCCCAACCATGTTTTTCATTTATGTCAATCTTCGTTTGATTCTTCACTACTCGAAAGCTGATTCGATGAACAGCTGAATAAAAGTTGAAATAATTTTCATTCACAATAGATCTTGCCTTCAGTTCTTTCTAGTTTGTCTTTTTTCCATTTACCAATATTCGTTGCCTGCAAATTTTTCCCAAAATGGGAGATTACACTGAGAGAAATGTAAGGTAACTTCAACCATATTTTAACCATATTTTATATTACCCTGGGGGAACAACAATATTTTATAGTCATGGTTATTGCCTAAAATATAGTACTGCTTATGATATTTTAGCAGTTGTGTTACCTATGCTCATATGTTAACCGCAACCAATAATCTTACAAGCATACGTTGATTGTTCAATGCTATATAATATAGTAGGTTTTCATAAAATGGATATTTCCTTCACTATCAAAAAATAATGATTTTTACCATATTGAATGGTATGTCTACTAAATGTATATAATATTTCATAAATTTAAACATTCTCACTTGAGAGTACCACCTGTATGATTGTTTATCATAATTTGTCGTTCCCTGACCTCCTGAAATGATTTCTATCGAAGAAAATATATCGCCTGAACATGGAATAAGGCGACATACCGGGTGCTTATGTTATTTTGATCGTAGATTCGGCATAACAGATAAAAGTTATTACAGCTGCAATTCCGAATAGCTGTTACCTCCGATATAGGTGGGATTTTGCACAGATCTTTTTTTTTGATGATATATATCACTTCTTAAATGATTTTTGGCGCAACGCAATAGTTTTCGAAATATCGAAATTTAAACTGATAAATTAATGCGCTAATATATCTATATCGATCACAGCGTACGATCGCTGTCTCTACTTCATTGACACGTTCCACAAATGATTTACGTCTTCACGACAAGATTACCATAATTTTGTTCGTATAGTCACTTTTCGTAAGATCTTGTAACAATTTATGCTCAACAAGTGTTAATGTCAACCATATAAATAGTACAAGCTTGTACTGAGAAAAATGTCCACAGTATTTATAAAAAACGCCTGTGGTAAAAGCGGGCATAGTCAAATTCCCTATAGTTTATTGACACCGCAATCATAATGTAATTAACACAACTATAAGCGTCTATCTAATCATGCCGTGTTGGTAGTGTGTTTGATTATCTAGTATCCCCGAACTAACTATTAACTACTGTGAAAGGCTTCACAATATCGATATAGTTAATTCAGTTAATATTTTTACAATAGTTAGGAGTTATTTCGGGGATAATAGATAGTCGAGCACGCCACCAAAGTTGCATGTTTAGTTGCTAGTTGAAGATTCGGCTTCAGTCCGGCCAATAGAGGTTTCCCAAGGTCAGCGATGGAAATAAATGATGCTTTCTTACGTTTCGACCCTTTAGTTCGGGTCCTCTTCAGAAATTATATTATTCTCTACAAATGTTGATACACAAATTGTAAAGATTGCAATGCCACATACATCGGCCAAACCAAAAAATACCTTGAAACCAGAATAAAAGAACATAAAAATAGCCTAAAACATACTACCACAATACACACAGCCTTAGCACAACATGCAATAGAACAAAAACATGACTTTTAATTCGACAATGTAAACATTTCAAACAATGAAAATTGGCTAAAAAACTAATCCTAGAAATGATCCAAATTAAGGTAGTACTAGCGGATTGACTAGTCGACAGAAAATCTATAAATTATTGAATCTGAAAAAAGCAAAATATAATGTATTTGGGTTTAGTAATAAACATGATACAGAAAATAATTATTTGAGAAGTGCATGTAATAACTGTATGTATTATAGTTTGGTAAGTGAAGTAAAATCGCAATCAGATTTGACTTGAGTTGTCACAGGCCGCCATTTCATAATTCTGGCAATATCCGTGGCAACGCTGTATTCAGGTGCTTTCGATACATGTCAAGCATGTGTTTGTTTACCGTATGTGTAATCGTGTGTTGTAGTGTATGTGTAATGCGGTAAGCGAACGCAAAAATGAGTCGATTGAATCGATGATATCTGCTCGAAATGTCCCGTAACCTATATTTATTATGGAGCATACGTGACCGCGACAATTTTCGTGTTATTCGTCGCTTTTCGCATAGCTCTGATCTGACCGGCAAATATTGTTATTTCCGTTCCAAAGTTCGATCCGCACGGATTCCCTATATGGTGCGGGTTAAATGCGTTGATTTCGTGAATTAATTTCTATTGTATTTAGCCGGTAAGGCCTGCAGAGTTTTCGCGGATGTCATTTTTTATGTTTCTACTACAGCATAAAAAAAAATCAACTTTTTTTCTAATGAGGAGGTTCGCGCACGTACTACCTTAAGGCACACTCCAACGCCATAAATTTTAGAACTGACATACAAAAACTAAGCGCGATCTATAACTCTATTATATAAGTATTAAAATATTTTACAATACCTTACTTGACATAACGATTTTAAAATTATTGACACTATAATTTAATTTTAAATACTCTTAACATGACACACCAATTTTATTTCTCTTGACACGTCACTGCCTAAAGGATCTTTCTCCCCCGATTCGCAAAATAAAGACTCTAATAAGCTTCACGAAATTAAGACACGACTCAGTTTCTCTCGAACTCTCTGTGATCACACAACTCAATATGTAACTGAGAAATGTAAATTTCGAGTTTTTGTTTATTTTGGAAGGGGAATTTTTTTTAACCCTAAACTCAATAGGTAATCATCACAGTTATTTGATACTTTATTAAAATTTCTTTTAAATCAATCACGTACATTAAATTTTCACAAATAAAACACAAAACTTTCTTATAATTAGTAATCCCTTACAGATGATAAAAATCGCTAAAAAACGATAAATTCTTCCATCTATTGAGTATACTCCAGCAAAATAGTATTTACTTCCATACATACTGTCTTTTGAAATAACCTTCCAAATATAAGCAAAAGCTAGAAACATCAACAACATCGAGGTTAGTCATTTCGCATATTTCATTTCTTTATAACTCCATTGTACAATAAACCACACTCTCACACATTACTCATTCCAAATACCGATGAATAAGAAGAATTAACGCAATACAAGAACTTAATCATATCAAACCAATATAGTTATAACCAAAACAGAATTAACATAACAGTTATACAAAACGACACAACAATTTTATAACACAATCATAACATAAAACATTCGTGTATTTAATTTCTTCAACCTTGATTTGTAAAATTTGTGTATCAAAATTTATAGAGAAAAATATAATTTCTGACGAGGACCCGAACCAAAGGGTCGAAACGTAAGAAAGCATCATTTATTTCCATCGCTGACCTTGGAAAACCTCTATTGGCCGGACTGAAGCTGAATCTTCAACTAGCAACTTGTCATCAACACGGCCGTACACATCTTTGACTCACGTTGCATGTTTAGATATACTTTTCGCTTATAGTTGTGTTAACCATATTATGATAACGGTGCCAATAAACTATACGGGATTTTACTATCCCCTCTTTTACCGTGGGCGTCTTTTATAAATACCATGCACTTCGTTCTTAGTGCAGCATTAGTATTTGCGCGCTGATTTTGTGATATAGCTGAATTAACCATATCGATATTGTAAAGCCTTTTACAATAGTGTATAGTAATTTCGGAGATACTAGATAGTCAATCACCCCACTAAAGTTGCATGTTTACGTTTACTTTTCGCTTATAGTTGTGTTAACCATATTATGATTGCGGTACCCAGGTAGGAAATCAAAAGGCTGATGATGGAAACAAGCTTGTGCGAGCCTTGTTTCACCGAGCCTGAGTGAGACAGACCTGGGTCAGGTTTCATTCCATCGTTTGGAGCAGTCTCGAACCAAGACTGGCTGCTTAGCCTAAACTCAGGGTTATTTCAAGCTTTATTCAGCCGGTGAATTTTAAGGCTAAGAAATCAAGGCTGGATGCAGACTTGTTTTAGGTTGTGATAAAATAAAATAAGTTTAAAATAATATTTTTTCTGTACTTCTATGAGAAAAAAAATTAGCAATAAATTTGTCGGGTGCGGAGGCACGAAAAACGAAAGCGAAGGAGGCAGCTCAGAACATTTAAACATATGCTCTTATCGATATTTATGAGGTACACAAAAAAGTTTTTTTCTCGTCACACACCGATTTTGTATATACTCACTCTCTGGAGTTTGCGTACACTCTGTGTATTACGTGTCCCATAAACAACAAATAAAATAAAGTATTGTTTTTAAAAATATTTTTTACATATATCTTATAACAAATAATATAATAAATAATAAATATACATAATAAATAAATGAATTCTTTACAAATTTATTAAATTTACCCCAATGTAGAATATAGAAAACTAAAAACAGGCCTCATATAGCCTCGAGAAGCGTTTGGGATAAGCCTGGTCATAAATGCTCGTCAAGGCTTCATTAAGGCTCGTTTTGAGCCTTGTTGTTTCATCGTTTCAGGCTTAGTACAGGCTTTTCTACCAGCCTTTGGTCAAGCCTGTGTGCAAGAGCCTGAAACCGCGTTATCATTCAGAGGTTCAGCTAGACCTGAAATCAGGCTGGTGCTCAGCCTGAATTAAAAAATGTGAGCCTTGTTTCAGAGCTTGGCGAGCCCTTTTTTCATCGTCAATTCCTACCTGGGTAACAATAAACTATAGAGAATTCGACTATACTCTTTTTTACCATGCGCGTTTTTTGTATTAAATACTGTACACTTTTCTCTCAGTGTATGTAGCTCAGAGGAATAATCGTGAGCGATATAAAAATTGTACCGGCTTTATTGACCTGCTATCGTCGATAATTCAGATTCCGTGGTTAATGGTTCGTCGTTGTCCCAGCAGAGTACGCGACTGTCCACGGGTGAGGTTGAAATGGCTTTCTATATTTCCAAATGTTGGCAAAGTGCTTAACTCTCACTTCGATTGAATTTCAGACGACAATTATCTGGCAAAAAATGATTTAAATAAATTGGTTCAAGCAAGACGATCCCTTTTTTCTCCCAAATGATCTCGATTACGTTTATCCGTGATTGGAGTCCGCGTTCGTGCGGAACAATCAATTTCTCTTACCATCGATCGGTAAATGAAAATTCTCTCGCTCCTCATGGAACTTTTACTGTCTCTGCCTTTCCCGCTCTCTCTTTCGTTCTTGCCCCTTTATCTGTTCTATCTGCTTCTCTCTCCCCTCTCTCGTTCTCTTCTTCTCTCTGTTTCAGAGGACGTTTTCGAGCGAGCCGTTGGTATGGAAGAAAATCGGGCCGCAGAAATGCCCGAGGATTTGACGAAGGTTGACTCGGTCGGTGACGATCGAGGACTATCGCCGGAAGTCTCTCAATCCGACGAGTTTATCAAACCGATCGACGACAACGGCGACGACGAAAGCGCCAACGAAAGGAAAGTAAATTCGGGGGTCTCACCGTCGGAGCCGCGCTACGTAAATATTCACGAGGACGTTTCTTTTGGGAGCACAACCGTAGATGTCGAAAAAATAGAATACGACGACGCGACGAGTACGACAGATAATCTGATGGGAAACGTTCGTTTCGGCTTGTCGGATAAAGCCGAGACGGAGGTATCGACGAACCCGGAAACAAATGCTTCGACCGTTCAAACGATGGATAAAAAAGTTGCGCGATATGCCGCAAGGGCGGACACAACGACATTTTTATGCCCCGCTAACAGGAGAGTCCCAATTGGGAGGACCATCGGAAAGGTAATTTCTTCCCGGAAGCAGCGCATGTGGGACAACTTTCCCGGCATTTTCGGCAGCGCCTGCCGAATGAGCGGTGAGTTTTTGAACAATTTACCCACGTGTTTGTGTACGTCGGTATCCGATATCGTCTCGAGATACCACAACTACGTTGGACGAGCATACACTACTAAATGTATCATTTTACGACTGCAAACGGCTGCAGTCTTTTTACTCTTCGTCTTTTTTGTTCCTCGTCAAGCTGGTAATACAGGTACACGGAGATTATACGCCGTATCGAGGTATTTCAGTATTTACATATCCATCAAAAGTCCTTGTGAACGAGGGAAAAATACGAATGACCGGTATCAGTAAAAAAATTATTCGATTGTCCTTTTTCTAAAAGGATCTTTGACCTTTGCGCTTCATTGTTGTTCAGTCCTGCGTAGCGTCTGTTCATTGGTAGATGCATCGGGATATTCATACGTTTATCCCGAATAGCGAATAGATCAACGAGGATCGATCGATTGATCGAAATATATCTTTTTTTCCTGAATATTTATTTGTATTTTTTTTATGTTATATTATTTATTTTGTAAAAAATCTTTTATTTCTATGAAAATCAATTTTGATAATACACTTTGTACTCCTTATTCAAATTAAGGGGTCTTCTCACTTTGAACGCTAAAAAAGGCTATTTTCGTGATTTTTCAAATAGGTTTATATTATAGATATTGATATAAAAGTTGTTACACTCAATAAATACACTTTCGAAATACATTTAAAAAAATGTATGTATTTATGTAACCCAAACAAACTTTAAACGCGTTTTTTCTCGAAACAACGTTTTTCGACGGCTTGTTGATAAAATGTTCGAAACTACCGAATCGATCCTTATCATATTTTAACCGTATATTCTTTACAACTATAGCTATAGTGCATATCAAGGATTTTTAAAAGTTTCGATATTCACTTTTTTTTTGCCAAAAACGTTAAAAAAACGTTTTTTCGAAAAATGTCCGCCATTTTGTTAGCTTTGCATATATAAAAAATCGTATGATATGTACTATAGCCATTGACATACTGAATCTAAAACCGTTTGATTTTTTGGTTTCGGATGATCCATCTCCGAGATTTGATGAACAGCGCAGACCTACCATTTTTTATGACATTTTCGTCTATAAATAGTGACGTAAATAAATATTTTAAAAAAATGTATTTTGAAAGTGTATTTATTAAGTGTAACAACTTTTATATCAAAATCTATAATGTAATCCTATCAAAAAAATTCACGAAAATAGCCTTTTTTACGGTCTAAAGTGAGAAGACCCCTTAATTTGGTCATTTAGGAACGCTATTTTAAATATAAATCTTAAGTAACAATGACGAAAAATTAAAAAAAAAACGTTTAAACTTAGAACTCGTCTCGTGCGCACTCTTAGGGTGCTGTGTTGCAAAGAGTACGCAGTAGGAACCTTTCATAGAAGCTCAGAGTGCGCAGGAGAGCGGAGTGGTGGTAAGTGAATAGTGGTAAGCACTTTTTGTGTGCGAAACGACGACATCACTTCTAAATGAAAACAACATTTGTATCACAAATTTCAAGTATAATAACATCCGTTGGGTGTAAATCCATCGCAAACCTACAAAGCGTGTTTAAAATTGTTAACAAATAAGATCGAACACATCGAAAATCTATTATTAGACATAAAATTCGAAATAAATACCTTAACGAAGCGAGCTGTTGTCCAGCACCTTGACATGACACATGCCACTGACAGGTTAGGTGGTGTTGCCAATACTCGAAAAAATAAAACAATTACAAGCACTGCGTACTCTTTGGTCGCGCGCATTCTTTGGTGGCTCTATCCTACTTTTTTACCTGGGTGCGATATCCCGTCAAAGCGAACTCAAAAGAAAAACTGGCAATTACGAATTATTGAAAGAATTTCAAGTATTATTGGAAATTATCAATGATATTATGATTAACAATTAAGATTGGAAAAAAATTGGAGGCGCGTATAATTTCGAAGATATATCAATATTACGCAGTTAGAATAGTTATCAATAAGGGTAACAATTTGAAGAAGAGCCTAGCAAATTGATTATCGCAAGTCCGGTGTTTTTGAGTTCCGCTCGCAATTCGATAAAATTTCTGCCAATTTGTCGGGTGCCAGTTCAAACGTATCATAGCTTGGGATCTGTTTTACAATCAGATTCAGGAGAGATCGATATGGCTCTAGTACGATGGGGGAACGTGTGATAGTAGTGATATCATCTACCCATATACATACAGGGTGTCCCATAAAAAAGCATTTGAATAAATCGCAAAGATGAGGTCGCAGAAAGAAGTGTTTTGCTATGATAGTTTTATGGATTTGAGAGGAACCTCCGATTGTAGTACAAATATTTTTTTCACCAACACATACGAGATATCACGGTAACTTTCCATTTTTGGATAAGGTTCCGACCCCCCGCCCCCCTCCACCAATTGAGCTCAAATTTTGCACAAACCTTCCTTTTAATATTTTGAGACAACCCCTAAAGGGATTTTTGGCGACTCGCAATAGTTTTCGGGATATTGAATTTTTAAGTTATTTATTTTAACGCGCGCCGACTATATCTATACAGGGTGTCCCTCTTATCTCGGCCATCCGAAATAACTCGGTAATTATCGACGTCACAAAAAAATGTTCCAGACAAAAGTTGTACGGTGTGAAGGCCATCAAATGCGACTAATTTTTTTTATTTCGGTGGAGGAGCTGACACATAGTGAAGGTCACCTCCACTTTTTCAAATGGAATGGTACATTGCTTTTAAATCCGATTGTGGAGCACCTCAAGCCGCATAAAAACATTAGTGGGTCAAAGTCGTCCAAGGTCATTGAAGGTCAGTATCGATTGTACAAATCTAAATACTATATCTCGGATCACTGCCAAATATTTGGTAGTGATCCGAGATATTTAGATTTGTATTTAATTTTAATAGGTGACCTTGAATGACCTTGAACGACTTTGACCCCCTAATGTTTTTTATGCGTCTTGAGGTGCTTGAGGGCCACAAGATCGTTGAAAAAAATGTACCATTCCATTTTTCAAAGTGGAGGTGACCTTCGCTGTTCGTCAGCGCCTCCACCGAAATAAAAAAAATTATTCCCATTTGATGGCTTTCTTCGCACTGTACAACTTGTGTCTGGAACATTTTTTCATGTCGTCGATAATTACCGAGTTATTGCGGGATTACCCCGCAGTATGGGTTACTCCGTTTCGTCGAAACGAATAGACCCAAACATACCCAAACGCAAAAACGATTGCGCTTCGACAAAAATCCCTTTAGGGGTTGTCTTAAAATATTAAAAGGGGGTGGGGGCGATTCCGCAACCTTACCCTAATTTTTGAAATCAAAAGGCATGACTTGTATTTTTTTTAAAGGAACAGCTGATTTTGAAATAAATCCAAGAGGGAAAAAATTCTTTAGCTTAAAAATCAAGAAAGTCATGACAGTTCGAAGTCTTTGGGAATATCCTACGTTACACACATTGCATTGGCGAAATTCGAATGGTGCCTTCCACTCTGTGTCGAGCGATATCATCAGTTTTGGCTGAGTAGTAGTTTAGGGTTTTTTTTAATAGCGCATGTACACGAAAAAAAAACCAAACCCTTTCTCAAACCGAAAAGGTCCCCCTGTATATGGAAGGAGGAAAAAAAACAGTGGATCGGTCAACTCGTGTAAGCCTTTTCTCGTCGTCATACATAAAAGCGTAGTAGAATAAAATCATGAGGTTAATGCACTACGGACTAAATAGCTTTCGTAGTTCGATTACTGCGCAGTTCTCGGGCACGACGAAGGACAAAACAAAACAAACGGAAAGCGGTAATACGTTACATATGTGTGTGTGTGTGTGTGTGTGTGTGTGTGTGTGTGTGTGTGTGTGTGTGCGTGCGTGCGTGCGTGTGTGCGTGCGTGCGTGCGTGCGTGCGTGCGTGCGTGCGTGCGTGCGTGCGTGCGTGCGTGCGTGCGTGCGTGCGTGCGTGCGTGCGTGCGTGCGTGCGTGCGTGCGTGCGTGCGTGTGTGTGTGCGTGCGTGCGTGCGTGCGTGCGTGCGTGCGTGCGTGCGTGTGTGTGTGTGTGTGTGTGTGTGTGTGTGTGTGTGTGTGTGTGTGTGTGTGTGTGTGTGTGTGTGTGTGTGTGTGTGTGTGTGTGTGTGTGTGTGTGTGTGTGTGTGTGTGTGTGTGGATGTGCGTGTGTATTCGTGTACAAGTCTACATATAGACGTAAACCTAGCATATGTATATAGATAGACGAACTCGGCAGCAAAGTCGCAGAAGTCGATGTGAATGACCCACCGTTTCTTGTCTTTTTGCCCAAATGCCTTTCTGGCCCATGGTATTCTCAAGGCACTCGAAAACATTGCCGATTCATGAGCAATTCAATCTGCCGGCCGCAGAGCCCTTCCTCATTTCGAAAATGACTCGAGACCAAAAAGAAAAAAAGAATTTTTCTTTCCCTTTGGCACCCAGAACTTGCGAGATTTGAAATGGAAGGCGGTGAAAGAAGTCTAATAATTCAGTGACATTCACGCTTTTAAGTAGAAGTCAATCAATCGCAAGAACCTGGCGGGCGACAGGTTCAGGGCAGTCGAGAACAAGCAAGATCAAAGTCCGAAGAAAAATGAACATAAACATGGTTTGAAGAAATCTTGATTGGTAGCTGTACGCTAACGATTAGTGTAGGAAACGAAAACTCGATGTAAGTGGCTTTATTTGGTGTTAGAGTACGAATCATAAGAATAAGACAAATAGTGAGATAAAAATCGAGGGGTGAGAATTGTGTAAGTTGGAATTTGTTTTCAGTTGCTTGCCTTACACAATCTGAGTTGAGAAGAGGCTGGAGATTATTATCATGCAAGTCGGTACGTTGAATTCCAGTTACAGTCCTTGCATGAAAGAGATGTAGCTTGACGCAGCTGCAATTGCGACAATTGAGCGTTAAAACATCAAATGAAAATCTAGATTGCAGATGAAAGTAACATGGCAGGCGTTATTTGAATGTTTGAGATTATCTGAGTAGCTCTGATCGATGAGCATCAAATTGCATCAGCCTTTATCGATGTGACAGTGATAGAAAATCTGTCAGTTTACTTTGAAAGATCGTTGAGTATAAATTCGAGTTAAGAAAATGAGGATTCACGCGTGAGATGTCCACACTAAGAATGAAAATCAATGATCCAATATCATTGGTGTTATTGAATGAAATGTCGTTGATTCAAACGTAAAATTGTTAGTGTAAATAATTGGATTTATTCGTCCAAACGAAACGCTATTGACTTTAATAACATGACAAAATTAAAGTTTTTTTTTCAAAAGATATATTGTTAGCCAAGAACAATATATTATTGAAACTATCTAAAAAATTATCGCGAACAAATTATATAGTTTTGAATGCATTTTCTGCATCGAACAAAAAAAAACGATTCAATTCATAACATGAATATTGTTGATTCGAGTACGCAACAAAAATTGAATTTTGCTCGTTTGATTCAGATAAAATTTCTATTGAGTAAGTATGTTATTTTATTTTGTTCACCATATCCGATATTGATTTTCAATTACATTATTCGTTAAAATATTAATATTTTATTTCGATTGAAAAAATATTGAGCAAATGGCTGAATTGGTTAAAAAATTATACGAAAATAAAATTTGTTTCTTACGCAATTGTTTCTAAAAATTCAACCGAATTATGGCCGAGCGCCACCATAATTATAGGTGTGAGGAAACCAGTAATTCTCGGAGTAACCGCTAGAAGCCGCACGCGTGCTCGTTTCTCGCAAGCGTAGCGCAAACCGAAAATCTACTTAATCGCCGGACAAACTCTAACGAGTATGGCTTCTTGGCCTGTGGCTAAGATCAAAGTGTAGTATCTGTTCTTGTCAGTTAAATATCTGATATTCTCTCCATGGATATTCCATTGGGTATATGATATTCTCTGCACTATTATCGTAGATGATCATTCCAACGCTCACTTTTTACGTAAGATTTGAAACAAATTGAAAAACTTACATCTCATGGCATATTCGTTTCGTTGCAATAAAGAAATAATTAATTCTATTGATTATATTTTTGTACGAAATAAAAAATGTTGTAGCAACCGCTTAATTATTTCATCCATACATCTACGGCTTGTATATAGAATGACTTCAATAGAATATAATTTTATTCGAAGGATAATGTAGATATTCAGAGTACAGAAGAGATTTTCAAATAAAATAGTATATTATTTGAATCAATCGCATCTTCCAATATTTTATAATATTGCAACAATCTCATATATCGGTGGCATTCCACGACCAGACATTGATTTGAATGAACCAATATATTTTTTTGATTCAATAAGCTTTTCTCTCAGTGCATATTCTTCAAAAACTCTCTAAGGCAAGACAACGCCTGATGCATCACCGTAGACGCTAGTGAACGAACGAATAAATCTTTCTTTTTCTTTGCTTGGTGGAAATCGGCATGGCAACCGAAACTTTTAGGTATTTCATAACGCCGTGTCATATCGGTGTAAATCGTTGAATCCTGATAATCAGCCGTGGACTCAAGAATTTTTCTACATCGACTCATTTATTTTTGGACGAAAACAGACGATCATCAACAAAACTTATGGTTTTATTTTCAACAGAAGGTGTGATTATAAAATAAATCAGGGAAAAAGTAACAACTATAATATTAAGACACATTTTTCGTGTAACCAGGTCACAAAAACCTCCGTATATTTCCATTTAACCGCAGGATGGAATGTCGAGGGATTACTTTTGCCCCAGATGGAAGAAATGCGTCGAAATTGCTTGGAAACGTAGCACGAAACATCAATGTCTGAAGACTTGGAATGTAAGAAGCTACCGGGTATACGCAGCGACGTATAGGGTGTCTCAATATGACATGACATTTTAAATTGCGCGCCATTTTTTGTGGCGAACATAGATTACTAATGTTTGAAAATTGGCATCAGGAAGTATTGAGGTTTAGTCATGGAGAGTTACACGATTGAGCAACGCATGGAAATTGTGAAAATTCACTATAAAAATGGTGAGAATTTTGCAGAGATGGTTCGAAAAGTCCACGCGTCGTGTTATCTCGCGTCGCGGGGATGTGAATTGGTCACCGAGATCATGCGGTTTGACGCCATTGGACTTCTTTCTTTGGGGTTTTCTGAAAGGAAAAGTGTATGCCAATGATTCGCAAACCATTCCGAAACTAAAGGAAGCAATTATTTCCGCAATTATGCCAAAATGTTATTGAAGCTTTCGTCACAAGAGTGAACGTTTGCAAACAGGGACGTTCCATACATAACCTCCATCTTTGTACTTAATATCGAGATAAAAATATTCCTACTCTTTAAATAAATAATACGTTTTATTAATAAACAAAAATATCAGGTTATTTTGATACACCCTATACTTTACGGACTTTTACTGACCGATGTATAGAGCTCGATATCGGTAAACGTGTGGACGAGAGTTGAGCCGAGGTTAATTTGCTGCTTTAGCGGTTAATAGAACATACGTAGAGCTGGGTACTTCGCAGTGCTCATTGGCGGACTATTTCTTTTTCTCTCGGGAAGATCGATATGTTTTAGGCGACCGGCCAATATCGTTGCTGCCCGCTGATGTGGTTAACCCGCTCCGTCAACAGCTAGATGCACATGTTACGAGCGAAAAAAAAAAAAAAATATCAACAGAAAAGTGGATAGCTCGTAAAGCAGGAGCATAGGGCAAAGAGGGGAAGAGTGTTCGAGTAGGAAAAACCGAGTTGATAGAGGGAGACACAAAGATGAAATAAAGGGCGGTGGGGGACTCAGAGGTTGAGAAAGGATTCGAAGGAGAAGGATAGAAGGGAGAGAACCCATCTCATTAGCTTTTACGATCTTTTACCTTCGTGACACGGACACACAGCTCACTCAGTTTTTTTCTTTACTGCCTCGGTCGTATGTCTGGCGGTCTCGTGTTGTTAATCGTAAATTCATCCCTTTCCCTTCTTCACGTTGCTTCTCTTCTTTACGGTGCAGCATCCTTCGTCATATACGTTTCTATTTCTCTCGTCATGTATACCTTCTCTCTCTCTCTCTCTCTCCCCACCCTCTCTTCCTCCACTTACCGCCCTTTCCCTTTCCCTTAGTCTCCTTTATTTCCTCTATTCTTTTCCTCTCTCGCTCGTTTTCTTTCCTTCGACTTCTTGCGTCTTTCTCATTTTAAGTGTTACCTAGCCAGTGGCATAGGTCGTCAAATGTTGCCGTGGCGCATAAGGGCCGAATACGAATTTCTCCGCCATCGTTTGCAGTACGTTACGATCATCCTACGTTCGTTGTAGGCATGACGCGTAAAATATATAGGCTCAAGCTTAACCGACGAAACTCCAACGCCGATGAATCCATTGAGATGTTTGATCGTAAGAGATAGAGTCAATCTACCCTCCAGGGTAATTAACCCTCAATCCGGGAACCTAGTTCGTTTTCGTCCTGCCCAAAATCATTTTCTTCGCAGGTTGCTTAATATTTCGTGAAAAAAATTGTAAATCAGAAAAAAACCCTATTTTCCCTTGAGAAGTACGACCTAAAGATTAACCTCGAATTTTTTCAGATTTTTAAAATTGACAGTTGTTGGTTTGGTAGTGCAAAAACGACGACGACCCAGGTTCATGGGATGAAGGTGCGTCAAACACCTTCACGGATTGAGGGTTAAATAGTCGCCAATGCACCTCAAGATGTTTATTTTTTTTTCGTTCAAAAACTCACTGCTCGCCAGCGGATACGTCAACGTGAACAACTTTGTGTGTCTGTAGAGGAGCAAAATCAATGAAGTTCAGAAAATCAGAATTCAACGATAAAAGCCATGTTGGTGTAATCCTTCGTTATCAATGATAACAATAATCGTTACGATGAAACAAGAACCTGGTATCGGAAAGTGGTCAATGTAACTAGCCGTGACAAAAATCCTTTATGAAATTCCCGCGCTTTTCAACCTCCCGACCGCACTCTCTGTCTCTATTTATCCCTTTTTGGCCCTCCATCCCTCTTTAATCCTCGTATCTGACGGTAGCCTGGGTGTTGTTGAAGGCATGACAGGATCATTCTCGTTCTTCGACCACTTTGCTATTTTTTTAGACAGCTAGGCAGATGGGCTTGTGCCAATACAACGAACCAGCCACCCTCGGGCATAGAGCTTAAGGGGGGAGATATCTTCAAGCGAGAAAAAAATGGCCGATTTTCATGATTTTTTTTAAAAAGGAAAACTTTCATTATCATTTTAGAGACTTAGGGTATGTTTTATTACTACTTTTGGTTGTTACATGATATTTTTTTATTAAGGGAAGGTACCTGAGTTAACGGCGAGAAAAACAGGTAAACTTTGGGAATTTTTTCTGAAAAACTAATGTTTCGATTGCAACCGGGTTTTTTTTTATTGGAAAATATGTACATTGAGGAATGTTTGGGAATTTTTAAAAATAAATTCGTTGACTGAAAGCGATTCAAACGCCATTGTCTCGAAATATAGGTTTCAAAGTCGGTGCCGGATGTAACTCGAAAATAGCTTGTCCGATTTTGTCCAAATTTGGATACAACATTCTTCGATGGTTTTTCTCGTTCGCCACGTAGAGGTTTTTCATTTGATTGAACCATTCCTCTTTTGTGCAAAGTGTATGCAATCCTAAATCGTCGGAAATTGCGAACGAAAAACGAATGTTAAATTAAAACGGTCGCAATTCCGTCAAAAATGATAAAGAAATAAATTCATTCCTATAAAAAAAATCATGAAAGCAGAAAATGTTGTCCTCGCCTAAAGGTGTCACACCCCTTGAAAAAGACAGAGAAAGACAGTCCGAGGCGTGACGCAAATCACGCCACTTTATCTTGCATATATGAGCTTCCATTCTTCCCCGTCGATGAATAAAAAAAATCAACGAAAAAATGACGAAAATAAAAACGTCGCAATGGCCAATACTGAGAACCGTCGTGCTACGAAGTTTAGGGTCAACGTATCGGCTTGGATATGAGTCATGGGTGAGGTGGCGTGACACACCGTCCGAGGCATGGGCATGAGAGAAAATAACTGTTTTCGCATTTCGTGTTTTTCTTTTCTCAGAGACAAATGACGTTTCGAAAGAAAGTTCTTGGAATGAGAGTAAGGTCAGAGTGGGATCAGTGGCTCATTTTTTTCAGCGGTCTATAGCTGCCGAACCGTTCACACAATCTCAATGAAACCTTGACTAAACGTGAGGTGTGTTCAATGGTTCCATTTTGTTAAAAGACACTGAACGGCCTATAGATATTGAGATATTGAGATAATGACCATTTGAAAAAAATGGCATTTCATCCACTGTGTACTTGGGGGTGTACACAGTGAAACATGCCTAATTTCACAGTCAAACAAAATTTCAAGATTAAGCAAAATTTAAAGAAAATCACCCTGATCCATTGTACACTTGAAGGTAATGGAGTGCTTTTCTCTATACAATGGGGATTGTACAGTAAACTATTAAAAAATTAATTAAAAAATGACAGCATATTATGAGATCAATCACAATCATTTATTGAGTATTCATCAACAATGAGTACCTACCTAATGAGGCAGTACCAGTACCTGTCTGAATCACAACGCGAAAATATTCATATTGTGACTTACCTCTGTGTACCTCGAAAAATTGAGCCACTGTGTACCGACCATCTCTTTTTTTCTAAAGCGAGTACTGACAAGTTTCTATTTTTCTTAGGTTAACAAACGCAATGCTCAAATATCGCAATATGGCTGTATATTGCGGAAGAACAATGACTTCGAACATAACTGCGATAGGTAAAGAAGAAAAAAACGTACAAACTCAGCTGGTTTTTCAACTTTTGACACCAAAAATAATATAAAATCACCTCTCAAAACCGAATTGCGCGGGAGCGATTCACAGACAGGTTCAAACCTATTGGCATCCGAGGGCGGTTCTAATGTGAAAAGACGCACATACTACTGTGTCCAAAAAATAAGGTGACATTGTATTTATTTCGAAAATTCTTTATTTATTTTTCCAAATCAATTTCATCCCCTTCAAAGTAATCCCCTCCCGATGCAATGCACTTATGCCAACGGATTTTCCAATCTTCGAAACACTGATTGTAGTCACTTTGCGGGATGGCCTTCAGTTCCGTCTTCGCTGCGGCTTGAATCTCCTCTATCGTATCAAAACGGTGTCCCCGGAGCGATCTTTTGAGCTTGCTGAACAGCCAGAAGTCGCACGGCGCCAAAAACTCAACCCATATCGTTCCGTAACCACCGTATTTACCTGATCTGGCGCCGTACGACTTCTGGCTGTTCAGCAAGCTCAAAAGATCGCTCCGGGGACACCGTTTTGATACGATAGAGGAGATTCAAGCCGCAGCGAAGACGGAACTGAAGGCCATCCCGCAAAGTGACTACAATCAGTGTTTCGAAGATTGGAAAATCCGTTGGCATAAGTGCATTGCATCGGGAGGGGATTACTTTGAAGGGGATGAAATTGATTTGGAAAAATAAATAAAGAATTTTCGAAATCAATACAATGTCACCTTATTTTTTGGACGCAGTAGTATATACATGTCCACTTCTGAGAAACAGAAAAGGTTGAGTGTACCTACCGTTGCCACTGTTCCCACTTTGACCCTATATCGATATAGTCCAGTCAAATTACCGAAATAAATAAACACAAAATTATGTAGTTTGGAGATTATGAAGAATCGGTAGGGGGGTGTATTCGGAGCATACATTCCAATTTGAGGGGTTCTCCGGAGGTCAGCTCAAGGTCATTTCGATGAAAACGCGTTTAATTCGATATCTCGAGAACGGTTAGTGTTAGGCCAAAAATTGTAGAGACCTTTTCTCTTCTAAATTAAATTGACTAACTTTTTTATCTCAAACGTTTTTTTGTATCATCAATACTTTTCAATTTATTACTTCCGAAAGGCAAAAATTTTACTTTTTTTTCTCCCTATTTTTCATTTTTCGCCATTTTCTCCCCAACCCTTCAATTTTATGAAATTTTATCGCTTATCAAAGTTGTAGATCCTTTAATTATGAACAATTTTTTCCTATAACTTTTTTTTCTAATACCAATATCTTCGGAGTTATATATTACTTTACTGAGCGAAATCCGCGCGAATGTCGCAATATCATCGACATCAGTGGGTATTCAATACTTGAAAGAAATATTAAAGTATTCCATGATAATTTATTAGCCAACTTACCTGTATCAAAAGGTGAATCGATTAAACTATTTAAAAATTGTACTTCATTTAAATATTAAATATTGTAATCATTCAAATATCATTTAAATATTGTACTTCTTCAATTTGGGTATTTTTTATTCCATTCAATGGGATAATAATGTGAATAAGGATTACAAAAAGAAGTAAATGAATAATTGAAACTGTTTCACACATTTATTGATAAAAAATGGATCATAAAATTCGTAAAATTAAGCACCCGAGGTCGATGGAAGTGATTCGTTAATATTAAAGGCCCTGACGGTATCGGGGCATACGTCGTCCTCGTCCATTGCGTCAAAAATATTATCGTCGATAACATTGGCGATATTAGAACAATAGTTTTCTTGGCAATTAGTGAAAATTACTGAGCAAAACAGGCCGGCCTTTCTACATCCGCACGCTTTGCCGCAGTTGGTTTGGCATTTGCACGCAATCGATCTGAGTAATTCTTCCGGAGCTGGTTTCAGTGACATTGGTATCGGCTCCAATCCACGGGGGGCGCGACGCCAGCCCCACTCCTCGGGTTTCAGATAATTTTCGAGCCAGTATTGCACTTGGTAGTAACACCTCAACGAGTGAAAAAATGCGGCATCAGAGGTAGGAGGAAGGGATTCTAATTTAACCCTCCCACTGCCTGCCATTTTTTTGTATCCCTTATAACGGAGCTCGTTGAGATTCGTACAATTTGTGTCACCTGAAGCCTTGCGATACAAATTCAAAATGAATTGTTCGCCGTTTGAAGCGAGAGTCGTTTTATCTGCTTTATCTTGTAGAAAAACTTCAGTTAGAGAAACCAAATCCGGAGTATTTTTCAATGCGGTCATTGGTTTGCCGCGGATTTCGCTCGGTAAAGTAATATATAACTCCGAAGATATTGGTATTAGAAAAAAAAAGTTATAGGAAAAAGTTGTTCATAATTAAAGGATCTACAACTTTGATAAACGGCAAAATTTCATAAAATTGAACGGTTGGGGAGAAAATGGCGAAAAATGAAAAATAGGGAGAAAAAAAGTAAAATTTTCGCCTTTCGGAAGTAATAAATTGAAAAGTATTGATGATAAAAAAAAAGTTTCAGATAAAAAAGTTAGTAAATTTAATTTAGAAGAGAAAAGGTATCTACAATTTTTGGCCTAACACTAACCGTCCTCGAGATATCGAATCAAACGCGTTTTCATCGAAATGACCTTGAGCTGACCTCCGGAGAACCCCTCAAATTGGAATGTATGCTCAGAATACACCCCCCTATCGATCCTTCATAATCCCCAAACTACATAATTTTATGTTTTTTTTCCATTCTGAGCCGTAATTTGACTGGACTAATACGACAATACAGGGATGTCTCATGCGATAATCCGTCTGTGACAGCAATGCCTTCTCCACTGAGAACCTTGCGGAAGGGCGCTAATTTCTCTGCTTCTGGCTGATTCGGGTTTCACGAGTAGAACGGTCAGGCTAGAGCTTCTTGATTGCTCGTTAAGTGCGCATTCCGGTTTAAGAAGCCCTTCCTGTGGACTAGGGGGGGCCGGGATCGGTATGCGATTCTACGTTTATTGCTGCCGATGCTATTTCTCCCTTGGCCTCTCTGCACTCCCTTCGCGTCTGTCCGGTTGCGTTTCTCTTCGTCCCCTTTGCACTCCTATCCTGTTGATCTTTTTAACTTTCTCTCTCGCTCGTGCGAGCCCAGAAAACTCGTGTGCCGGTGGTCATAGTTCCAAGATTCCAGAGGCCACCCTTGAACTCCTTGAGCCTCTCCAACGTATTAATATTGCGGTCTCGGGGACTTTTTATCGCTCTTCCTCACTGCCTCTCTGTGTCTTGCCAGGAGCACAATGCCTCTTGAGTCTTTCATCATGCCGTCAGTCGTCGCGCCTCATTACCTCTCTTATCGTTTTTTCCCTTTCTACCCTTCCGCCGTCTAAAGATCGCCTGCAAAATCCAATTCGTGCCTCCGCCACTTCTACCCCACTCTCGTATTTTTTGCTACCAACCCAAATTGGACTTTCAGAAGAAAAAAAATAGAGCTTCGTTCTGGACGCCTGTGAAAATGGACCCAGGACCATTTAAGTGTTGACGGCGGTTAATTCTCCATGCTGGATTGTCCAGCACTGCAGCCGAAGACTGTTGACGATGAAATTTAAAAAAAAGATGAACATTTTATAAACAATGCAAATATAGATATATTGTGGATCTACTTTTTTACACACGATATTTATTGTCAATAAACAAACGTTTACGACTACCACTGATTCTGAGAAGAAATTGGCTTCATGAGGTGGCTTATTAAGGGAAGCTTCTGCCTTGTTGGGCTAAAAAATGTTCGATTTTTCACCAATTTTTTATGCGAAAAGTATTGAATATAGAATGTTGATATTTGGTATGTTGACTAAGCGGTCTTTGTTGAACATCAAAATATTCTTTTATGTTTGACAAAACATGGTGGTGGGAGTGGAAGGAGCCACGTAGAGCGGTGCGCGGGTTATGACATTCTTTGCTTGCGGTAGTCCTAAGTCCCGGACAGGTAATCTGAAGCAAAAAAAAATCAAACATATTTTTACTTTGTACAATATTGTGTATAAGTTGACCTAGAATCAAGAAGAAAAATTGAAAAATAAAAAAATAGTCAACGATCCGAAGGAAGTTTGTTTTTTCCCAAAAATGTTCGCAGTTCTTTGCTCACTATTTTTTTATCTTTCAATTTTTCTTCTATCCCAGCAAGGCAGAACATTCCCTTAAGGAGTTTCGGGACGATTGATAGAATATTACCATTTGATTTTATTTTATATAGTAGATCCTTTGGCATTTACTAAATGTACCCTCCGAATTTTGAATGACAGTTTTACGCATGAAAAAGTGTGAAAAAATGTTTAAAATGTTATGCAAAACCATCAAATTACTCTGTACATTATTAATATGGTCAAACGAAGCTTCAAAAAAGGCCTATTGAAACTTTTGAGTAGAACGCTATTTTTCTTTCATTTCGTAGAGAGGTCGGCCATGAGTGTAAGGCTCAGTTTCCGGGACGTTTAGAGTGTCAGAACGGCCGCCATCTTAAAATTAAGGGTAGATTAGTTTTTTTTAAATTTATTTCCGTAAACGTGCGACTGACAAACATTTTGTAGATAACTTTTTTATAGTTGATACACTTATCCATAACTGTTTGCAGTAATGTCAATAATGAAAAAGTTATAGATAAAAAAATATGAAAAATGAGGGGATAAAAAACTTTGAGGCAAGATTGATAATTTCAAAATAATCATTGAGAAACTTAACAATATAATAAAAAAAGAAAGTACTGCTCGAAATTAAATTATTAACAATTGTTGAAATACTGACGTAATCTACTTACCTTCCACTACCTGCCTTGACAGCACTGAAAAATCAATAAAAAGAAACCGAATAAAAAGATAGGTTAACCCTTAATAGTCACACTTAGCTAGAATCACGTTATAGTCATACTGGGTCCATCGGACCCAGGCGTTTTCAAATTGTTATAAATAATAAAATAATGCATTGAGCGATATGAAAAAAATAGTGAGGTATAAATTGAACCTTGTTTGATACAAGGATATTGGTAAGAAATCAAAAATTAAATTTTAAATATGCAAAGAAAAATAATACATAAAAAGGTGAAAAATGACTTATTTTACAAAAATTACTGTAACTTTTGTAATTATTGACAAAAAACAATTTTTTAATGGTTTTATAATGTGGAAACAATGTACTTTGAAATAGACATAGCGGTTTCTGTGGACTTTTCAAAAAGTATATTTATTTCATCCAACGCAGGTGAGATTTAGAAGGAAAAAATTAAACGCTTATGCATATAAAAAAATGTATGTTTTATTGGAAAAAAATGTTGTACGGCATCAAAATAATTTGTTTGGGTCCCGTGGACCCAGTGCGACTATTAAGGGTTAAATTGTTTGTAACAAAATGCTCTATGAAAAAGGTAAGAAGCATTTTCATTGTCAGATTTCAAACTAATTAATAATCTTGTCTTAAAGTTTTTTATCCCCTAATTTTTCATCTTTTTTTGTTCATAACTTTTTTATTATTTACATGTTGTTTTTATTGTCGTTACGGAATGTTCAGATTTTACACGCGTGAGCAGTTCATATCAGGCACCTAGAATTATGCAGTGTATAAATTATCAGATAGAAATTTGGCCAGAGTGTCATCTTTATAAAGCGCCGTATAAATGTTGAATACAGCATACTGGAATGTATTTTTACTTGATTTAGACTAATATCAGTAAATTGTTAAATCATTCGGGTTCGCGAAAGGAATACCTTAAGTGTCACGGACAGAGCAAAAACCATTGTCACAATATGCAACGAATTCTATTCAAATTTGATCTGGCCGTTTACGAAATCGCGTCCAAAAAAATGATATACATCGATGTTCTTTATCTGATTTTGTCAGGTGCTAATTTATTTTTTACCGCGTACTTATTTCTGAATTAACAAAAAACCGATTTCAGATTCTGCGTTATTTCGACATCGTATCTGCTACTTTTTCGACATACAGTTTACTAGTTTATTATTGTACGGCGAGTTTTCCTGGAGTGGTTGGAGAAAAAAAACTTCTGTCCCACGAAGCCAAATCGATGAGAATTAATACATTGCCTTTTTCCCCGCTGCTTGGCAGAGGGCAATGAAAAAAGTACTTGATGTCGTGCCAGCAATCGAATAGCCTCGAGTATCATTACTCTGTGAAAACAGCACTCGTGAGCCTCTTACTCTTTTCGATGCTTCTGAATACGAGCTTTCCTCCGCTCTTAACCCTTCTCTCTGTTTCGCTCCCTCATTTGTGTTCTTACCCTTTCACTGCCTTACTTGATCGTCGTTATCCCTCTACAGTCTTTCAACGAGGTTACCGTACATTATCGAAGCAATCCAACATTGACTATCACTTGTTAAGATGCACTCGAAACTTTCGGGGTCCATTTAACGTGACCACCCCAAATTTCGCCGTTGCCTTTAGAGTGACGAAAAAATGTCAGGAGGTAATTTTAGAGATTTCGAAGGGCTGATACAGTGTTGAAAAGTTCCTTTTTGTCAAGGTCATAGTTTTTGCGTTCTCAAGGTAATCAATGGTTCAAATGGGAACATGTTTTTTTTTAAATTAAGACGTTGTAGCTGATATTCAGACGAATCCGACGACCTGTACTATTATGACCTTGAATTGATTTTTCACCAAAATATTTTAGTCAAAAGTCGTTTCAAGGTAATGATATCGTATGTGTAAAACACCTATAAGCTATGACCTTGACAAACATTTATATTTGTCAAGGTCAGATTACCTCCTGACATTTCTTTCGTCATTCTAAAGGTAACGGAGATATTGTATACACTCGTATGTGTGTGTGTGTGTGTAATTATCCAATAAAGATGTATATACCAAATGTACAAAGTGTGTATATTTATTATACTCCTCATATACTTTCGCAAGAATTCTGCTATTGGAATACATGTTCTTCTAAACTTTTTTAACTAAAAGAAAAATGATTGACTTCTTCTACAAATTACGATAACATAGATCATCGAATGAACTAAATCATAGGCCACGTTAGTCCGGTTGTAGTTACTCTGTGCTGATAAGCACGTACCGAACGTCGGCGCACTTTTTGCATACTTGTGCTAATATGAGCGTCCTTCACGCGTTCCGGGGGGGGGGCACAAGCGCGGTATTTTGCACCTAGGTAGTGAGTAGGCGGATTGGCATTCCAGGATCTCAAGGGGATCTGTTTGAAGCTAAAAAAAGGAATTTTCTGGATTTTTCTTGACGAAACTATAAAGTCAATTGGAAAATCCTTTTAGCCGTTCGTTCATTATATATTGAGGTCAACAATTTTTTTTCCCAATTTAGAAAATAAAATGGTGGTGTACAACACTTTCGACCAAGACCTTTTTTTTCAAGACACCAATCGGCACGCAGTAGAAGTGATGAATATCACTTCTACGGCATCTGGAAGGGAATCAATTTTATTTTTCATTGTTAACATGAGTTTTGTCACAGAAGTACACAGCGATATTAAAAAATATTTATTTTTGCAGATTTGGCATTAGTTTGAAAAAAAAATCAATTTTCACCGAAAAAAATCTATCGTAATTTGTTTATAAAAATCGTAATTTGTAATTAAACATAAAAACGGTGTGTACTTCGGTGGTCAATCTGGACTATCTAAATAGCTGCAGTGAAGATTTCAAGTCAATCTGATAAAAATTGTTTGAGCTCTACTGCGTGCCAATTCCAAGAACAAGATTTCGAGAAAAACGCGATTGAAAATTGCTTCTTCTACACGGTACATAGTTAGTTTTACTTCCCTTTTTGTTCATATACACTTTGTCGCTAATTGCTCAAATTATAACCCCAACAAAAATAAACATAAAACTGTTTATAAATAGCGAATGCACAAACAGTGGCACGTGCTCGCAATGAGAAGCCGAATTTATCATATCGGAGCTATCAGAGGTTTTTCGAAAGTCAGCTTTTACAAGTGTTTAAAAAACAATTTCATCAAGAAATGTTATTGAATGTTATTCTTGAGATGTTTTTACATCATATAAGCAAAAAATAAAATTTTAAAGATATAACCCCTGAAGAACAGGTTACTGTCGAGAGGCGTGAAAAATGCCTGAACTTTGGGAAATCGGGTTCAACGTATGTTATTCTTCTATCAATGGAGAGTAAACTCCAACTTTATTTATTTACAAAAATCCAAAATGGCGCCACCAGGTCCCGTCAAATAAAGCCATGCTCGCCTGTTTTGGTCTGCGCGGGACAGTTCATGTGAAACAAAAACGAGTTAAAAATTATCAAACCAGACTAAATTTGAGGGGCCTTAAGGTAAATGTCCCAATTATTGAACAGGTCCCAATTATTGAACACTATCTTGTGTTTTTATTATTTCTCATTCACCTGCATGCATTTACTTATTTATAAAAATTTCATTACATGTATGGAACTTTTAGCTATCGAAATGTTACCTTATTTGTGCAAAAAAAGCTTTAATTAATAGAGAAAAAAATTATTTAACCAGCAACGGTAACCCGATTTGACGTCTCGTGGTAACTGCTTATCGTTTTTGCTAAGAGGCGTCGCTTCATACGTAAGGGCATAAAAAATTAAAAAACTGTCGCATGTCAACAAGTAAAGGCGTTTCATGTTCCTCAGAAAACGTCTTACAAATAAGAATAACAAAAATGTAATTAATTATTTTTTAAAGAATGCGGTGTTCGATCATTGGGACATAGAAAATGCAGTGTGTCCCAATTGTTGAACACTCGAATTCTCCAAGATGGCGTCATTAAACCCATCAAAACATCGAGACAGTTAAGGTATTCCTTTCGCGGAGGGCCGTATTTTGTGGGGGCATAAGCAGGGCCTTCTGAATCGTCGGTAAATTACAATTGCGCTTAATAAAAAAAACAAGTTATAATGGATTATTATACACAACGATAAACTAGAATAACAAAATTCGCGCAAATTTAGTAGATTGAGACATTTTTACATTTATTTGAAACGTCACGGCTACAAAAATTCTTCTGCTAACCACACTTTTCCAAGTTTTAACATTAATATTTTCTTTAAACGTTCGGTGACCCTCTGTTTTTATTGTTGTTACGGAATCTTTAGACTTTTTTACACCTGTGAGCAGTTTGTATTAGGCACCTAGAGTTATTTAGTGTATAAATTATTAGAAAGACATGTGGCCAGCGTGACATGTCCATAAAGCGCCGTATAAGTGAGACGATTTTTAGGGCCGTGATTTTTCGTTAAAGGTTCGGTAACTTGGCTTGAAATTTTACCAGTATACTGGGATGTATTTTTACTTCATTATAGACGAAAATCAGTTAAGTGTAAAATATTTGGGTTCGTGAAAGGAATACCTTAACGTGTGACAGATCGTGTGAATCGGATTTATTCAAACAAGAACTGTACATTTTTGTTTGAATAAATCTGTTGAATAAATCCGAATGAAAATTTTCTTTGTTAATAACTCTAAGATCGTCAAATATATTTTTATTTGTATTTTCGTGCAATACACATAAAAAGAAAAGTACAAAGAGAATATAACCTAAATGTAACCTAAAAATACGAATGTAATGTTCAATATTTTTTGCTCTCCGATATTTCAGGGAGCCAAGCTGCGACAAAATCAAACAAAAACAGAACCTAAAAACGAGGAAGCTAAAAATAAAAATAAAATAAAGTTCGAGTTGAAAAGCAAAAATAAACCAAATGCGAATGAACCAAAAGCCTGTCAAAAGAGACTAAATATATATTTTTGTATTTTTACATGATGATTTTGTATTTTTACATGATTAATAAAAGATTATTTAAGTGCTTGATTTTGCTTTTATTTCTTAATATTGTACCCAAAATAATATTTTCAGAACGGAAAAAGAATTCTCGAGAGTGTTCAATAACTGGGACATGCCTGTTCAATATTAGGGACATAGGCTCTTCCAATGTTCAATAATTGGGACATTTGCATGCTTCATATTGTTATTCTTTTTTTTTCATTTGAAATCATTTCAAAATAATTTAAAGGGTGATTTTTCGAAAGTAAAAATATCTAAGTATCATTTGAACATGAAAGCGATGGTTTTTTTTCTTGATTTTATATTGTTTTCTCAACGAATTCAATCCCCCAGATCCTTAGCTGTTCAATAATTGGGACATTTACCTTATAGTTTCTTTTTTGTTTTCTAAATAACCCCTGGATAAGAAAATGGCAGCCGTTTGTCAAAAAAAACTCAATTTTTTGCCCGAGTTTTTTGCTTGAACGGACGAAAACAAAAATGCAAAATAAATTTTCCACAAAAATCGTTTCTGGTGGCCCCGAAAACTTAATTTCCTTTGATTTAGATATAAAAATATCCTTTTACCCACGTGTTCTAAACAATTTAAGGGATAACACCCCTCTAGTGGCAGAATATAAGGCCTAACTTGGACAATTTATTGTGGGAGTATGAAAAAAGGAATAGGATTTCTGTTGAGAGGGTTTATTTAACACATATTAAAGTATAAAAAAACTTATTATAATTTTCATACAAAATGGCGGCAACCGAGACCATCTTGAAAAACGTGTTTTTTACAAACAGTTTAACGGGAGGACGGTTTACTCGTAAAATACAAGACCTGGAACAAAAAAAAAACAAAAAAATTATAATCTATGTATTATTAATTATGGGACGACGTAGGGATTTTCTAAATCAAATTTTGAAAAAATGGCGCCCTTTGAAAGCAATAAGTCGATATTTTGCCAAAAAAAATAAGCAGTAGATTGTTTATAAAAAGAAACTTTACATTTATTTTTAAAAAACGGCTACGTACTCCCATAGGGAATATAATTGTGAAGCTACTATCAAAATTTCAAATCGATCCATGCAAAGGTATTCGAGTAATCCGTCCTCCCAGTTCGAAAAAAGTGGTTTCGAGAAAAACGCGTTTAAAGTTGTACGAGGCGCCTGAAAGAAGTCCGAAGCACTGCGGAAAAATCGATAATTGAAACTTTAAAAAAAAATTCGCTACAGGACCAATTGCATATTGTTTTTATGACCCCAGAGTATTTTTTTAGCAAAAAAACGATGTTTCCAAAATCCTAGCCGGGTGTTATTCCTAAGCGATGCAAGTTATGTGAAAAAAAAATCGAATATTTCGTGGTCACGAACGGTAACCTTTCTTTAAAAAAAAAATACTTCGCCCTACTACTCTCAAAACGACGAGTTTGCACTGAATGAACATCCAAATGAATGGTGGATAGAAGATGACGATTTATAATCTCGCAATTATTGAGACAAGCTATAAAAAAATATGTGGCGATTGAATTGTGCAAGAATTGCAAATAAAACTTTTCCATTGGAGAACTGTGTGAGAATGTTTTGTATTGTCAGAGACAAAAGGTTCCATGGGAAATCTGGCAACGTTGGTAGAATCAGCGTACGAGACGGAAAAGAGAGAGCTGGTGGTTGGAAGGGAGGGAGGACAACAAAGTCCTTCTCAACTCTGGGGCTTCGCGGAGGGTTCTCTACAACTATCCCTTCGTCCCTCTGTCTCACTTTCAGCCCTCCGTTATCCTACTATCGTCTGTCTTCTCCGATGGCGAGAAGGAAACGAGCCAAGCCGAAGCAAACGGCAAAGGTTGGGCTAGGTCCGGGTCGCAAAATGGCCGACAATGATAGAGGAGAGTACGTCGAAAATCGACCCATCGATTCTTGATTTCTGGCGGCCCAGTTCTATCTCTCCCTCTCTCTTTACCTTTTTACCTCTTCGCCCCTTTATCGGCCTTATTTCCCGCTGATGTCCTTCTCTCCATCTCTCGTTTTCCATTCAAAACCCATATATTTCTACTCTCGTTGCTACGTCCTTTGGTATACGCTCCCAGCAATAGCCTCCGATATCAAAGTAGTGCAGACCGTTATCGATTGGACTGGGGGAAAAAATGGTTTCTGCCCGTCCGAGCCGGGACGACCATAACTCGTGGATCCGAGCGACAATTTCAACCTAATGTGAACGTCGAATGGTTTTCTCTTGCTTTTTTTGTTAAGGGGTTACGTGGGTTTCGAAGGCAAAAAAAGCATGTTTTCTCAATTAAAAAAATGAACATATGAATTATTTTATTCAAAAAGTTAAGCACATAAAAGAGCAACGTTTCAAAAATATTTTTAAAAAATGTCATCCAAATATTTGGGAAATTCAGCCGGTGGGACCTAGTTTCCAGAGACCCCTCAACAAGTCAGTGAACACGATTTCACAAAAACTAATGCACCGATCTTATTCAAATTTTGCACACTTCTTCAAAATAGCATTGATTAGTGATTGAACGAAGGTTTTTTTTATTACAACTAATTTTACAAGGCTAAACGTAGTGTAAATTGTACCAAAAATTGAACTATTTTGCACACATCTCAGCCAAATATTTAAATTTCAATTTTTTTTAATATCCTTCGTCTAATCACGAGCTATACTTATCTACTTACAGAAAAAAATTTGTTTTTTCATTTTAGATAAAGCTATCATGAGTTATCTTGACCACCACGAGGACACTTTTTTAGGGGTCTCCGGAAACCCGGTCCCACCGGCTGAATTTCCCAAACTTTTGGATGAACATATTTTCAAATATTGTCAAAATGTCGCTCTTTTATGTGCTTAACATTTTGAATAAAATAATTTATATCTTATTTTGTTTTCAATATAGAAAATATGCTTATTTTTGCTTCGAAATCCACGTATTCCCTTAGCCCAGTTGATTCGCAGCGATAAAGCTTCAAATAAAATTATCGATAAATATTTGATGGGTTTATTAATATGAAGACGCTGAAAATTAATTAGTTTATTTAGTAATCATTAATTGATGTATTTTTAAGGAAATAATTTATTTATTAATTTATTAATTTATAGAAATTAACCCTCCGCGGTCATCCGGGGTCAAAATGACCCCAAGCGTAACTTTGAGCCAAAATTACTGTTGTTGGTGGCCAAGGTGATTGGCCTGCCTTCTAAGGGTGCTTTGGTATGCCCTTTGTAAGTACAGACTAGGGTCGGACGTGGAGCTCTTTTCCCTTAAACTATTTCCCACTATGGAGCGATTTTCCCCCTCAAACTTTCATATTTCAAGGGCATCACCCTAAAATTTCATGAAAAAAAATGAAAATTGCAAGTGTTACGATTTTTTTTAGTAAAAAGGGACTTTTTACGCATTAACCCCTTGCTGATTTTATTCCGCCATTTTAAAATTCCATTAAAATATAATACCGACAATGCCACATTCTAAAATGTTCAAAGTAATATCCGGAATTTTTATGAGTCATTTGAAACGATACTGTCAATGCGGCTAACGTTTGAAACATGGCTGGGGTCATTGCGACCCCCGGTGACCAACGTGTTATAGCCAGTACGTGTGATCGCGAAGGGTTAATACAGTGTTGTAAAATAAATACAATTGTTTTTCTCCAACAAATACACCCCGGAAATGCAAATAAATTGGAAAATTCGCGACCGCGGAGAAAATTATAATAATTGTTCACTCGTCCGGAATACAACGCAACAGCGTAAGTTTGTTCAAGACTCATCACATTGCAATGAAAATGGTCAGTGAGGCTTATTGTCAAAGCATTCGAGGCACGAGCTTTACCAAACAGCAATGACCAATCGATATAAAATGCACGACTCTCTCACAATGTTTCCCTTTCTCTCTTTCTCTCTCTTCTTGTTGCACATTCCACTTGGGATATACGGCAAAGTGATATTTTTGCCTGCTCTCGCAGTCGGTGGCGTGTAGTGTTGCGCTTTCGTCTCGAGTGTCTCGCGTCGTATTCTTCGTGTAAGCATTTATTCTGTACGATTATGCTTTTCTTCATGCACGAGGATCGATTTCTTTGGGGTTCGAAACCGCGCCGCGATCAACGACCTCGCGATCGGGCTTTTGCGCGTATTTTCGACAACATCAGTTTTTCGGACGCAAAAAGGATGAATGACGCTTATTTGAACATACTTTTTTAGTGTTAAATAAATAGCCTTTTAATAAAAATAAATAATAAATAAATAGCCTATTTAGCGTCCAAAGTGAGAAGACCCCTTAATTTAAAGAAACTGGGATTATCAGAAAATTAATTTTCGATTATTAAAAATCCTATTGAATCAGACACGAGCTTTGGCAATTTCGCGCGGTTTTCTCTTAATTCGACGCTGTTAGGTTGTGTACTGTGATTGTCACAGGTCACAGCTGTGTTACGCCCGTTTTGTGCCGGTCGACGTTTTCAAAGGTTATGTGAGAGCAAAAGGAGGCAACAAATGGTTCAGAAAAAAATATTAGTGCACCGCAACGTTTCCGATGAATGAAGCTATACGCGAGAAATTGAAATGGTAACGACGTTGCCCATAAAACCAATGCAATCAAACGAAAATTGACCTAAACTTTAGAATTTAATATTCAATAAACGAGCGCGGGAACCTCTGTTCTCCATTTTCCAGTATATTCAGAAAATATACCATAACGACCAGTAACATTTTCATGGGCTTACACACACCTGGGTTGGTCAAAAAGATTGAATTTTCAAAAAGGTGTTCATTCGAAAATACTATCCTTTGAGTGTCTACCCTGAAAAATTCATAAGGAAATTCGTAGCAATGACGATGTTATAGCCTTTTGTAACTGACATCAAACGCGTTTTACTCAAAACAGTGTTTTCAAAATCGGACCGATCGGGATCAAGTTTTGCACAATTATGCTTCACATAATAATCTAGTTCTTATCGAGCCGTTTTTTCGATACCTGGCATAGTTTTTTTAATTTTTCATCATAAGTACTGAACAATTTTGAGGCAAAAAATCACCTGTTTTATTCCAGCGACTGCCATGACCCGAAAGAATTAAATGTTTGAATTCCGGATCGATTATTACTAGTTTTATCTATCTACTTTGAGAAAAAAATATTTTTTTTTCGGATAAAAATGGCCGAGGCACGTTTGGTACCACCGACGCTGTCAACAAAAACACGTCCCAGGAAAACGACTATAAATTTTTTACCCTTTGAAACTTTTCAACCGAATTTTCATACAATGTAGATAAAATGTGATACTTTAAAATGTTAATCATGGTTGTTCAATAAAATTCAGTTTTATACACGAAAACATTCTTACACATCGCCTTACTTTTAGCCGTCTTAGGTGCATGTAAGCCCTTGAGGGACCATCACAGTGTAACGGGTCGAAAAAAAGCTGATCCTCGCGATATTTTTTTTCGATGGCTAAAATACGCTAATCAGTCTAATTTTTTAATGTCAAATCAAAGCACTCATAAAGAACAGAAAATACATTTTTAAACGTTCATTTTAATTTTTTTACATTTTTTTAACGGTTGAAAATGTTTTTGAAACAAAAGGAGTCCTCACGGTGTACACGGTTGTGGCCGTAAATATTATTTGAAACAAAATTTGTAAAAAGATTATTAATCAGCATGAAAGCCGCTATCTGGCTATGGAGGTTTTTTCAATAAACATTGACAAAATAGCGGCGTCTTGAAAACAAAATTGAATTTAGCCTATTTTTTTTTACAGATTTTCGTTAAAAACATGTGGAGATATAAAAAAAGAACTTCCAAAGCAAGATAAAGAATTTCGTGTTAAAACTTGAGACCGATAGCTTGAAAACTCTTCCTTTGAGAGAGTACACCGTTTTGAAAAACGACATTTCGAGAAAAACGCGTCCGTCCGCGCCAGGTCTCACGCAGCTGGTCGAATCCCTTTTTCTGAGATGGGCTGTAGCAACCGGAATAATTCGAATTTCGCCCCACAAGTTGAACAGCATGTTTATAACCATCTATACTATCGTATAATACCAAAAAATCGATTTTTCGAATATTCTACATAGTGATACATAGTGATTAATCAAGAGACGCGGCAGCGTCTTGACGCCAAGTAATAAAAAAAAAAAATTTACGCCACTGATCGATGCCACTGATCTCGACGCCACTGACCGACTGACGACACGCCGCGACTCTTTATACAGTAAGTTGGGCTCTAGCAGACGACGTTTTAACTTTGTTCCGATATTACGCGAAAACGCGGCAACAAATCGAAAATCTAATGACAGTTTACCAATGTAATGTGATTTTTTCCTATCGATTTTGTTCGGGCTGTTTTTCGATTTGTCCACTCAATCTCGGGATCTCATAATTTACGGCCGAATTTTCGGGTGACTTTTTACCCCAAAAATTCTTCAACACTCGTCCATTGTCTTTCATTGAATGAAATAAAGTCGTTGGCTCATATCGTAAACATAACACATACGCCGTTCTGTGAATTGATTAACACTTTAGCGCAACAGGCACAGCAACGCCACCGCTCTCTCGAACGGCACGACTCGAACTACACCCTGCTTGCAATATATATATATATATGTATTGTAATACAGTCGCGTTGACAGCTCGAGTAACCAAACACGGTTAGTCGAGCGTGGATGTGAAAAAATAAAACAAACGGCTCTTATTAGAGCCAAAAATTTATTTAACAAAGGTTCACGTCGTTCAAATTTAGGTGTAGATTATTTATTTGATCCTAACATGCGTATATTAGCCGTGGCACTCGCGCGGAAACCGTCGGAGAAATAGCGAGGACGATACGCAAATAGATACAGAGTAAGTTAAAAACAAGAATGTGCTCATTTCTTTCACTTGCTTATATAAAATCATTAAAAAATTTGCAGACAGACGTGCATGTGTAGCTTTTGTGTGCCCTGAGAGCATAACCTAGCTTCTATATGTCATTACCAATTTGTGTGTTCATAACCTCGTTCCATTAACATTTTATGAACATATCTTCAAAATTTTCTGAACAGAATCTTGTCATAGACGATGAAGTTTTTTTTTTTGTAGAAAATGCATTCGGCTCTGTAGAATTTATATTGACGCAGAGCTTGACAATTATTTTGCCTGAAATATTATTCATCGCTGAAAAATCTCTCATGAGAAATAAAGGCTTTGTGCAACACGATATATAAACCTAGATCCCCTACGGCGTCCAATAGAACATGTAAAATAGAACGCCATTACACGACCATTCCAAGTTCTTGCGAATTTTGTTCATACGAACCCGTGATCAAACATACAGGTATCGAATAGGCAGCCTAATTAACATACATGCGATGCAATCGACACCTGTATATTTGATCACGGGTTCATACGAATAAAATTGGTGCGAACCTGTGATTGTCGCGTAATCGTGTTCTAGGACAACACCTAATGTTTGGCTCGATCTCACAGACTCAAGCCTGACAGCGCTTTCATATGCCTCGCCATTCTTTTCATACTGTGGTGATCACCATATTTCATTGTTGCGGCTGCACAATCTATGTCTACATGGAACGATGATAGTCCGCCATCTCCGAGAAATCTTCGAGTGCCACACCTGCATCGAAGACTTTCCTTGGTTATGTCGTTCAACGCCTTGAAGTTTATCGTCCCAAGTGCGCTCAATGTGTCAAATACTATGGAAAGCCAAACTTCAGATACTCCATGTCACTCGATGCCTCGAATCGAGCAACATTTGGGCATGAAACCCTTTTCCGGTACGGAGAGCGACAACGAAACCTTTTGACATTTTTCCAGCTTGACATAACATAAAAATGATTAAAACATGAATTTTAGCATTTTTCATAAAATGAAAAGGCCTTAGAACTATTGTGCCATCTGGCCAAGGAAGGCCAGATTGTGAATGATTGTGCGCTTTTTAATGTTAACATGAAAGTGTGATTGAAGCTGCATATTTTATGTGTTACGTGATTATCGGCTATTATGTAAATTTAAAATAAGATGATTGTCAACAAAACCTTTTTTTGTCAGACCGGCTTTAGTTTTAATTTACTGTAAAACAACCTAAGATTTCTTGAATAAAAATCCTGAAACTGAGTATAAATGTGTGATAATAATTTCTCTAATTTCTATTGTGCCAAATTAAATATGGTTAATGAAACTGAATTGATTACATTTATCAAACATTTGAAACGTAGGGACCCTCAAACTTTTATTAATAGTCACATATAGGTGACTGGGTAAAAAAAAATATTTTACATTTTTTAGTACATTAAATAAAAGCTTGTCTAAAAGAAAAGTTTTTTTTATATACAAATTTTCCGTACCAATCTGACTGTGTTAAATGAAAAAAAAGAAAAACCGCGTTTCGAAAATATATGGTTCTGCACTTTAAGGTATTTCTTTCACGAACCCGAATATTTAACAAATAACTGATTTTCGTCTATTATTTTTACACGGTGTTTACATTCCTTTATTCAACCGAATTCATTTTGAACGATAAATGTCAATTGTCTAAAAGAAAGAAAAAAAAGATGAGTTCTCTTTGAAAATGAGCTTTATTGAAAGTATGGCCCGGCCACGGTGACCATTGGCATTGAGACATGTGTGCCATTAAGCCTTCATGCGACGTTGGCTCGCTCCACCTCTCCGTTTCGTCGCCGGGAGAAAAACTGACGTCTTCATTTACATAAAAGTCAATATTTAATAAATGCCGTAGACGGATCATTTAATTTTTGGGTGACAATTTTGTTAATATACTGAATGATTTGACATTTTTTCATAACATCCTTAACATTTTTTACACTATTCCGTGTGTAAAACTGCCGATCGGCATGAGTCTAGGCATCTTCTTATGTAAAAATTGTTTGTTGGATTCAAATTTAAAATTAAATTAGGAAATTAAAAATTCAATTCAAAATTATTAAAATCAAATATTAAAATTTGAAGGGTGCATTCAGTATATGTAACGAATCCACTATATAAATTTGAACAAATGGTAACATTTGATCATTTGACCCGAAGCTTCTTAACGATATAAGGAAAGACGTGTATTCTTGAGCAGCCTCCAGCAGGGTAAATGTGACGCGTTATCCAAGTGCATCCGGTTTTTGTTTACAATGAACAAATCGATTTGCATTCCACTCGCTGAACACGCAAATAAAATAACGCAATGAAGTTGGATTTTCGTAAAATATTTTTATTGATCTCTAGTTTTTTTAATTAAAAGTTTTCTCCTGCTGCAACAAACAAAGCGCAATTCATGAAACATGGAGACGGTATATCAAAAAGTAAAACATTAAGACGTACAGACTTGGGCGTAATTCTATTTATAAATACGAATATGAATTTTTTCACATCGTGATTTTCATGTGAATATAAATACAAATGTATTCATACTTCACTTTTTGTATTCACATGCATGCATACAAATACAATTGTATTCACAAATATTCTGAACATGCAAATAGATTCACAGAAAAAATTGTGAATATTCACAAAAAAGTGAATATTTACAAAAAATCCTGTGAATTAAAAAAAATACACATCAAAATCTGTGAATGCAAATGTATTCATAAAAAATTGTAAATACAAAAAAATTCACAAAATAAGTTGTGAATTTTTTCATATTTAAGACAAATTAAAATAAAATTCACAATAATTAGATTAAAATTTACACCATTAGTGAGTTCGTACGCATTTTGAGAGAAAACATTGCCTCGAGACAAAGAAATTTTTGCACAAAACTTTTTGTACGAAAATTCCTTTGCCTCAACACAATGGTTTCTCTCAAAATACATAAGAACTCACTTGTGGCGTAAATTTTAATATAATTGTCGTGAATTCGATTTTAATTTTCTTCAACTTGAGGAAATTCACAACTCATTTTGTGAATTTTTTCATATTTATGATGTAATATTTGGAACTCACTTTTTTTGCAAAAATTTCTTCGCCTCGACGCAATGTTTTCTCTCAAAATACGTAAGAACTCACGTTTGGTGTAACGTGAGTTCTTACGTATTAATCGAATACGTTTTAATCTAATCATTGTGAATTTGATTTTAATTTGTCTTAAATACGAAAAAATTCTCAACTTATTTTGTGAATTTTTTTGTATTTACAATTTTTTATGAATACATAAATTCATAAAATGAATACATAAAAGAATACAGCATTCATAGATATTGATATGAATTTTTTTTAATTCACAGGATTTCTTGTAAATATTCACATTTTTTGTGAATACAGTAGAACCTCGATTATCCGAACCAATTGGGACCGACAACCTTTTACATAAAAACAGTACAGTACATGTCAAATTTTAATATATATATATGTACTGTTTTTATGTACATACATATATCAGGTGTTAATATATATATATATATATATATATTTATATATATATATATATATATATATATATATATATATATATATATATATATATATATATATATATATATTAAACAGCTGAAAAAAGTCGAATGCCTTTTTTAATATATTTTTTATAAAATCGTCCATTTTTAATTGACGAACGGCTGTAACGCGTTTTTGAGCGGCTAAGTCTCGCAGCCGTTTGAGAAGGAGAAGTTGCATTGGGTTGCTCATTGTTGCTCACGGCAGTGGCAGCGAGCAACAATGTATCTTTCGCGCCAACGTTCGGATAATTGAGCGTTCGGATAAACTAAGTTATCGTTCGGATAATTGAGGGTTCGTATAATCGAGGTTCGGATAATCGAGGTTCTACTGTATATATTAAACACCTGAAAAAAGTCGAACGCCTCTTTTAATATTTTTTTAATAAAATCGTCCATTTTTAATTGACGAACGGCCGTAACGCGTTTTTGAGCGGCTAAGTCTCGCAGCCGTTTGAGAAGAAGTTGCGTTGGGTTGCTCATTGTTGCTCACGGCAGTGGCAACGAGCAACAATGTATCTTGCGCGCCAACATTCGGATAATTGAGCGTTCGGATAAACTAAGCCATTGTTCGGATAATTGAGGGTTCGGATAATCGAGGTTCTACTGTATTCCCAATTTTTTTCTGTGAATTTATTTGTACACGTTCAGAATATTTGTAAATACAATTGTATTTGTATGCATGCATGTGAATACAAATAAGCGAACTATGAATAAATATTTCACTAATAGGCGTTTGTAAATCACCCTGCAAATACGCCGATTTAATAGTGGAAGGGACTGAAGACTTAAAAAAAAATATTTATAGCATTTGGTAATATACAAGTTTTCAGAAACGACGTGTCCTGTTTTTTTAACTATCCGTTTAAATCTTACCCTTTTAGAATCTTTGAAAAAGCGAAAAAAAATAATACCAAGTAATGAAAAGATATTTGAATTCACTCCTCTTTAAACTGGCGCAGAACGAAAAAAAGATTTTTCCCCTTTCAAAAAGATATGAAATCCCCTTTAAAAACTTTTAAAAAGTAAAAAAAGAACGCCAAGTAACAAAATACCCCCGAAAACATTATTGCTTGTTTGATCATATACAAAATTCTGATTTATCTTGAAATATTTTTTAATTTTATTTAACGAATGCTTTTATTATATTTTTTCAATTAAAATGTACAAAAAAAGTGAAATAACTTTTTATAAAGTAGCCAAGCAAGTTTACTAAAAACGTAAACAAAATTGTTAAACCTTAGAACTAATGTTTTCCTAAATATTTCATTTTTATTTAAAAAATCACATTACTTTTATAACAAAAAATTGGTATTACAATTATATAAAAATACAACGTATTTACCACATAAGTACACTGGAAATGCTGTGCAACGACTTGGCGTGCATGGTTAAGAAAAATAGCTCGGCGAAGGATTTCGTCTTTCCGACTACTTAACTCTCAGGTTGGAAAAACATAGACTGCTGCAATTTGTTATGTAACTGGAAATCAAATTTCGTGATCCCGCAAAGTATGGATCAAATCAGTGATGTTCCCCTAGACGACACGATACGTTAAATCTTTTTTTTTATGCATAATTTAATACGATATATAAAAGTATATTCTTTCTCCTCTATCAGACAACTTTATACATTACATGAAATATATTTCGTATATACTTTTATGTATTGATCCGTCTGTTTGTGTATTGTATCCGTCTCTAAGCCACAGCATCGGCAATTTTAAAATTCGAATTACGGTGCCGTCGTCTTGCTGGTGAAAAACGAAATATCTGAGTATCTCTCCTGATATTCATTGCGCTATATTCGATGGTTTTTCCGAGTACAGTCGAATATTCGTCAATAGTGGATATAACGGAGCTCTGACACGGTCACGTGAATTGTGTGGACCGATATATACACCGATAACACTATATATCAATGTTATCTTGTCCGAATCACACTAGCGCAAGGTGCAGGAAATCGCATTGTTAATAACACTGGCAGTTGATGCGTTGTTACAGGTTATATATATATTGTGTATCTTCCCGAGCTATTTCTCTTAACCATGCACGCCAAGTCGTTGCACAGCATTTCCAGTGTACTTATGTGGTAAATACGTTGTATTTTTATATAATTGTAATACCAATTTTTTGTTATAAAAGTAATGTGATTTTTTAAATAAAAATGAAATATTTAGGAAAACATTAGTTCTAAGGTTTAACAATTTTGTTTACGTTTTTAGTAAACTTGCTTGGCTACTTTATAAAAAGTTATTTCACTTTTTTTGTACATTTTAATTGAAAAAATATAATAAAAGCATTCGTTAAATAAAATTAAAAAATATTTCAAGATAAATCAGAATTTTGTATATGATCAAACAAGCAATAATGTTTTCGGGGGTATTTTGTTACTTGGCGTTCTTTTTTTACTTTTTAAAAGTTTTTAAAGGGGATATCTATTCACCCCAATATTTTTCAGCAACCACCTCAACACGTTCTCTGTCATAGTGTAAATAAGAAAAATTACATAAAAACTTTTGCCGGAAATTGATGCGGTAGGTGAAAGCTTAAACATCAGCTATGACATCAGTTAGGGTTCGATTAGCAGGAGGGTTCTCGCAAATCCGTTTCGAAATCAAGCCTGCTCTAAGGTCACCGGTTGCCTACGTGGCGGCTTGATACATGACAGGATCCGGTGACCGGTGACCTACCTGGCAGAGAACGTGTCAATCACGATAACTTTTTCAAACTGCTCCTAATAATCTTTTCCAAAAGTTCATAACTTCATTTTGAAAAAGTAACTATTATAATTATGAAAAACTGAAGTACCTTCGCATAATCTTAAAACACGGAAATTTGCTTTAAAAAAGTAATTGTGGGAATTTAAAAATCAAAGAACTTTTATAAACATTTCAAATATTGTAATAAAATTAAAGGACATTTGAAACAATCCTGACTACAACAATTCGATTCTTGTGATTCTCTATCTGGGTTCTCGTCGGTTGCTATTCTCGTTGAACATCAACCGATTAGCAGAAAACAAGATAATTCTCGCGGCAAGTCCGTCGTAAAAGGCCTGTACATATCCATAAATACAGCGCAGGTGTAAACGAGCTTCCCAGGGTGTTTCAGTGGGTTCAGTGGAGAGCGCCCTCTATGGACAGACAGGCAATTTCGCTTGACGCTGCATGTTATATGTGTTTGTGCTGTTTTTTTTGATTATTCACATCACCTTCCCTCTCTCATGTCCATGTCACTCATGCTCTGGCGGTACGTCCTCTTTTATCTCTTCTACATCTCATTTCGCGCCAATCTCGCACGCTGGGACGATTTCGACGTTAATTTGTTTTCTTCGATCTCAAAATAATCGTGTTTCGGAGTAAAAAATCATTCAAGCACACAATGGAATAAAGTAATGTCTCATTCATTGTCAGTTTTTTATCAGTGAAACAGACAAATTAAAAAAAGCCTATGAGTATATAATTTAAAAAATACGCATTAATAATAATAATAATAATTTATTGTGCATAAGTGTGTTGCTCGGAACAACAGAATCTACGCTATCTATTACTATATTTAAAAAAATAACAATAATAATAACAACAATACGTGCAGATTAAGAGTAGCGTGAATGTTTCATTTTTTCCGTCATGGGGCACTATGCTTTTCGGTATAGGGTAGGTTAGGAGTTCTCAAGAGATATATGAATATATATATATATATATATATATATATATATACACACACACATACATACATACATACATACATATATATAGAGGTACTATGCGAAACCGGAGCTCCCCTTTTTCCGTGTCACGCACAACTCGCCACATCGTGCAGTGCAGACGAGAACGAGGGGAATATCTTCCCCGTATAGGCAGACGATCGCACAGACAGACAAAAAACATCAGCATGTGACTGAAAAGATCGGGTTTCTAATTCTCCCCCTCCGAAGACTTGAAGGGTTTGCAAACCCCCTCGATGACAGAGAACAGTAAGGCAACCTGTCCTTCTCCCTTGCTCTGCTAGTCACCCTCTCATTCTTTCTTTTTACACGCTGCTTCGACAAGCTCAACAAAATGCCGGACCTTCCCCAACCTTTTCTCGGTATGGGCAGTTGTGCGCACCCCGAGGTCTTTTCCCCTAGACAGAATAATTTCATAACTCAGACAATGGCTTATGAATGTTTCACGAGAAGCGGCGATTGACGAAAAAACACGAGGTCTGCCTTGCTTAATATCGCTAACTACAACTTCTTTTGGTGTACTTAAATTGAAAATTAAAACTAATAGCCTCGAGGGCTGGGAAATTAATTTTCGCTGATTTTAAACGAGATAAACATTATATCGATTATGCAATTATAACCTATGGCAGTCGTTGACAATTTAGTGGGAAGGGTGAAAGATTTGTTAGATACCGATTTCGGACTTTGCTCTTTTTCCGGTATTGAATTTTCTCCAAGGTTCTTTCGAAATCAAGACTTATCGGAGGACACTGCTGTGACGGGCGGAAAAAGCGTTGTTTTTTCGATTTTTTTGTCTACTAAATTATTTGGTTGGATTTTGGAAAAAAAATGTATGTTATTAAGCATACATTGAACTTATTTCGTGTACATTTTTTTTATATCAATAGCGTTGTTGAGGTATAATAGAGCCTCTGTATTAAAAAATGTTGTGCAACGGCCGGATCGATGGCTTGACAATGGTTGGTCTGAGAAGAAAAATAAAAAGTTTTATAATCTATACACCGTAGTTCTCCTACGCAACCATTCTTCTAAGAACAACAAATTTCTACACAATGGCGGGTGTTACCAAAAAAGTGTGATTTTAGCGACGATCTTGCTTATATTCAGTGACTTAAAAAATACTAAATAAAAAAAAACCACCTACACTGAAAAAAAAATTCAGTTGGTTTAACAAAATGTATCTTTAAATACGTTCAACTTGATTTTTGATTGGCATAACAAACATTTTGTTAATCTAACGATAGTTTTAGTGGTGTGAACTGTAGCTTATTTAGCTACAGTTATTAGGCATAACAAACAAATATTATTAGGCATAACAAACATTTTGTTAATCTAACGATAGTTTTAGTGGTGTGAACTGTAGCTTATTTAGCTACAGTTCACACCACTAAAACTATCGTTAGATTAACAAAATGTTTGTTATGCCAATCAAAAATCAAGTTGAACGTATTTAAAGATACATTTTGTTAAACCAACTGAATTTTTTTTTCAGTGTACAACGGTAGATACACCAATTACGTAAACGTTGTCTTTTAATTTTTAATCAGACAACTATAGCTAGAGTTATGATTCCGGCCAGGTCAAAGAAGTGGTTTTGATAAAACGCGATCAGAATTTTTAGTATACGTAAATCGTTGCGCTACCTGAGCTGACTGAATCGTCTGTAACTTGGTAAATTTTCATAATTTTACCACCATTTTTTTGCACATATTCTTGAATATGTATTCTTCGAGAAAATGCAAAAAACAATCGATTTCTTTCAACCGTCAACGTGGTGTCCCGCCTTAACGAAGCATCCCTCTCTGGAAGCCCAATTTGAAGGGTCAGAATGATGAAGATTTTTCTAGTAACACATTGGTTGGAATACATTTATTTTTTCCTAGCATGTTGTACACGTGTTTGTGGTTACAATGTAATTTTTTCGGAACAAAATCTTTCAAAGTGTTCGTGGTGATGCAGTTGGTGTTGCAGTCATCCAGCGACGAGGCCCGAAACGGCGGGATCTCTACCACTCTAAAATATATCACTTTTCGCAATTTCAAAAAATACGAAAAGTGACGGCTTCTTAAAAAAAATCTCATGTTTCTCTTGAAAAACAGCATGCTGAAGTCATTGTTATTAACAAACGGTTCATCCAATTTAAAAATGCGATCGTGAACCGAAAATGACTACAGTTTGAACGCTAAATGTGCAAATTCAAGTGAAGAGTGCGAAAGTTACTCAAGATTTCAATCCCGCCGTGTCACATATGTAGTTTCGAGATAATCGCGTCCAAAGCTTTAGTATACATGTTACACGATCTTGTCAAAGGTTGCTGTCTTACCGCTAGTCAGCGATTCCGGCACCATACAAGTGTCGTTCCTCATTATCGAGATCATATTACACACCTAATCTATTCAATCTGCAGGCAGTTCGAGCCTCTTTTGAGTGTTTTTGTGCTTTGATGTCCGCTTTCGTTATACGCGAATCATCCTTAATCCAACGCACACTGTTCTACAAAAATAGGTGTAACTTCGTCAATTTTATAATTTCAGGGTCCTGTTGGTCATAAAATATTCTTGAAAGTTCACACTATAACAATATTCCAAAAAACAAACGATTTTTTAAAGTGTCCAGAGAGGGAAACCTCCTTGAAGGTTTTGGAGTGGAAGGAATAAAAAGGCAGAAATGCTCGGAACACCAGACATGTCGTGAAGTAAGCGACCTGGCTTTTTCGCCTAGAATTTTCCTCGTATGTAAATGTAAGTCTAGTATACGGTAAGAGTCGTAAAGATTGCTGGTAGATGAGCATC